>LR778282.1:5194982-5249982 GCA_902810595.1 Coregonus sp. 'balchen'
ACCATGAGAAACAAGATTCTCTGGTCTGATGAAACCAAGATTGAACTCTTTGGCCTGAATGCCAAGCGTCACATCTGGAGGAAACCCTACGGTGAAGCATGGTGGTGGCAGCATCATGCTGTGGGGATGTTTTTCAGCGGCAGGGACTGGGAGTCTAGTCAGGATCGAGGGAAAGATGGACAGAGCAAAGTACAGAGATCTTAGATGAAAACCTGCTCCAGAGCGCTCAGACTCGGGCGAAGGTTCATCTTTCAACAGAATAACAACCCTAAGCTAACAGCCAAGACAACGCAGGAGTGGCTTCGCTATAAGTCTCTGAATGTCCTTGAGTGGCCCAGCCAGAGCCCGGACTTGAACCCGATCGAACATCTCTGGAGAGACCTGAAAATAGCTGTGCAGCGACGCTCCCCATCCAACCTGACAGAGCTTGAGAGGATCTGAAGAGAAGAATGGGAGAAACTCCCCATGTACAGGTGTGCCAAGCTTGTTGCGTCATACCCAAGAAGACTCGAGGCTGTAATCGCTGCCAAAGGTGTTTCAACAAAGGGTAAAGGGTCTTTAAAACGTAGGTAAATTTGATATTTCCGTTTTTTTTGTTTTAATACATTTGCAAAAATGTCTTATCCTGTTTTTGCTTTGTCGTTATTGGGTATCGTGTGTAGATTGAGATAAAACCCCCAATTTAATCAATTTTCGAATAAGGCTGTAACGTAACAAAATGTGGATCTGATTGGCTTAACGCACCACCACTAATGAGCTGTGGTGCTTCTCAAAGTAATGTTCACCTCAAACAGAAAGCAAACAGTCTGTTTTTACATCCATTGAGAATGACAATAGTTCCTCAATGTGTTTGTAAAATCTTTCCAGCTCTTTCCCTTTCGATAACCACTCAGCGTGAAAGGGAAAAATGTCATGCTCTGATCCAGTGGAAACGTCATAAAATAGGCCTCCCAGATTACTACTTATCCCTTGATCAAATAGCCTACAGCTGTGTCTGTCCCGAGCTCACTGGCGCAGGAAACTCTGAAGGCCCAGAATATTTTATACAATGTTGCAAGTTTGCTAGTGCATGCTTCAGACTTGACCCAAGTTAATAGTTGATATAATGTTTATTTTTGCAGACAGGCCATGCGTAGCCAATGTGATTAATAGGATATTTATTTTTATCCGGATATTTTCTACCTGCAGGTGGCAATGTTTTTATTTGATAGTCGCGCAGAAGGGAATGTAACATTGCAGATTAAGTTCTGAATGACAATTTCATGTGTACACCGTCTAAAGACCTGCATCACTATACTGAGAGCTTTGCCATTTCTAAAAGGCAAAATGAGAGAGTTGCCCTAGGACGTGGTTATAGATGCCATAGGATGATGGCAGTGCTTTGGATAGATGGCATGCTAAACCCTGAGACATGACCTTCTATGTAACATCTTGTGTCCTACCCGTCCTATTCCAGATGACGACAGCGAGCCCATTTTGGGCCTGTGGTTCGAGGAGACCATCTCCCCCACTAAAGAAAAGGTGGCCCCACCACCACCTCCCCCACCCCCGCCCCTGGAGACCTCTCCCAGACTGAAGAGCCCCTCCAAGCAGAACGCTGGAGAGAACGGGAACATCCTGGCCGGACGCAAGGACCCCGAGCTGGTGAGGCATTGTGGTGTTATGTCACACATGGACTTGAAAATTAAACAATATGTAGGTAACGGCTGTGGTCCGATTCTGTACACTTCTTCCAAAGTGTCCGCTGGTAACATTCCTTCATAGTTTTAAAAAGAATGGACTGGTGGAAGGAATATAGTGGGAAATCCCTCCTTGCCACCAATCCAATGCATGAAGGGGAGTGAAAGAGTGCAAACTTCTGGGTGAAGGGTAGATAATTGGAATGCAACCAATGTATTTTGTAATGTAAACTATGCACCTTGCCGGTATCAACCTATATACACTGAGTGTACAAAACATTAGGAACACCTTCCTAATATTGAGTTGCACCCCCCCCCCCCTTTGCCCTCAGAACAGCCTCAATTCGTCGGGGCATGTCGAAAGCCTTTCACAGGGATGTTGACTCCAATGCGTCCCACAGTTGTGTCAAGTTTGCTGGTCTTTTGGGTGGTGGACCCCAGGCTGTGTCATTACAGGCCGTGACCGGGAGTCCCATAGGGCAACGCACAATTGGCCCAGTGTCGTCCGGGTTAGGGGAGGGTTTGGCCGGGGGGGGGGGCTTTACTTGGCTCATCGCACTCTAGCGACTCCTTGTGGCGGGCCGGGAGCCTGCAGGTTGACCTCGGTTATCAGTTGAGCGGTGCTTCCTCCGACACATTGGTGCGGCTGGCTTCCTGGTTAGGCGGGCGGATGTTAAGAAGCGTGGTTTGGCGGATCATGTTTCGGAGGACGCATGACTCGACCTTCGCCTCTCCCGAGCCCGTTGGGGAGTTGCTGCGATGAGAGAAGATCGTAATCACGAAATTGGGGAGAAAAAGGGGGGTAAAAAACACAATGATATATACTACCAGTCATTCACCTACTCATTCAAGGGTTTTTCTTTATTTTTACTATTTTTTTTTACATTGTAGAATAATAGTGAAGACATCAAAACTATGAAATAACACATATGGAATCATGTAGTAACCAAATTTTTAGATTTGAGATTCTTCAAAGTAGCCACCCTTTGACTTGATGACAGCTTTGCACACTCTTGGCATTCTCTCAACCAGCTTCATGAGGTAGTCACCTGGAATGCATTTCAATTAACAGGTGTGCCTTCTTAAAAGTTAATGTGTGGAATTTCTTTCCTCCTTAATACGTTTTAGCCAATCAGTTTGTATTTGTATTTATTATGGATCCCCATTAGCTGCTGCAAAATTAAGGCAGTTCATACAATTTTAAAAACATTACAATACATTCACAGATTTCACAACAACACTGTGTGCCCTCAGGCCCCTATGTTAGTTGCTTCACAGTCCACGCTGTTCCATAAGGTGTTTTTTTAATATATTTTTTTTAAATCAAATTTTACTACCTGCATCAGTTACTTGATGTGGAATAGAGTTCCATGTAGTCATGGCTCTATGTAGTACTGTGCGCCTCCCATAGTCTGTTCTGGATTTAGGGACTGTGAAGAGACCTCTGGTGGCATGTCTTGTGGGGTATGCATGGATGTCCGAGCTGTGTGCCAGTAGTTCAAACAGACAGCTCGGTGCACCCAACATGTCAACGCCTCTCATAAACACAAGTAGTGATGAAGTCGATCTCTCCTCCACTTTGATCCAGGAGAGATCGACATGCATATTATTAATATTAGCTCTCTGTGTACATCCAAGGGCCAGCCGTGCTGCCCTGTTCTGAGCCAATTGCAATTTTCCTAAGTCCTTTTTTGTGGCACCTGACCACACTACTGAACAGAAGTCTAAGTGTGACAAAACTAGGGCCTGTAGGACCTGCCTTGTTGATAGTGCTGTTAAGAAGGTAGAGCAGGGCTTTATTATGGACATACTTCCCCCCCCCCCATCTTAGCTACTGTTGTATACATTTTTTCTAATAGTTTACTAAGGGTTGGTAACATGCTATTTGAGCCAGTAAAGGGGGCTTTACTATTTTTAGGTAGCGGAATGACTTTTGCTTCCCTCCAAGCCTGAGGGCACACCCATTCTAGTAGGCTTAAATTGAAAATATGGCAAATAGGAGTGGCAATATCGTCCTCTATTATCATCAGTAATTTTCCATCCAAGTTGTCAGACCCCGGTGGCATGTCATTGTTGATAGACAACAATCATTTTTTTCACCTCTTCCACTCTCACTTTTATTGAATTCAAAATTACAATGCTTGTCTTTCATAATTTGGTCAGATATACTTGGATGTGTAGTGTCAGCAGTTGTTGCTGGCATGTCATGCCTAAGTTGGAAAAATTACTTGTGTCATGCACAAAGTAGATGTCCTAACCGACTTGCCAAAACTATAGTTTGTTAACAAGAAATTTGTGGAGTGGTTGAAAAACGAGTTTTAATGACTCCAACCTTTAGTGTATGTAAACATCAGACTTCAACTGTACATTATCAATCATTTCACACATGTTATCCAGATACTGACTGTTAGCACTTGGTGGTCTATAGCAGCTTCCCACCAGAATGGGCTTTAGGTGAGGCAGATGAACCTGTAGCCATATTACTTCGAGAGTATTTAACATGAGGTCCTCTCTAATCTTCACAGGAATGTGGTTCTGAATAAAAAAACAGCAACACCACCACCATTGGCATTTCTATCTTTTCTCTAAATGTTATAACTTTGTATTGCTACCACTGTATCATCAAAGGTATTATCTAAGTGAGTTTCAGATAAAGTCAGAATATGAATGTCATCTGTTACTAGCAAATGATTGATTTCTTATGTATGCTACATATGTTAACGTGGCCTATTTTGGGCACTTTTCTTCTGGGATGTTTACTTGTTTTTATTGCTTTACTGGGAAGCTTAGCAGCAGTAGATGTGCTAGATGTGCTCATGTTATTTATGTTAGTGCAGGGTGAGCTGCACACAGTGGACTTCCTCCTAGGGCACACTTGCTCAGTGCTAACAGTATAAATCTGGTTCTTAGGCACATGATTCCTGCATACAATAGCTGTAGGATCAGCAGAGGCATTCAGGGCAGTTAGAGGGACATAAATTAGGTTACTTATATTGTGTCTACCGATGCCCCTGGTGTAATATACATTTGCTGAAGCATTTTGACAACTCTGCGTCACAATGGTAGGGATTAGCTGAGCTGGGCTTGGGTCAATGCTAAGTCATTGTCTCAACGCAGCCTTATAATGCTGTGAAAAGATCCAGGAACCCAAATGAGTTGTGACAAGGTATACAGAAGATAGCCCTATTTGGTAAAAGACCAAGTCCATATTATGGCAAGAACAGCTCAAATAAGCAAAGCGAAACGACAGTCCATCATTACTTTAAGACATGAAGGTCAGTCAATCTGGAAAATTTCAAGAACTTTGAAAGTTTCTTCATGTGCAGTTGCAAAAACTATCAAGCGCTATGATGAAACTGGCTCTCATGAGGACTGCCACAGGAATGGAAGACCCAGAGTTACCTGTGCTGCAGAGGATAAGTTCATTAGAGTTATCAGCCTCAGAAATTGCAGCCCAAATAAGTGCTTCACAGAGTTCAAGTAACAGACACATCTCAACATTAACTGTTCAGAGGAGACTGTGTGAATCAGGCCTTCATGGTCGAATTGCTGTAAAGAAACCACTACTAAAGGACACCAATAAGAAGAAAAGACTTGCTTGGGCCAAGAAACACAAGCAATGGACATTAGACCGGTGGAAATTTGTCCTTTTGGAGATTTTTGGTTCCAACTGCCATGGTTTTGTGAGACGCGGTGTGGGTGAACGGATGATCTCTGCATGTGTATTTCCCACCGTAAAGCATGGAGGAGGAGGTGTTATGGTGTGGGGGTACTTTGCTGGTGACACGGTCTGTGATTTATTTAGAATTCAAGACAAACTTAACCAGCATGGCTACCACACCATTCTGCAGCGATATACCATCCCGTCTGGTTTGGGGTTAGTGGGACTATGACCCAACACACCTCCAGGCTGTGTAAGGGCTATTTTACCAAGAAGGAGAGTGATGGAGTGCTGCATCAGATGACCTGGCCTCCACAATCACCCGACCTCAACCCAATTGAGATGGTTTGGGATGAGTCGGAACGCAGAGTGAAGGCAAAGCAGCCAACAAATGCTCAGCATATGTGGGAACTCCTTCAACACTGTTGGAAAAGCATTCCAGGTGAAGCTGGTTGAGAGAATGCCAAGAGTGTGCAAAGCTGTCATCAAGGCAAAGGGTGGCTATTTGAAGAATCTCAAATATAAAATATATTTTGATTTGTTTAACACTTTTTTGGTTACTACATGATTCCATATGTTATTTCATAGTTTTGATGTCTTCACTATTATTCTACAGTGTAGAAAATAGTAAAAATAAAGAAAAACCCTTGAATGAGTAGGTGTGTGTGTGTGTGTGTGTGTGTGTGTGTGTGTATGTGTGTATATATATATATATATATATATATATATATATATATATATATACTGCTCAATGTAACTCCAAGTCAATAACACTTCTATGAAATCAAACTGTCCACTTAGGAAGCAACACTGATTGACAATACATTTCACACGCTGTTGTGCAAATGGAATAGACAACAGGTGGAAATTATAGGCAATTAGCAAGACACCCCCAATAAAGGACTGGTTTTGCAGGTGGTGACCACAGACCACTTCTCAGTTCCTATGCTTCCTGGCTGATGTTTTGGTCACTTTTGAATGCTGGCGGTGCTTTCACTCTAGTGGTAGCATGAGATGGAGTCTATAACCCACACAAGTGGCTCAGGTAGTGCAGCTCATCCAGGATGACTCAATGCAAGCTGTGGCAAGAAGGTTTGCTGTGTCTGTCAGTGTAGTGTCCAGAGCATGGAGGCGCTACCAGGAGACTCCAAATCCAGACCTCCATGGGTTGATAAATTTGATTTCCATTGATAATTTTTGCGTGATTTTTGTTGTCAGCACATTCAACTATGTAAAGAAAAAAAGTATTTAATAAGATTATTTCATTCATTCAGATCTAGGATGTGTTATTTTAATGTTCACTTTATTTTTTTGAGCAGTGTATATATTATTCTTTAACCTATGCCCTCCCCTTCATCTACACTGATTTGAATCGGATTTAACAGGTGACATCAATAAGGGATCACAGCATTTACCTGGATTCACCTGGTCAGTCTGCCATGTTCTTAATGTTTTGTACACTCAGTGTATTTTGTAAACTATGCACCGTGCCGGTATGGATCACTGATCCATTCTCTGCTGTGCTGTTTCTAATAGTTAATAATAATTGTAGTCAATGTTCTTTTGTTCTTCTGTTTTATATGTTACTCACCGGACAGCTTATTAGGTACACCACCCTGTTCACCAAAATGGATCGCACCTACAGACAGTCAGGTGGCCGTGGCTTGCTATATAAAGCAGGCAGACAGGCATCGAGGCATTCAGTTACTGTTCGATTGAATGTTATAATGGGCAAAACTAGTGACCTAAGCGACTTTGAGCGTGGTAAGATCGTCGGTGCCAGGCGCGCCGTATCTAGTATATCAGATATGTCCGCACTCCTCGGCTTTTCACGCACGACCGTGTCTAGGGTTTACCGAGAATAGTGCGACGAACAAAAAAACATCCAATCAGCGGCAGCCCTGAGAGCGGAAAAAGCTAGTTGATGAGAGAGGTCAAAGGAGAATGGCAAGGAGATTTGTGCACGCTAACAGCCGGGCCACAAACAGACAAATAACGGCGATAGCACAACAGTGGTGTGCAGAACGGCATCTCTGAACGCACAACTCGTCTATCCTTGTCACGGATGGGCTGTTGCAGAAGACGACCACACCGGGTTCCACACCTATCGGCTAAAACCAAGAAGAAGCGGCTCCAGTGGGCACGCGATGACCAACACTGGACAACCTGAGGAGTGGAAAAACACAGCCTGGAACATGACAGGGTTCAGTTTACTTGAGTGGCCTGGGCAGTCCCCAGACATAGAGCAACTTTGGGATTAGATGGAATGAGCTGTTGGCAGCATGAATGTACCGCCGTCCAGTCTTCAGCAACCGCATGATGCCGTGGCGTCAGCATGGACCAACATCCCTTTTGGAATGTTTCCGACACCTTTTTCCAGAATGCCCGAAATAATAATTCATGCTGTTCTGGAGACGAAGGGGTCTGACCCGGTACCAGATGGGTGTACCTAACGAGGGTATGTTTAACTGATCTATTCCTGCGGCTGCCATGTTTCTGTTGCAGTTCCTGAGCCTGGCCTCCAGCATCCTGAACTTCATCACCACCTCCATGTTGAAGTCCAGGAATAACTTCATCAGGAACTACCTGTCTGTCTCCCTGACAGAACAACACATGGCCACGCTGGCCAGCATCATCAAGGACGTCGACAAAGACGTCAAAGGTCGGTTGGAATAAAAGACGGTGCTTATCATATAATTATTTTGATTTGCTATTGATATTTATTATTACTAGTAATAGGTCTAATGTCTCCCCCCCCAGGTTCCTCAGATGAAGAGTTTGCCTCTGCTTTGTACCACTTCAACCACACCCTGGTGACGTCAGACCTGCCCTCTCCAGCCCTGCAGGTAGTCTATTTAATGCTTTAACTTTATATTATTCAATCTCATATTACACTCCATTCCAATTTCTGATAATATCCTGCACTTTTGTTATGCTTAACAATGTGTTTGTGCATGTTACGCAGAATATAGGCTTTAGTTTACAGCACCTTTTTTAAGGTAATACACACCTACCACGTGTCTTAGTAGCTGGTAATACACACCCACCACGTGTCTTAGAAGCTGGTAATACACACCTACCACGTGTCTTAGTAGCTGGTAATACACACCTACCACGTGTCTTAGTAGCTGGTAATACACACCTACCACGTGTCTTAGTAGCTGGTAATACACACCTGCCACGTGTCTTAGTAGCTGGTAATACACACCTACCACGTGTCTTAGTAGCTGGTAATACACACCTACCACGTGTCTTAGTAGCTGGTAATATACACCTACCACGTGTCTTAGAAGCTGGTAATAGACACCTACCACGTGTCTTAGTAGCTGGTAATACACACCTACCACGTGTCTTAGAAGCTGGTAATACACACCTACCACGTGTCTTAGAAGCTGGTAATACACACCTACCATGTGTCTTAGTAGCTGGTAATACACACCTACCACGTGTCTTAGAAGCTGGTAATACACACCTACCATGTGTCTTAGTAGCTGGTAATACACACCTACCACGTGTCTTAGTAGCTGGTAATACACACCTACCACGTGTCTTAGTAGCTGGTAATACACACCTACCACGTGTCTTAGTAGCTGGTAATACACACACCTACCACGTGTCTTAGTAGCTGGTAATACACACCTACCACGTGTCTTAGTAGCTGGTAATACACACCTACCACATGTCTTAGAAGCTGGTAATACTCACCTACCACGTGTCTTAGTAGCTGGTAATAAACACCTCCCACGTGTCTTAGTAGCTGGTAATACACACCTACCACGTGTCTTAGTAGCTGGCAATAGACACACCTACCACGTGTCTTAGTAGCTGGTAATACACACCTACCACGTGTCTTAGTAGCTGGCAATAGACACACCTACCACATGTCTTAGTAGCTGGTAATACACACCTACCACGTGTCTTAGTAGCTGGTAATACACACCTACCACATGTCTTAGAAGCTGGTAATACACAAATACCACGTGTCTTAGTAGCTGGTAATACACACACCTACCACGTGTCTTAGTAGCTGGTAATACACACCTACCACGTGTCTTAATAGCTGGTAATAGACACCTACCACGTGTCTTAGTAGCTGGTAATACACACCTACCACGTGTCTTAGTAGCTGGTAATACACACCTACCACGTGTCTTAGTAGCTGGTAATACACACCTACCACGTGTCTTAGTAGCTGGTAATACACACCTACCACGTGTCTTAGTAGCTGGTAATACACACCTACCACGTGTCTTAGTAGCTGGTAATACACACCTACCACGTGTCTTAGTAGCTGGTAATACACACCTGCCACGTGTCTTAGTAGCTGGTAATACACACCTACCACGTGTCTTAGTAGCTGGTAATACACACCTACCACGTGTCTTAGTAGCTGGTAATATACACCTACCACGTGTATTAGAAGCTGGTAATAGACACCTACCACGTGTCTTAGAAGCTGGTAATACACACCTACCACGTGTCTTAGAAGCTGGTAATACACACCTACCATGTGTCTTAGTAGCTGGTAATACACACCTACCACGTGTCTTAGAGGCTGGTAATACACACCTACCACGTGTCTTAGTAGCTGGTAATACACACCTACCACGTGTATTAGAAGCTGGTAATAGACACCTACCACGTGTCTTAGAAGCTGGTAATACACACCTACCACGTGTCTTAGAAGCTGGTAATACACACCTACCATGTGTCTTAGTAGCTGGTAATACACACCTACCACGTGTCTTAGAGGCTGGTAATACACACCTACCACGTGTCTTAGTAGCTGGTAATACACACCTACCACGTGTCTTAGTAGCTGGTAATACACACCTACCACGTGTCTTAGTAGCTGGTAATACACACCTACCACGTGTCTTAGTAGCTGGTAATACACACACCTACCACGTGTCTTAGTAGCTGGTAATACCACACCTACCACGTGTCTTAGTAGCTGGTAATACACACCTACCACGTGTCTTAGAAGCTGGTAATACACACCTACCACGTGTCTTAGTAGCTGGTAATAAACACCTCCCACGTGTCTTAGTAGCTGGTAATACACACCTACCACGTGTCTTAGTAGCTGGCAATAGACACACCTACCACGTGTCTTAGTAGCTGGTAATACACACCTACCACGTGTCTTAGTAGCTGGCAATAGACACACCTACCACATGTCTTAGTAGCTGGTAATACACACCTACCACGTGTCTTAGTAGCTGGTAATACACACCTACCACATGTCTTAGAAGCTGGTAATACACACCTACCACGTGTCTTAGTAGCTGGTAATACACACACCTACCACGTGTCTTAGTAGCTGGTAATACACACCTACCACGTGTCTTAGTAGCTGGTAATAGATACCTACCACGTGTCTTAGTAGCTGGTAATACACACCTACCACGTGTCTTAGTAGCTGGTAATACACACCTACCACGTGTCTTAGTAGCTGGTAATACACACCTACCACGTGTCTTAGTAGCTGGTAATACACACCTACCACGTGTCTTAGTAGCTGGTAATACACACCTACCACGTGTCTAGTAGCTGGCAATAGACACACCTACCACGTGTCTTAGTAGCTGGCAATAGACACACCTACCACGTGTCTTAGTAGCTGGTAATACACACCTACCACGTGTCTTAGTAGCTGGCAATAGACACACCTACCACGTGTCTTAGTAGCTGGTAATACACACCTACCAAGTGTCTTAGTAGCTGGTAATACACACCTACCACGTGTCTTAGTAGCTGGCAATAGACACACCTACCACGTGTCTTAGTAGCTGGTAATACACACCTACCACGTGTCTTAGTAGCTGGTAATACACACCTACCACGTGTCTTAGTAGCTGGTAATACACACACCTACCACGTGTCTTAGTAGCTGGTAATACACACCTACCACGTGTCTTAGTAGCTGGCAATAGACACACCTACCACGTGTCTTAGTAGCTGGTAATACACACCTACCACGTGTCTTAGTAGCTGGTAATACACACCTACCATGTGTCTTAGTAGCTGGCAATAGACACACCTACCACGTGTCTTAGTAGCTGGTAATACACACCTACCACGTGTCTTAGTAGCTGGTAATACACACCTACCACATGTCTTAGAAGCTGGTAATACACACCTACCACGTGTCTTAGTAGCTGGTAATACACACACCTACCACGTGTCTTAGTAGCTGGTAATACACACCTACCAAGTGTCTTAGTAGCTGGCAATAGACACACCTACCACGTTTCTTAGTAGCTGGCAATAGACACACCTACCACGTGTCTTAGTAGCCTGTAATACACACCTACCACGTGTCTTAGTAGCTGGTAATACACACCTACCACATGTCTTAGAAGCTGGTAATACACACCTACCACGTGTCTTAGTAGCTGGTAATAAACACCTCCCACGTGTCTTAGTAGCTGGTAATCTGAAGCTAATACCCTGTGAAAGTAACGACCTGTAATCTTTTGAATGGGTTTGATGATTACATCATTAAATTCATGAAAACGTGGTCATTTATGTTACACTACATGACCAAAAGTATGTGGACACCTGCTTGTCGAACATCTCATTCCAAAATCATGGGCATTAATATGGAGTTGGTCCCCCCTTTGCTGCTATAACAGCCTCCACTCTTCTGGAACGGCTTTCCACTAGATGTTGGAACATTGCTGCGGGGACTTGCTTCCATTCAGCCACAAGAGCATTAGTGAGGTCGGGCACTGATGTTGGGCGATTAGGCCTGGCTCGCAGTCGGCATTCCAATTCATCCCAAAGGTGTTCGATGGGGTTGAGGTCAGGGCTCTGTGCAGGCCAGTCAAGTTCTTCCACACCCATCTCAACAAACCATTTCTGTATGGACCTCACTTTGTGCACGGGGGCATTGTCATGCTGAAACAGAAAAGGGCTTCCCCAAACTGTTGCCACAAAGTTGGAAGCACAGAATCGTCTAGAATGTCATTGTATGCTGTAGCGTTAAGATTTCCCTTCACTGGAACTAAGGGGCCTAGCTCAAACCATCAAAACAGCCCCAGACCATTATTCGTACTCCACCAAACGTTATAGTTGGCACTATGCATTCTCCTCGCATCCGCCAAACCCAGATTTGTCCGTCGGATTAATCACTCCCAGAGAACGTGTTTCTACTGCTCCAGAGTCCAATGGCGTTTCCACTTCACAATAACAGCACTTACAGTTGACCGGGGCAGCTCTAGCAGGGCAGAAATTTGACGAACTGACTTGTTGGAAATGTGGCATCCTATGACGGTGCCACGTTGAAAGACACTGAGCTCTTCAGTACGGGCCATTCTACTGCCAATGTTTGTCTATGGAGATTGCATGGCTGTGTGCTCGAATTCTTTTTTTATACACCTGTCAGCAATGGGTGTGGCTCAAATAGCCAAATCCACTAATTTGAAGGGGTGGCCCCATACTTTTGTATATACAGTGCATTCGTAAATTATTCAGACCCCTTCCCCTTTTCCACATTTTGATATGTTACAGCCTTATTCTAAAATTGATTAAACTATCTTCAGTCGTGATCAAAAGTTTTGAGAATGACACAAATACAAATTTTCACAAAGTCTGCTGCCTCAGTTTTGATGATGGCAATTTGCATATACTCCAGAATGTCATGAAGAGTGATCAGATGAATTGCAATTAATTGCAAAGTCCCTCTTTGCCATGAAAATGAACTTAATCCGGAAAAAACATTTCCACTGCATTTCAGCCCTGCCACAAAAGGACCAGCTGCCATCATGTCAGTGATTCTCTCGTTAACACAGGTGAGAGTGTTGATGAGGACATGGCTGGAGATCACTCTGTCATGCTGATTGAGATAGAATAACAGACTGGAAGCTTTAAAAGGAGGGTGGTGCTTGAAATCATTGTTCTTCCTCTGTTAACCATGTTTACCTGCAAGGAAACACGTGCCGTCATCATTGCTTTGCACAAAAAGGGTTAAAAGGCAAGGATATTGCTGCTAGTAAGATTGCACCTAAATCAACCATTTATCGGATCATCAAGAACTTCAAGGAGAGAGGTTAAATTGTTGTGACAAAGGCGTCATGGGCGCCCAAGAAAGTCCAGCAAGCGCCAGGACCGTCTCCTAAAGTTGATTCAGCTGCGGGATTGGGGCACCACCAGTGCAGAGCTTGCTCCGGATTCGCAGCAGGCAGGTGTGAGTGCATCTGCACGCACAGTGAGGCGAAGAGTTTTGGAGGATGGCCTGGTGTCAAGAAGGGCAGCAAAGAAGCCACTTCTCTCCAGGAAAAACATCAGGGACAGACTGATATTCTGCAAAAGGTACAGGGATTGGACTGCTGAGGACTTGGGTAAAGTCATTTTCTCTGATGAATCCCCTTTCCGATTGTTTGGGGCGTCCGGGAAAACACCTTGTCCGGAGAAGACAAGGTGAGCGCTACCATCAGTCCTGTGTCATGCCAACAGTAAAGCATCCTGAGACCATTCATGAGTGGGGTTGCTTCTCAGCCAAGGGAGTGGGCTCACTCACAATTCTGCCTAAGAACACAGCCATGAATAAAGAATGTTACCAACACATCCTCCGAGAGCAACTTCTCCCAACCATCCAAGAACAGTTTGGTAACGACCAATGCCTTTTCCAGCATGATGGAGCACCTTGCCATAAGGCAAAAGTGATAACTAAGTGGCTCGAAACAAAAACAACATTTTGGGTCCATGGCCAGGAAACTCCCCAGACCTTAATCCCATTGAGAACTTGTGGTCGATCCTCAAGATCGTGGATCTCGTCGGGTGGACGAACAAAAACCCACAAATTCTGACATTTTACATTTACGTCATTGAGCAGACGCTCTTATCCAGAGCGACTTACAAATTGGTGCATTCAACTTATGGTAGCCAGTGGGACAACCACTTTAAAAAAAAAAAAATATTATGGGGGGGTTGAAGGATTACTTTTATACTATTCCAGGTATTCCTTAAAGAGGTAGGGTTTCAAGTGTCTCCGGAAGGTGGTCAGTGACTCTGCTGTCCTGGCGTCGTGGGGGAGCTTGTTCCACCATTGGGGTGCCAGAGCAGCGAATAGCTTTGACTGGGCTGAGCGGGAACTGTGCTTCCGTAGAGGTAGGGGGGCTAGCAGGCCAGAGGTGGATGAACGTAGTGCCCTCGTTTGGGTGTAGGGTCTGATCAGAGACTGAAGGTAAGGAGGTGCCGTTCCCCTCACAGCTCCGTAGGCAAGCACCATGGTTTTGTAGTAGATGCGAGCCTCAACTGGAAGCCAGTGGAGTGTGCGGAGGAGCGGGGTGACATGAAAGAACTTGGGAAGGTTGAACACCAGACGGGCTGCAGTGTTCTGGATAAGTTGTAGGGGTTTAATGGCACAGGCAGGGAGCCCAGCCAACAGGAGTGCAGTTGGAGATGACAAGTGCCCGGATTAGGACCTGTGCCGCTTTCTGAGTGAGGTAGGGTCGTACTTGCGAATGTTGTAGAGCATGAACCTGCAGGATCGGGTCACCGCTTTGATGTTAGCGGAGAACGACAGGGTGTTGTCCAGGGTCACACCAAGGTTATTTGCACTCTGGGAGGAGGGACACAATGGAGTTGTCAACCGTGATGGCGAGATCATGGAGCGGGCTGTCCTTCCCCGGGAGGAAGAGCAGCTCCGTCTTGCTGAGGTTCAGCTTGAGGTGGTGATCCGACATCCACACTGATATGTCTGCCAGAGATGCGATTCGCCACCTGGTTATCAGAAGGGGGAAAGGAGAAAATGAATTGTGTGTCGTCTGCGTAGCAATGATAGGAGAGACCATGTGAGGATATGACAGAGCCAAGTGACTTGGTGTATAGAGAGAATAGGAGAGGGCTAGAACTGAGCCTGGGGGACCACCAGTGGTGAGAGCACGTGGTGCGGAGACATATTCTCGCCACGCCACCTGGTAGGAGCGACCTGTCAGGTAGGATGCAATCCAAGAGTGTGCAGCGCCGGAAATGCCCGACTCGGAGAGGGTGGAGAGGAGGATCTGATGGTTCACAGTATCAAAGGCAGCAGACAGGTCTAGAAGGACAAGAGCAGAGGAGAGAGAGTTAGCTTTAGCAGTGTGGCGAGCCTCCGTGACACAGAGAAGAGCAGTCTCAGTTGAATGACCAGTCTTGAAACCTGACTGGTTTGGATCAAGAAGGTCATTCTGAGAGAGATAGCAGGATAGTTGGCTAGAGACGGCACGCTCAAGAGTTTTGGAGAGAAAAGAAAGAAGGGATACTAGTCTGTAGTTGTTGACATCGGAGGGATCGAGTGTAGGTTTTTTGTGGAGGGGTGCAACTCTCGCTCTCTTGAAGACGGAAGGGACATGGCCAGCGGTCAAGGATTAGGGTAATGAACGAGGTGAGGTAAGGGAGAAGGTCTCCGGAAATGGTCTGGAGAAGAGAGGAGGGGATAGGGTCAAGCGGGCAGGTTGTTGGGCGGCCGGCCGTCACAAGTCGCAAGATTTCATCTGGAGAGAGCATTGATTATGCAAGAATGGGCTGCCATCAGTCAGAATGTGGCCCAGAAGTTAATTGACAGCATGCCAGGGTGGATTGCAGAGGTCTTGAAAAAGAAGGGTCAACACTGCAAATATTGACTCTTTGCATAAACTTAATGTAATTGTCAATAAAAGCCTTTGACACTTATGGAATGCTTGTAATTATACTTCAGTATACAATAGTAACATCTGACAAAAATATCTCATAACACTGAAGCAGCGAACTTTGTGAAGACCAATACTTGTGTCATTCTCAAAACGTTTTGACCACGACTGTATGTATTCAATCTACACGATACCCCATAATGACAAAGCGAAAACAGGTTTTTAGAAATAAAAATCAGAAATCCCTTATTTAAATATTCAGACTCTTTGCTATGAAACTCGAAATTGAGTTCAGGTGCATCCTGTTTCCATTGATCATCCTTGATGTTTCTACAGCTTGATTTTAATCTACCTGTGGTAAATTCAGTTGATTGGACATGCTTTTGGAAGGCACACACCTGTTTATATAAGGTCCCACAGTTGACAGTGCATGTCAGAGCAATAACCAAGCCATGAGGTCGAAGGAATTGTCCGTAGATCTCTGAGACAGGATTGTGTCGAGACACAGATCTGGGGAAGGGTACCAAAACAATTCTGCAGCATTGGAGGTCCCCAAGAACACAGTGGCCTCCATCATTCTTAAATGGAAGAAGTTTGGAACCACCAACACTCTTTCCTAAAGCTGGCTGCCCAGCCAAACTGAGCAACCGGGGGAGAATGCCAAGCACTATCCCTACGGTGAAGCATGGTGGTGGCATCATCGTGCTGTGGGTACGTTTTTCAGCTGCAGGGACTGGGAGACTAGTCAGGATCGAGGGAAAGATTAACGGAGCAAAGTACAGAGAGATCCTTGATGAAAACCTGCTCCAGAGCGCTCAGGACCTCAGACTGGGGCGAAGGTTCACCTTCCAACAGGACAACTGCCCTAAGCACACAGCCAAGACAATGCAGGAGTGGCTTCGGGACAAGTCTCTGAATGTCCTTGAGTGGCCCAGCCAGAGCCCGGACTTGAACCCGATCGAACATCTCTGGAGAGACCTGAAAATAGCTGGGCAACCTGACAGAGCTTGAGAGGATCTGCAGAGAAGAATGGGAGAAACACCCTAAATACAAGTGTGCAAAGCTTGTAGCTTCATACCCAAGAAGACTCGAGGCTGTAATCGCTGCCAAAGGTGCTTCAACAAAGTACTGAGTAAAGGGTCTGAATACTTTTTAAATGTGATATTTCGGTTTTGTGTTTTTAATAAATTAACAAAAATGTCTAAACTCAGCAAAAAAAGAAACGTCCTCTCACTGTCAACTGCGTTTATTTTCAGCAAACTTAACGTGTAAATATTTGTGTGAACATAATAAGATTCAACAACTGAGACATAAACTGAACAATTTCCACAGACATGTTACTAACAGAAATTGAATAATGTGTCCCTGAACAAAGGGCGGGTCAAAATGAAAAGTAACAGTCAGTATCTGGTGTGGCCACCAGCTGCATTAAGTACTGCAGTGCATCTCCTCCTCATGGACTGCACCAGATTTGCCAGTTCTTGCTGTGAGATGTTACCCCACTCTTCCACCAAGGCACCTGCAAGTTCCCTGACCTTTCTGTGGGGACTGGCCCTAGCCCTCACCCTCCGATCCAACAGGTCCCAGATGTGCTCAATGGGATTGAGATCCGGGCTCTTTGCTGGCCATGGCAGAACACTGACATTCCTGTCTTGCAGGAAATCACGCACAGAACAAGCAGTATGGCTGGTGGCATTGTCATGCTGGATGGTCATGTCAGGATGAGCCTGCAGGAAGGGTACCACATGAGGCAGGAGGATGTCTTCCCTGTAATGCACAGCGTTGAGATTGCCTGCAATGACAACAAGCTCAGTCCGATGATGCTGTGACACACCGCCCCAGACCATGACGGACCCTCCACCTCCAAAATCGATCCCGCTCCAGAGTACAGGCCTCGGTGTAACGCTCATTCATTCGACGATAAACTCGAATCCGACCATCACCCCTGGCGAGACAAAACCGTGACCTGTCAGTGAAGAGCACTTTTTGCCAGTCCTGTCTGGTCCAGCGACGGTGGGTATGTGCCCATAGGCGACATTGTTGCCGGTGATGTCTGGTGAGGACCTGCCTTACACCAGGCCTACAAGCCCTCAGTCCAGCCTCTCTCAGCCTATTGTGGACAGTCTGAGCACTGATGGAGGGATTGTGCATTCCTGGTGTAACTCGGGCAGTTGTTGTTGCCATCCTGTACCTGTCCCGCAGGTGTTATGTTCGGATGTACCGATCCTGTGCAGGTGTTGTTACATGTGGTCTGCCACTGCGAGGACGATTAGCTGTCCGTCCTGTCTCCCTGTAGCACTGTCTTAGGCATCTCACAGTACGGACATTGCAATTTAATGCCCTGGCCACATCTGCAGTCCTCATGCCTCCTTGCAGCATGCCTAAGGCACGTTCACGCAGATGAGCAGGGACCCTGGGCATCTTTCTTTTGGTGTTTTTCAGAGTCAGTAGAAAGTCCTCTTTAGTGTCCTAAGTTTTCATAACTGTGACCTTAATTGCCTACCGTCTGTAAGCTGTTAGTGTCTTAACGACCGTTCCACAGGTGCATGTTCATTAATTGTTTATGGTTCATTGAACAAGCATGGGAAACAGTGTTTAAACCCTTTACAATGAAGATCTGTGAAGTTATTTGGATTTTCACAAATTATCTTTGAAAGACAGGGTCCTGAAAAAGGGCAGTTTTCTTTTTTTGCTGAGTTTACCTGTTTTTGCTTTGTCATTATGGGGTATTGTGTGTAAAACTAATTAATTAATTTTTTAATAAGGCTGTAACGTAACAAAATGTGGAAAAAGTCAAGGGTTTTGAATACTTTCCGAATGCACTGTATAGTGTATACCGGTATAAAGTTATATTTGTGTTTGTGGATTAATTTACCAGATGCCTTTTATGAAGTTTCTGCCATCGTGAAACGTTTTTGCCCAATGAGCATCAAGAAGCCTAGAAAAATCACAATTTATTTAAAGTGCATTTCTACAATGTCTCAACACTTTTTTTTTTTTTTTTTTCTATAGACTTGCTATATTTATTTTCTTCCTCTTTCCCAGAACACCCTTTTGCAGCAGTTGGGCGTAGCTCCGTTCTCTGAGGGCCCGTGGCCCCTGTACATCAACCCCCAGTCTCTGTCGGTGCTCTCCAGAGTCCTGCTCATCTGGCAACACAAGGCCTCTCTGCAGGGAGACCCAGACGTGCCTGAGTCTATGAAGGTCTGGGAGAGGTAAAGCCACAGAATTAAATAAAACACTTTTAAACTGTAGCTACACCTGCTCTTTCCATGACATAGCTTTCACCTGGATTCACATGGTCAGTCTATGATCCCTTATCGATGTCACTTGTTAAATCCACTTCAAATCAGTGTAGATGAAGGGGAGGAGACAGGTTAAAGATGGATTTTTAAGCCCTGAGACAATTGAGACATGGATTGTGTGTGTGTGCCATGCAGAGGGTGAATGAGCAAGTCAAAAGATTTAAGTGCCTTTTGAACGGGGTATGGTAGTAGGTGCCAGGCGCACCGGTGTGAGTCAAGAACTGCAACACTGCCGGGTTTTTCCACGCTCAACAGTTTTCCCGTGTGTATCAACAATGGTCCACCACCCAAAGGACATCCAGCCAACTTGACACAAACTGTGGGAAGCATTGGAGTCAACATGGGCCAGCATCCCTGTGGAACGCTTTCGACACCTTCTAGAGTCCATGCCCCGACGAACTGAGGCCGTTCTGAGGGCAAAGGGGGGTGCAGCTAAATGTTGTATGTGTGTATGATGGTCTAGGAGAGGTAAGCAGCCAGGGCAGCAGCTTCACACGTTTTATACAGATACTAAAAGTGATTTGGTGCTGGAGTCTGGCGCAGTGCTAACAGTCCCACACCAGCCAATGTCTGTCCGCTTCCTACCTGTGCTGCCTGCCTCCTACATCTAACCCAGGGCGGCAGGTAGCTTAGTGGTTAAGAGCGTTGTGCCAGTAACCGAAAGGTCGCTGGTTCTAATCCCCGAGCCGAATAGGTGAAAAATCTGTCGATGTGCCCTTGAGCAAGGCACTTAACCCTAATTGCTCCTGTAAGTCGCTCTGGATAAGAGCGTCTGCTAAATTACCAATTTATTTTTATTTTATTTATTTAACCCCTGATCTCGTTTCTAACCGGCCTGTCTGGAAAAAAATCTATACAAAATCCTAGGCTGTAATAAAGAACGTGTTCCTTCGAGTTGGATTGTGCTGACTCAAAGGTTTCTTCCCTCTAGGTTTGTGGGCACCTTGAAGAAGCACGCCATCCAGGGCTCTGTCCCCGGTGACGAGGACCTAAACGTGGAGCACCTCCAACTCCTGCTGCTCGTTTTCCACAACCTGTCTGAGCGGGGGAGGCGCGCCGTGCTCACCCAGGTCACCCAGGCCATCACGGAGGTATTTAACACTAGACTTTGTCTTACTGTGCGACGGCCCGGCGTCGTCCAGGGTATGGGAGGGAATGGCCAGCGTCGTCCAGGGTAGGGGAGGGAATGGCCAGCGTCGTCCAGGGTAGGGGAGGGAATGGCCAGCGTCGTCCAGGGTAGGGGAGGGAATGGCCAGCGTCGTCCAGGGTAGGGGAGGGAAAGGCCGGGGGAGGGAGTAGCTCCCCTTTAGAGCATGGCGTTTGGAACGCCAGGGTTGTGGGTTCGATTCCCACGGGGGGCCAGTATGAAAAAAATAAATAATAATAATAATGAATGCACTTAACTGTAAGTCGCTCTGGATAAGAGCGTCTGCTAAATGACGTAAATGTAAATGTACTGTGGCTCGGAGCCTCCCATTATCACCTGGCTCCACCGGTGGCGATTTCGACTTGGTCTGGGAACAGTTGTCACTTTGTGGTCGGGAAAGTCTCTCTTCCTTGCGTGATTCAACATGCTAGCTACAACAGCGACTGTGACATCTACTGCATTAGCTAGCTACCCTTACTACTGTGGTCCTCTGTAGCTCAGCTGGTAGAGCACGGCGCTGCATTAGCTAGCTACCCTTACTACTGTGGTCCTCTGTAGCTCAGCTGGTAGAGCACGGCGCTGCATTAGCTAGCTAGCCTTACTATTGTGGTCCTCTGTAGCTCAGCTAATTAAGCCTGAGCTAGCCTTACTACTGTGGTCCTCTGTAGCTCAGCTGGTACCGGCGCTTGGAACGCCAGGGTAGTGGGTTCGATCCCCGGGACCACCCATACACACACACACACAAAAAAAACTGACTGTAAGTCGCTTTGGATAAAAGCGTCTGCTAAATGGCATATTATTATGTGCGACACTGCAAGCTTTTATTCTATGTCAGGCACAATTTGTCCCTTTGGCGATTTAATAAAGGTCCAACGTCCTGTCCTCTCAGGTGGCGGGTCCCCTACACCAGGAGGCCCAGCTCAGAGTCGTACCCCTCAACCTGTCCCGAATGCTGCTGGTGCTAGACTACCTGCTCCACCAGTACTCCAAGGCCCCCATGTACCTCTACCAACAGGCAGGTTGAACGGCCGCTCAGTCCTTTTTTTGTGTCGGGTTGCAGTTTTTAGAATTGGTAGAAATTGTGTTGTGACCGGGATTGTTTTTTTAAAATTAAACTAATGTTTTGGAGTTTAATTGTCCACCAACATTTTTATTTAATGGCTGCAGTGCATTTTCTGCAGTAGGTCTTTGGGCAGAAGAGGTCCTCCTGACACAGTGACTATCTATCTATTGCTTGCAGGTCCAGTACAATCTACTGACCCCACCGTGGTCAGGCCGGGGTTCAGTCCAGGACGGGTCCAAACGCAGCGCCCTGCCCCTCTACTGCGTCTTTAAAGAGGTGGAGGAGAACTGGTCCAAGCACTGCTCGGCAGGTAGGAGTAAGTCAAGGACTTCCTGTTTTTAAAGGGGAATACCGAGTGGCGCAGCGGTCTAAGGCACTGCATAAAGTAAGCTAACTGATGTAAGCTAACTACAGCGGTCTAAGGCACTGCATAAAGTAAGCTAACTGATGTAAGCTAACTAATGCAGCGGTCTAAGGCACTGCATAAGTAAGCTAACTGATGTAAGCTAACTAATGCAGCGGTCTAAGGCACTGCATAAGTAAGCTAACTGATGTAAGCTAACTGATGCAGCGGTCTAAGGCACTGCATCTCAGTGCTTGAGGCGTCACTACAGACCCCCTGGTGCTATTCCAGGCTGTATCACAACCGGCCGTGATTGGGAGTCCCATAGGGCGGCGCACAATTGGCCCAGCGTCGTCCGGGTTTGGCCGGTGTAGGCCGTCATTGTAAATAAGAATTTGTTCTTAACTGACTTGCCTAGTTAAATAAAGGTAAAAATAAATAAATAAAATACCCCATCTGTAGATCTGGGCGGTATGGACAAAAATCCATATCACGATAAATTGACTGAATTATGATAATGATAAATTGAACAATACATTTATAACATTTTACATTTACATTTTAGTCATTTAGCAGACGCTCTTATCCAGAGCGACTTACAGTTAGTGAGTGCATACATATATATATATATTTTTTTTTTTCATACTGGCCCCCCGTGGGAATCGAACCCACAGCCCTGGCGTTGCAAGCACCATGCTCTACCAACTGAGCTACAGGAGGGGAACATTAATGTGAACCAGTTACCTTTTTTATATTCCCCTTAAAGCTACTATCTTTGAATGTTGTGGCTATTAATTGTCCAGTTAGCAATAACCCTTATTAGCAGACGTATTACATTCTTCTAGTGAAGGCTACTTATTGTTATAATCAGTTAAAAAAAAGTCCTCTATATGTTCGGTCGGTATCAGTCATTGGTTGGTCTGTCGTCCCAGCTCTACCCGTCTGTATCAGTTCTAACCCTAGAGAAGGATTTACTTTGTCACCTTCGAGATGGTTGTAGACTTGTTTTCATCAATCACATAATGGTTGAGTAAAGCATGGCATAACTCCTGTATCTGTATTGAGTAAAGCATGGCATAACTCCTGTATCTGTATTGAGTAAAACATGGCATAACTCCTGTATCTGTATTGAGTAAAGCATGGCATAACTCCTGTATCTGTATTGAGTAAAGCATGGCATAACTCCTGTATCTGTATTGAGTAAAGCATGGCATAACTCCTGTATCTGTATTGAGTAAAGCATAACTCCTGTATCTGTATTGAGTAAAGCATGACATAACTCCTGTATCTGTATTGAGTAAAGCATGGCATAACTCCTGTATCTGTATTGAGTAAAGCATGGCATAACTCCTGTATCTGTATTGAGTAAAACATGGCATAACTCCTGTATCTGTATTGAGTAAAGCATGGCATAACTCCTGTATCTGTATTGAGTAAAACATGGCATAACTCCTGTATCTGTATTGAGTAAAGCATGGCATAACTCCTGTATCTGTATTGAGTAAAACATGGCATAACTCCTGTATCTGTATTGAGTAAAACATGGCATAACTCCTGTATCTGTATTGAGTAAAACATGGCATAACTCCTGTATCTGTATTGAGTAAAGCATGGCATAACTCCTGTATCTGTATTGAGTAAAACATGGCATAACTCCTGTATCTGTATTGAGTAAAACATGGCATAACTCCTGTATCTGTATTGAGTAAAACATGGCATAACTCCTGTATCTGTATTGAGTAAAGCATGGCATAACTCCTGTATCTGTATTGAGTAAAACATGGCATAACTCCTGTATCTGTATTGAGTAAAGCATGGCATAACTCCTGTATCTGTATTGAGTAAAGCATGACATAACTCCTGTATCTGTATTGAGTAAAGCATGGCATAACTCCTGTATCTGTATTGAGTAAAACATGGCATAACTCCTGTATCTGTATTGAGTAAAGCATGGCATAACTCCTGTATCTGTATTGAGTAAAGCATGGCATAACTCCTGTATCTGTATTGAGTAAAGCATGACATAACTCCTGTATCTGTATTGAGTAAAGCATGGCATAACTCCTGTATCTGTATTGAGTAAAGCATGGCATAACTCCTGTATCTGTATTGAGTAAAGCATGGCATAACTCCTGTATCTGTATTGAGTAAAGCATGGCATAACTCCTGTATCTGTATTGAGTAAAGCATACTCCTGTATCTGTATTGAGTAAAGCATGGCATAACTCCTGTATCTGTATTGAGTAAAGCATGGCATAACTCCTGTATCTGTATTGAGTAAAGCATGGCATAACTCCTGTATCTGTATTGAGTAAAGCATGGCATAACTCCTGTATCTGTATTGAGTAAAGCACGGCATAACTCCTGTATCTGTATTGAGTAAAGCATGGCATAACTCCTGTATCTGTATTGAGTAAAGCATACTCCTGTATCTGTATTGAGTAAAGCATGGCATAACTCCTGTATCTGTATTGAGTAAAGCATGGCATAACTCCTGTATCTGTATTGAGTAAAGCATGGCATAACTCCTGTATCTGTATTGAGTAAAGCATGGCATAACTCCTGTATCTGTATTGAGTAAAGCATGGCATAACTCCTGTATCTGTATTGAGTAAAGCATGGCATAACTCCTGTATCTGTATTGAGTAAAGCATGGCATAACTCCTGTATCTGTATTGAGTAAAGCATGACATAACTCCTGTATCTGTATTGAGTAAAACATGGCATAACTCCTGTATCTGTATTGAGTAAAGCATGGCATAACTCCTGTATCTGTATTGAGTAAAGCATGACATAACTCCTGTATCTGTATTGAGTAAAACATGGCATAACTCCTGTATCTGTATTGAGTAAAGCATGGCATAACTCCTGTATCTGTATTGAGTAAAGCATGGCATAACTCCTGTATCTGTATTGAGTAAAGCATGACATAACTCCTGTATCTGTATTGAGTAAAGCATGGCATAACTCCTGTATCTGTATTGAGTAAAGCATGGCATAACTCCTGTATCTGTATTGAGTAAAGCATGACATAACTCCTGTATCTGTATTGAGTAAAGCATGGCATAACTCCTGTATCTGTATTGAGTAAAGCATACTCCTGTATCTGTATTGAGTAAAGCATGGCATAACTCCTGTATCTGTATTGAGTAAAACATGACATAACTCCTGTATCTGTATTGAGTAAAGCATGGCATAACTCCTGTATCTGTATTGAGTAAAGCATGGCATAACTCCTGTATCTGTATTGAGTAAAACATGGCATAACTCCTGTATCTGTATTGAGTAAAGCATGGCATAACTCCTGTATCTGTATTGAGTAAAGCATGGCATAACTCCTGTATCTGTATTGAGTAAAGCATACTCCTGTATCTGTATTGAGTAAAGCATGGCATAACTCCTGTATCTGTATTGAGTAAAGCACGGCATAACTCCTGTATCTGTATTGAGTAAAGCATGGCATAACTCCTGTATCTGTATTGAGTAAAGCATGGCATAACTCCTGTATCTGTATTGAGTAAAGCATGACATAACGCCTGTATCTGTATTGAGTAAAGCATACTCCTGTATCTGTATTGAGTAAAGCATGGCATAACTCCTGTATCTGTATTGAGTAAAGCATACTCCTGTATCTGTATTGAGTAAAGCATGACATAACGCCTGTATCTGTATTGAGTAAAGCATGGCACAACTCCTGTATCTGTATTGAGTAAAGCATGGCATAACTCCTGTATCTGTATTGAGTAAAGCATGGCATAACTCCTGTATCTGTATTGAGTAAAGCATGGCATAACTCCTGTATCTGTATTGAGTAAAGCATGGCATAACTCCTGTATCTGTATTGAGTAAAGCATGGCATAACTCCTGTATCTGTATTGAGTAAAGCATGGCATAACTCCTGTATCTGTATTGAGTAAAGCATGGCATAACTCCTGTATCTGTATTGAGTAAAGCATGGCATAACTCCTGTATCTGTATTGAGTAAAGCATGGCACAACTCCTGTATCTGTATTGAGTAAAGCATGGCACAACTCCTGTATCTGTATTGAGTAAAGCATGGCATAACTCCTGTATCTGTATTGAGTAAAGCATGGCATAACTCCTGTATCTGTATTGAGTAAAGCATGGCATAACTCCTGTATCTGTATTGAGTAAAGCATGGCATAACTCCTGTATCTGTATTGAGTAAAGCATGGCATAACTCCTGTATCTGTATTGAGTAAAGCATGGCATAACTCCTGTATCTGTATTGAGTAAAGCATGGCATAACTCCTGTATCTGTATTGAGTAAAGCATGGCATAACTCCTGTATCTGTATTGAGTAAAGCATGACATAACTCCTGTATCTGTATTGAGTAAAGCATGGCACAACTCCTGTATCTGTATTGAGTAAAGCATGGCATAACTCCTGTATCTGTATTGAGTAAAGCATGGCATAACTCCTGTATCTGTATTGAGTAAAACATGGCATAACTCCTGTATCTGTATTGAGTAAAGCATACTCCTGTATCTGTATTGAGTAAAGCATGGCATAACTCCTGTATCTGTATTGAGTAAAGCATGGCATAACTCCTGTATCTGTATTGAGTAAAGCATGGCATAACTCCTGTATCTGTATTGAGTAAAGCATGGCATAACTCCTGTATCTGTATTGAGTAAAGCATGACATAACTCCTGTATCTGTATTGAGTAAAACATGACATAACTCCTGTATCTGTATTGAGTAAAGCATGGCATAACTCCTGTATCTGTATTGAGTAAAGCATGGCATAACTCCTGTATCTGTATTGAGTAAAGCATGGCATAACTCCTGTATCTGTATTGAGTAAAGCATGGCATAACTCCTGTATCTGTATTGAGTAAAGCATGGCATAACTCCTGTATCTGTATTGAGTAAAAACATGGCATAACTCCTGTATCTGTATTGAGTAAAGCATGGCATAACTCCTGTATCTGTATTGAGTAAAGCATGGCATAACTCCTGTATCTGTATTGAGTTAAAAACATGGCATAACTCCTGTATCTGTATTGAGTAAAGCATGGCATAACTCCTGTATCTGTATTGAGTAAAGCATGGCACAACGCCTGTATCTGTATTGAGTAAAGCATGGCATAACTCCTGTATCTGTATTGAGTAAAGCATACTCCTGTATCTGTATTGAGGAAAGCATGGCATAACTCCTGTATCTGTATTGAGTAAAGCATGGCATAACTCCTGTATCTGTATTGAGTAAAGCATGGCATAACTCCTGTATCTGTATTGAGTAAAGCATGGCACAACTCCTGTATCTGTATTGAGTAAAGCATACTCCTGTATCTGTATTGAGGAAAGCATGGCATAAACTCCTGTATCTGTATTGAGTAAAGCATGGCATAACTCCTGTATCTGTATTGAGTAAAGCATGGCATAACTCCTGTATCTGTATTGAGTAAGCATGGCATAACTCCTGTATCTGTATTGAGTAAAGCATGGCATAACTCCTGTATCTGTATTGAGTAAAGCATGGCATAACTCCTGTATCTGTATTGAGTAAAGCATGGCATAACTCCTGTATCTGTATTGAGTAAAGCATGGCATAACTCCTGTATCTGTATTGAGTAAAGCATGGCACAACTCCTGTATCTGTATTGAGTAAAGCATGACATAACTCCTGTATCTGTATTGAGTAAAGCATGGCACAACTCCTGTATCTGTATTGAGTAAAGCATGGCATAACTCCTGTATCTGTATTGAGTAAAGCATGGCATAACTCCTGTATCTGTATTGAGTAAAGCATACTCCTGTATCTGTATTGAGTAAAGCATGGCATAAACTCCTGTATCTGTATTGAGTAAAGCATGGCATAACTCCTGTATCTGTATTGAGTAAAGCATGGCACAACTCCTGTATCTGTATTGAGTAAAACATGGCATAACTCCTGTATCTGTATTGAGTAAAGCATGGCATAACTCCTGTATCTGTATTGAGTAAAGCATGGCATAACTCCTGTATCTGTATTGAGTAAAGCATGGCATAACTCCTGTATCTGTATTGAGTAAAGCATGGCACAACTCCTGTATCTGTATTGAGTAAAGCATGGCATAACTCCTGTATCTGTATTGAGTAAAACATGGCATAACTCCTGTATCTGTATTGAGTAAAGCATGGCATAACTCCTGTATCTGTATTGAGTAAAGCATACTCCTGTATCTGTATTGAGTAAAGCATGGCATAACTCCTGTATCTGTATTGAGTAAAGCATGGCATAACTCCTGTATCTGTATTGAGTAAAGCATGGCATAACTCCTGTATCTGTATTGAGTAAAGCATGACATAACTCCTGTATCTGTATTGAGTAAAGCATGGCATAACTCCTGTATCTGTATTGAGTAAAGCATGGCATAACTCCTGTATCTGTATTGAGTAAAGCATGGCATAACTCCTGTATCTGGGTGTAACAGAGTTTTTAATGCTTGTTGTTCTTCTTCGTTAGATTCCACGGTAGTGCAGCCCAAATTCTACTGCCTCCTGTCACCTGAAGCATCAGAGGACGACCGAAGCAGACTCGACAGCAAGGTGAAACTCCACGTCAAACCTCCAACTGGGAACCCATTGGGCTACTGTTTTAATCTCCTCTTTTAACACCCAGGATGAAAGATATATAGAGACACAGCGTATTAAAAGGCTCATAATAAGACATTATTAAGGCTCATACGCTCTCATAACAAGTCATGAAGCATTAAACCTGAAGGATATGAGTTAAATGTGCCATGTGTTTTATTTTGGTCCAGGTTTTCCAGAAGCTGTTCAACGGAGCGGTGAAGTATAATGAGCTTTACGCCTGTCTGGTCTCCCTGCTGTCTGCCGGCTCGCAGTTTGATACAGCCAGGAGACAGGAAAACAAACCCATCACACCTATGGTGAGGAAGGAGCGCGCACACACACACACACACACACACACACACACACACACACACACACACACACACACACACACACACACACACACGACCGTTAGCGGAACTAACGCTGTTGTTTTCCTGTGTTGCCAATCGGGTGTTACCCCCCTGGTTCGTCGTTTTTATGAAGGGGAGGCGCCGTCTCCGTCCGGTCTCCAAGCCTCTTGCCCAATCGTGGAATTGGCGCTGGTTCTGGATGCGCCCACGGGCGATCGCTTTGAAACCCTGGAGACAGCGGATCTCAAGACGGCTCTGTTGCCCACGGCCAAGCACGTTATCGACCTCGCCCTCTTGGTTCATCGTGTACTCAGTTTGCCAACCGACTACTCCAAGATTACGAGACGTCCTAATGTCATTACCGTGACGTATAGTAGTCAAGCCGCTGATCTCTTTCCATTCGTTGTCTTCCCGAGAGCAGCTGCGCCTGAACACGTTCTGTCCGGTGTGCGCCCTGTGCATCTACATGGACAGGACGAGGCCGTTCTGGAGGTGTGATCAACTGTTTGTTTGCTTTGCCCAACCCTGCTTTGTCCAAACAACGCCTCTCCCACTGGATGGTGGAGGCTACTGCCAAGGCGTACAGCAGTTTCCCCTGGGTGTCCGGGCGCATTCCACTAGAGGAATTGCTACATCATGGGCACCGTTCAGAGGCATCTCAGTGCTCACACCTTGTGAGGTTCTGTCGTCTGGATGTCACTGCGCCTTCTCTGGAGCATACAGTCTCCGACGCTGGAGTTGAGCAGGATGGATCCGGTACGTTACCACAACAAACTTCTCAGGAACAGGGCTTCCCCCCCCCCCTCTGGCAATTGGGGCGTTTAGCAAGTGTCTCATAGTGAGATGCATATACACTGAGTATATCAAACATTAAGAACACCTTTCTAATATTGAGTTGCACACCCATTTTGCCCTCAGAACAGTCTCAGTTCGTCGGGGCATGGACTCTACAAGGTGTCAAGCGTTCCACAGGGATGCTGGCCCCACGTTGACGCCAATGCTTCCCCCGGTTGTGTGAAGTTGGCTGGATGTCCCTTTGGGTGGTGGACCATTGTTGATACACACGGGAAACTGTTGAGCGTGGAAAACCCAGCAGCGTTGCAGTTCTTAACACAAACCGGTGCGCCTGGCACCTACTACCATACCTCATTCGAAGGCACTTCAATCTTTTGTCTTGCCCATTCACCCTCTGAATGGAACACATTCACAACCCATGTCTCAATTGTGTCTGTTTCCAGGAGGCGTGCTCCCTGCAGTACTACTTCCTGGTGCTGTGGAGGATCCTGGGGGTCCTGCCCCCCTCTAAGGCCTACGTGGAGCAGCTGAAGGAGGGCCTAGGAGAGCCTAGCGAGAGTGACATCCTCCACACCCTGCGCTGGTCCTCACGACTCAGAGTCACCACATACGTCAACTGGATCAAGGTCTGTGGCCCCAAGTCAGTCAGCTAGCCAGTCCGCTAGTCAGCCAACCAGCCAGTTAGTCAGCCAGTCAGTCAGCCAACCAACCAGCTAGTCAGCCAGTCAGCTAGTCAGCTAGTCAGCCAACCAGCCAGCTAGTCAGCCAGTCAGCTAGTCAGCCAGTCAGCTAGCCAGCTAGTCAGCTAGTCAGCCAGTCAGCTAGTCAGCCAGTCAGCCAGTCAGCCAGTCAGCCAGTCAGCCAGTCAGCCAGTCAGCCAGTCAGCCAGTCAGCCAGTCAGCTAGTCAGCCAGTCAGCTAGCTAGCCAGCCAGTCAGTCAGCCAACCAACCAGCTAGTCAGCCAGTCAGCCAGTCAGCTAGTCAGCCAACCAGCCAGCTAGTCAGCTAGTCAGCCAGTCAGCTAGCTAGCCAGCCAGTCAGTCAGCCAACCAACCAGCTAGTCAGCCAGTCAGCCAGTCAGCTAGTCAGCCAACCAGCCAGCTAGTCAGCTAGTCAGCCAGTCAGCCAGTCAGCTAGTCAGCCAGTCAGCTAGCTAGCCAGCCAGTCAGTCAGCCAACCAACCAGCTAGTCAGCCAGTCAGCTAGTCAGCCAGTCAGCTAGTCAGCCAACCAGCTAGTCAGCCAACCAGTCAGCCAGTCAGCTAGTCAGCTAGTCAGCCAGTCAGCCAGTCAGCCAGTTAGTTAGTCAGCCAGTCAGCTAGCTAGCCAGCCAGTCAGTCAGCCAGCCAGTCAGCCAGTCAGCTAGTCAGCCAACCAGCCAGCTAGTCAGCTAGTCAGCCAGTCAGCCAGTCAGCTAGTCAGCCAGTCAGCTAGTCAGCCAACCAGTCAGTAAGCTAGTCAGCCAGTCAGCCAGCCAGCCAGCCAGCCAGTCAGCCAGCCAGCTAGCCAGTCAGCCAACCAGCCAGTCAGCCAGCCAGCTAGCCAGTCAGCCAACCAGCTAGTCAGCCAGTCAGCTAGTCAGCTAGTCAGCCAGTCAGCCAGCCAGCCAGCCAGCCAGTCAGCCAGCCAGCTAGCCAGTCAGTCAGCTAGTCAATCAGCCAGCCAGCCAGCCAGTTAGTCAGCTAGCCAGCCAGCTAGTCAATCAGCCAGTTAGTCAGCTAGCCAGCCAGCCAGTTAGTCAGCTAGTCAGCCAACCAGTCAGTAAGCTAGTCAATCAGCCAGCCAGCCAATCGGTCAGCCAGTCATTCCCCTCAGACAAGCTACTGTCTTGTTTTTTCTTCATTATCTTAACAGCTGTTGTCTTCATATGTAATTGATAAAAGTATAGGTAGCTATTCATGTTTTGTAACTATATTTGGTATGATTTGAACAATGTTGATTCCATCTAAGCCCTTGTGGATTGATAAACCACCTGTTGGATTAAACTGGAATGAAAAATTATGACTGTTAAAAAGTTGTTTCTGCTTTTTCAATTCTTCTGTTTTCTCTCCTCAATCTCAGGAGCACCTGGTGACTCAGGGAATGAAGGAAGACCAAGCTACGTCTCTGATCGAGGCGGCTTCCTCCAAGTGCAGCACTGTCAAGTATGACGTGGAGCTGGCTGAAGATTACATCGCTAGACAGGTGGGTGTGAGAGACGGTGTGTGCAGTGCATGTTTGAACATACTGTATATGAACTGTTGGTGGGTTTGTTTGTGAGATGTCTTTTTAAATTTGCATTTCAATGCTCAGTACAGTTACGCCGCCATATTATTTTCAGATTTGCTACAAATGATTTGATAATCTTAATATTGATTCCAGTTCATAGCCAGCCCTAATGTGTATGTCTATGTGTAACCTTCCTCTCTTCTATAGATCTCAGCGTTCTCCTGTGTGGACCACAGCTCCATCCTGGCCTTGCACCAGGTCCCCTCCCTACAGGCCATCTATACTCTGGACGCGGTCATCTCCAAGGTCCAGGTGTCCTTGGACGAACACTTCTCCAAGGTGGCCGCAGAGACTGACCCTCACAAGTCCTCAGAGATCACCAAGAACCTGCTGCCTGCTACGCTGCAGCTCATAGACGTGTACACAGCCTTCACCAGGTGAGAACAATCCACTATCCTCTCTCTAAAGCTTGACTCAGACTTTGTTCTCTAGTGGGGCAGAAAAACTCAGGCTACAAATAATCGGCTCAATTGGTACGAGCTTGGGACAAGCAACACCAAGTCGTGGGTTCAATTCACACACACGCAAAAAAAATAAAAAAGGATCTTCTTTCCATCCTGAAAATGTCTTGTTTTTGTATTTGGGCAATGATGACTGACTGTTCTGTGTGTCCCAGGTCCTATCTTCTCATGAACCTACCAGAGGAAGGAGAGAACAAGCTGTCAGAGGCTAAACTCCAGGGTTACGCCGCAGTGCTGTCCATAGGCTCCATGCGCTGCAAAGCCAACCTGCTCGGTACGTACTACTGGGCTTATGGTTTGGGCTCATTCTAGTCAGCAATACCTAGTTAATGTCTTCTGTTTCCAAACTGAGACGGGTCCCTTCTCTTCCTTCAGGTCAGAGTGTGATGCAGAACCTGCCCTCGGCCGTCCAGACACTGTGTGACACCTGGAACAATATCCACACCAACGAGTTTCCTAACATCGGCTCATGGGTATGTACCCCCCCGTGTTCTGTATGTACCCCCCCGTGTTCTGTATGTACCCCCCCCAGTGTTCTGTATGTACCCCCCCCAGTGTTCTGTATGTACCCCCCCCGTGTTCTGGTATTTACCCCCCCCGTGTTCTGTATGTCACCCCCCCAGTGTTCTGTATGTACCCCCCCCAGTGTTCTGTATGTACCCCACCCCAGTGTTCTGTATGTAGCCCCCCAGTGTTGCTGTGTGTACCCCCCAGTGTTCTGTATGTACCCCCCCCCAGTGTTCTGTATGTACCCCCCAGTGTTATGTATGTCCCCCCCATGTTCTGTATGTACCCCCCAGTGGTTCTGTATGTACCCCCCCAGTGTTCTGTGTGTACCCCCCCGTGTTCTGTGTGTACCCCCCGGTGTTCTGTATGTACCCCCCAGTGTTTGTATGTACCCCCCAGTGTTCTGTATGTACCCCCCAGTGTTCTGTATGTACCCCCCCAGTGTTCTGTATGTACCCCCCAGTGTTCTGTATGTACCCCCCAGTTGTTCTGTATGTACCCACCCAGTGTTCTGTATGTACCCCCCGGTGTTCTGTATGTACCCCCCGGTGTTCTGTATGTACCCCCGTGTTTCTGTATGTACCCCCCAGTGTTCTGTATGTACCCCCCCCAGTGTTCTGTATGTACCCCCCAGTGTTCTGTATGTATCCCCCAGTGTTCTGTATGTACCCCCCCCCCCAGTGTTCTGTATGTACCCCCCAGTGTTCTGTATGTACCCCCCAGTGTTCTGTATGTCACCCCCCAGTGTTCTGTATGTACCCCCCAGTGTTCTGTATGTACCCCCCAGTGTTCTGTATGTACCCCCCAGTGTTCTGTATGTACCCCCCAGTGTTCTGTATGTACCCCCCAGTGTTCTGTATGTAACCCCCCCAGTGTTCTGTATGTACCCCCCAGTGTTCTGTATGTACCCCCCCAGTGTTCTGTATGTACCCCCCCAGTGTTCTGTATGTACCCCCCCAGTGTTCTGTATGTACCCCCCCAGTGTTCTGTATGTACCCCCCCAGTGTTCTGTATGTACCCCCCCAGTGTTCTGTATGTACCCCCCCAGTGTTCTGTATGTACCCCCCCCAGTCGTTTCTGTATGTACCCCCCAGTGTTCTGTATGTACCCCCCCAGTGTTCTGTATGTACCCCCCCAGTGTTCTGTATGTACCCCCCCGTGTTCTGTATGTACCCCCCAGTGTTCTGTATGTACCCCCCCAGTGTTCTGTATGTACCCCCCCAGTGTTCTGTATGTACCCCCCAGTGTTCTGTATGTACCCCCCAGTGTTCTGTATGTACCCCCCAGTGTTCTGTGTGTACCCCCCAGTGTTCTGTATGTACCCCCCAGTGTTCTGTATGTACCCCCAGTGTTCTGTATGTACCCCCCAGTGTTCTGTGTGTACCCCCCAGTGTTCTGTATGTACCCCCCAGTGTTCTGTGTGTACCCCCCAGTGTTCTGTGTGTACCCCCCAGTGTTCTGTATGTACCCCCCCAGTGTTCTGTATGTACCCCCCCAGTGTTCTGTATGTACCCCCCAGTGTTCTGTGTGTACCCCCCAGTGTTCGTGTATGTACCCCCCCAGTGTTCTGTGTACCCCCCAGTGTTCTGTTGTACCCCCCAGTGTTCTGTTGTACCCCCCAGTGTTCTGTGTGTACCCCCCCAGTGTTCTGTATGTACCCCCCCAGTGTTCTGTATGTACCCCCCCAGTGTTCTGTAGTACCCCCCAGTGTTCTGTATGTACCCACCCCCCCAGTGTTCTGTTGTACCCCTACCCAGTGTTCTGTATGTACCCCCCAGTGTTCTGTATGTACCCCCCAGTGTTCTGTATGTACCCCCCAGTGTTCTGTGTGTACCCCCCAGTGTTCTGTATGTACCCCCCAGTGTTCTGTATGTACCCCCCAGTTTCTGTATGTACCCCCCATTGTGTCTTCTGTGTGTACCCCCCATGTGTTCTGTATGTACCCCCCATGTTGTTCATTGTGTGTACCCCCAGTGTTCGTGTGTACCCCCCAGTGTTCTGTGTGTACCCCCCAGTGTTCTGTGTGTACCCCCCAGTGTTCTTATGTACCCCCCAGTGTTCTGTATGTACCACCCCCCAGTGTTCTGTATGTACCCCCCAGTGTTCTGTTGTCACCCCCCATGTTCTGTATGTAACCCCCCCAGTGGTTCTGTATGTACCCCCCCTGTGTTCTGATGTACCCCCCAGTGTTCTGTGTGTCCCCTCTCCCCCAGTGTTCTGTATGTACCCCCCCAGTGTTCTGTATGTACCCCCCCAGTGTTCTGTATGTACCCCCCAGTGTTCTGTTGTACCCCCCCAGTGTTCTGTATGTACCCCCCCAGTGTTCTGTGTGTACCCCCCAGTGTTCTGTGTGTACCCCCCAGTGTTCTGTATGTACCCCCCCAGTGTTCTGTTGTACCCCCCAGTGTTCTGTATGTCCCCCCAGTGTTCTTATGTACCCCGTTCGAACCCCCCCCCAGTGTTCTGTATGTACCCCCCAGTGTTTGTATGTACCCCCCCAGTGTTCTGTATGTACCCCCCAGTGTCTGTATGTACCCCCCAGTGTTCTGTATGTACCCCCCAGTGTTCTGTATGTACCCTCCCCCCCGGTGTTCTGTAGTAACCCCCCCGTGTTCCTACCCCCCCTGTGTCTGTATTACCCCAGTGTACTGCAGCATATCTGTCTGATCTATTGTGTTCTGTTACCTCCCCCCAGTGTTCTGTATGTACCCCCATGTTCTTGTGTAAGTGTACATGTGTAACACAGCATATCTGTCTGACTTGTCTATTGTGTTCTGTGTTCCCCCTCAGCAAAATGACTGACTCATTGATAATTACATGATTGATTGATTTATTGATTGATTGATTTCTCGAACCTTTCATTTGGTACCCCCAGTGGTTCCATGTAGTTGATGTATTCCAGAGCTAGCATACCTGATTCAACTTGTTAATTCATCATCAAACCCAGGATTAGATTAATCAGGCGTGCCAGGTCAGGGCTACAACAAAACTGTGAAACGTCTGGGTTCGCAGTGGAGGCGTTTGAGAATAATGACGTGTCCGACTAACTTGTCTGTCTCTTCTCTCAGCGGAATGCGTTTGCCAACGACACCATCCCGTCTGAGAGCTACATCAGTGCCATCCAAGCAGCTCATCTGAGCACGCTCAGTAACCAGTCCCTGGCCCTGGCCTCCTCTCTCAAACACATCCTGCTCTCTCTGGTGCGCCTCACCGGAGACCTCATAGTGTAAGTTACCCTCCGAGCAATTAGAATTTTGTGCAGTACCGGAAATTAGGCTATTGTAGACATTGCTGGTAGTATTTGAAGTGGTTGAGTGATGTGGTTCTCTCTGACCCCCCCCCATCCAGGACTGAGGAGTTGAACCTCTCCTCCTAGTGAGCAACACTAACTCTCTGTCTCGCTCTTCTCCCCACCCCCCCCCCCCCCCCCCTCCAGGACTGAGGAGTTGAACGCTCCCCAGGTGGTGCGTACCCTGCTCCCCCTCCTCTTGGAGAGCAGCACGGAGAGCGTAGCTGAGATCTGCTCTATCTCCCTGGAGCGTATCCTGGGCCCCGCTGATTCCGAAACCTTCCTGGCCCGCGTCTACCAGAGACTGGTCACGGGATGCTACAACATCATCGCCAACCACTCCGACCCCAACAGGTGAGACTTTGAAACTTTGACCCGAGCTTTTGGACGATTGCTTTACATCAACGATCCCCCTAATGAACACGACAGGGCTTGAGCATTTTGGCTTAGAAGAATGGTTACATGTACCCACAACAGAGTTACAAAAGTCGGTTGAGATCTATTAAAAGCGATTCACGCCCCAGTAATGGTTGAATGTGTCTCTGTTTGTCTCAGTGGTCTGGATGAGTCTGTGTTGGAGGACTGTCTACAGTACCTGGAGAGGCAGCTGGAGAGCAGCCAAGTATGCAAGGCCATGGAAGAGTTCTTCTCCTTCAGGTGTGTCAGTGGGTTTTGTGTGGCCTCAGTGGGTTAGAGTGTGGCGCTACCAACACCGAGGTCGTGGGTTCAATTCCCACAGGGGATGATGAATGTGTTCTCCACCACGCAATAACAGAATAAGCCATGTTGCAGTCAACGGTCTTAGCGTTCTCTCTTGTTTTGTCTCTCAGTGGAGAACTGGTCCAGATCATGATGGCTACAGCCAATGAAAACCTTTCTGCTAAATTCTGCAACCGGGTGCTAAGATTCTTCACCAAACTCTTCCAGCTCAGTAAGTTTACCATCACTCCTCTGTTTCCCCATCCAAATCCTAAAGGCATCCCAGGCCAATGTGTTGTCCATATTGAACAACCAGAGACTTGAGTGTTCATCCTAATCTTGATTTTTAAACCCTTTTGACTCAAATCTCTCCAAGTTCCGTCCGTGAGCATTTTCAGTTCTACCATCTCTTTTCATATCCTTAAACCTCTTCTTGCTTATTCCAAACCCAGCGGAGAAGAGTCCCAACCCCAGCCTGCTGTGTCTGTGTGGTTCCCTGGCCCAGCTGGCGTGTGTGGAGCCGTCCCGGCTGCAGGCGTGGCTCACCCGCATGACGGCCACGCCACCCAAGGACTCGGAGCACCTGGAGAACAGGGCACTGCTACAGGTGTGTGTGTCATCACAAAAACATTTATCCAGACCTAGTCGACATTTAAACTGAATCAACTATATCCCCTTTTTCTTGTTTTTTTTCTTCTGTATTATGTTTGTACCCCTATAAGGGGGTTTACTTTCCTCGTGGATTATCGTGCATACTTTAAAGCCATTGTTCACACTGCACTTAGCCCCGGGCTAAGGGAGCTGTTAGCCCCGGGCTAAGGGAGCTGTTAGCCCCAGGCTAAGGGAGCTGTTAGCCCCAGGCTAAGGGAGCTGTTAGCCTGAGGCCAAGGGAGCTGTTAGCCCCAGGCTAAGGGAGCTGTTAGCCCCGGGCTAAGGGAGCTGTTAGCCTGAGTCCAAGGGAGCTGTTAGCCTGAGGCTAAGGGAGCTGTTAGCCTGAGGCTAAGGGAGCTGTTAGCCTGAGGCCAAGGGAGCTGTTAGCCCCGGGCTAAGGGAGCTGTTAGCCCCGGGCTAAGGGAGCTGTTAGCCTGAGTCCAAGGGAGCTGTTAGCCCCGGGCTAAGGGAGCTGTTAGCCCCGGGCTAAGGGAGCTGTTAGCCTGAGGCCAAGGGAGCTGTTAGCCCCGGGCTAAGGGAGCTGTTAGCCCCGGGCCAAGGGAGCTGTTAGCCCCGGGCTAAGGGAGCTGTTAGCCCCAGGCTAAGGGAGCTGTTAGCCCCAGGCTAAGGGAGCTGTTAGCCCCGGGCTAAGGGAGCTGTTAGCCCCGGGCTAAGGGAGCTGTTAGCCCCGGGCTAAGGGAGCTGTTAGCCCCGGGCTAAGGGAGCTGTTAGCCCCGGGCTAAGGGAGCTGTTAGCCCCGGGCTAAGGGAGCTGTTAGCCCCGGGCTAAGGGAGCTGTTAGCCCCGGGCTAAGGGAGCTGTTAGCCTGAGGCCAAGGGAGTATGCACATTTTAAAGTGGGTCCAGGGGCTAGCTGGCCCTGCTCTGGAGCAGGGTTTTGAGTAGTGGGATGCTATTTATCATGTGCTATATTATACTGTATATGCTGTGGTCCTCTGTAGCTCAATTACATTTACATTTTAGTCATTTAGCAGATGCTCTTATCCAGAGCGACTTACAGTTAGTGAGTGCATACATTTTCTGATACTGCAATCAATGTAGTTAAGGATCAATGAAGGGAGTCAGTGTTCCTCCGGTCATCCATCATCACAGCTGGAGACTAATAACCGCATCTGAACCAAGGACAGGAGACACCTTGACATTTAAAATTAGGTAGAGCACGGCGCTTGTAACGCCAGGGTAGTGGGTTCGATCCCCGGGACCACCCATACGTAAAAATGGATGCACGCGTGACTGTAAGTCGCTTTGGATAAAAGCGCATATTATTATTATGTAAATCATTATCAATAACGCCTACTAAAATGTTTATCAGACTCCATGAAGATAATTTAGCGATATGCAAGAGACTATTGTTGAGTTACGGTAATAGACTATCAAGGAAGGTCTGAGAATTGTCTATCAAAGGCAGATATTTAATATCATTGTAAAATGAATGAAATCGCGTACAAGGCATAAAACTTAAGTTACATTAGTGACATTAACAAAACATAAAGTATATACAGTGAGGTAAAAAAGTATTTGATCCCCTGCTGATTTTGTACGTTTGCCCACTGACAAAGAAATGATCAGTCTATAATTTTAATGGTAGGTTTATTTGAACAGTGAGAGACAGAATAACAACAAAAAAATCCAGGAAAACGCATGTCAAAAATGTTATAAATTGATTTGCATTTTAATGAGGGAAATAAGTATTTGACCCCCTCTCAATCAGAAAGATTTCTGGCTCCCAGATGTCTTTTTATACAGGTAACAAGCTGAGATTAGGAGCACACTCTTAAAGGGAGTGCTCCTAATCTCAGTTTGTTACCTGTATAAAAGACACCTGTCCACAGAAGCAATCAATCAATCAGATTCCAAACTCTCCACCATGGCCAAGACCAAAGAGCTCTCCAAGGATGTCAGGGACAAGATTGTAGACCTACACAAGGCTGGAATGGGCTACAAGACCATCGCCAAGCAGCTTGGTGAGAAGGTGACAACAGTTGGTGCGATTATTCGCAAATGGAAGAAACACAAAATAACTGTCAATCTCCCTCGGCCTGGGACTCCATGCAAGATCTCACCTTGTGGAGTTGCAATGATCATGAGAAATGTGAGGAATCAGCCCAGAACTACACGGGAGGATATTGTCAATGATCTCAAGGCAGCTGGGACCATAGTCACCAAGAAAACAATTGGTAACACACTACGCCGTGAAGGACTGAAATCCTGCAGCGCCCGCTCAAGAAAGCACATATACAGGGCCGTCTGAAGTTTGCCAATGAACATCTGAATGATTCAGAGGAGAACTGGGTGAAAGTGTTGTGGTCAGATGAGACCAAAATGGAGCTCTTTGGCGTCAACTCAACTCGCTGTGTTTGGAGGAGGAGGAATGCTGCCTATGACCCCAAGAACACCCCATCCCCCCTGTATATATAGCCTCCCTACTGTCACTTTATTTTACTTCTGCTCTTTTTTTTCTCAACACTTTTTTTTGTTGTTGTTTTATTCTTACTTTTTTTGTTTAAAATAAATGCACTGTTGGTTAAGGGCTGTAAGTAAGCATTTCACTGTAATGTCTGCACCTGTTGTATTCGGCGCATGTGACCAATAAAATTTGATTTGATTTGAAACATGGAGGTGGAAACATTATGCTTGGGGGTGTTTTTCTGCTAAGGGGACAGGACAACTTCATCGCATCAAAGTGACGATGGACGGGGCCTCCTTCCCTCAGCCAGGGCATTGAAAATGGGTCGTGGATGGGTATTCCAGCATGACAATGACCCAAAACACACGGCCAAGGCAACAAAGGAGTGGCTCAAGAAGAAGCACATTAAGATCCTGGAGTGGCCTAGCCAGTCTCCAGACCTTAATCCCATAGAAAATCTGTGGAGGGAGCTGAAGGTTCGAGTTGCCAAACGTCAGCCTCGAAACCTTAATGACTTGGAGAAGATCTGCAAAGAGGAATGGGACAAAATCCCTCCTGAGATGTGTGCAAACCTGGTGGCCAACTACAAGAAACGTCTGACCTCTGTGATTGCCAACAAGGGTTTTGCCACCAAGTACTAAGTCATGTTTTGCAGAGGGGTCAAATACTTATTTCCCTCATTAAAATGCAAATACATTTATAACATTTTTGACATGCGTTTTCCTGGATTTTTTTGTTGTTATTCTGTCTCTCACTGTTCAAATAAACCTACCATTAAAATTATAGACTGACCATGTCTTTGTCAGTGGGCAAACGTACAAAATCAGCAGGGGATCAAATACTTTTTTCCCCTCACTGTAAGCATGATCAGAGGGGGAGACAAAGAACCATTGGCTGGTGTTGATGATATCCTAAATGAAATGATAAAATATACAGATCACAAATTCCAATTGGTATACTTCAACATCATCCTCAGCTCTGGCATCTTCCCCAATATTTGGAACCAGTCTATATCAACGAATTGTCGAGGGCACTAGAACAGTCTGCAGCACCCGGCCTCACCCTACTAGAATCTGAAGACAAATGTCTACTGTTTGCTGATGATCTGGTCCTTCTGTCCCCAACCAAGGAGGGCCTACAGCAGCACCTAGATCTTCTGCACAGATTCTGTCAGACCTGGGCCCTGCCAGTAAATTTCAGTAAGACAAAAATAATGGTGTTCCAAAAAAGGTCCAGTTGCCCTAGAGCACACAAAAAACTATACATACTTCGGCCTAAACATCAGCGCCACGGGTAACTTCCACAAAGCTGTGAACGATCTGAGAGACGAGGCAAGGAAGGGCCTTCTACGCCATCAAAAGGAACATAAAATTCGACATACCAATTATAGGATCTGGCTAAAAAATACTTGAATCAGTTATAGAACCCATTGTGAGGTCTGGGGTCCGCTCATCAACCAAGAATTTACAAAATGGGACAAACGCCAAATTAGCACAAACTTTTTGGGGCTAGCCAGAAGAGTGAAAGTTGGTTTCAGTTAGCCCTGCCTGTGTGAACACGGGCTAAGCTAGCCCAAGGCCAGTCCAGTCTTAACTTGGGGCTAAGGGTAGCGCAGTGTGAAAAGGCCTTAAGTGGATTATCATCAATAACTAACACCTATCGACCAAACCGATTTTGGTTGGTCAGAACTAACCGTTTTAGATGTTCTCCAGGTGCTCACCACGCACATCGTCAGGGACAACAGCCAGGTGGGTGAGGGTGTGTGCACCGTCCTGCTCTCCTCCCTCATCCCCATGGCAACAGATATGCTGGCCAATGGGGACGGAGCGGGCTTCCCGGAACTCATGGGGATCATGGCGACCCTGGCCAGCGCCGGTCAGGGGGCGGGGCACCTGCAGCTGCACCGTGCCGCCATCGACTGGCTGACCAGATGGTAAGCGATTCGTAACGATAATATCATTTTCAAGTTGTTTTTTTTGGTTCGCGATGTGTGGAATTGTGACGTGAATGCTATTAGTAAACTAAATAGATCTGTATGATGGTAATTGATGTGTAAATACACAGTTAGATTCAGTAGCATTATAATGATTCTCTTTTTTTTTCTGCAGTAAAAAGTACCTGATCCAGAAGGACGTTGTGGAGAAAGTGTCCCAGGGCAAAGTAAGTAATCATTTATTCAAATAAGAAAGAAAATGTTTTATATTTTGAATTCACTGAACTGCCACGTCACCCCGGTTAAACAACCTCTCTCACTCGTATGTTTTCCCCCGTCAGCATGGCAGTATGCTGGAGGGTTGCTGTCACATTATCTCCTACCTGGCTGACGTGATGAACGCCCTGAGACAGGGCAGTGGTCAGGGCTCCTCTGTGCTGCTGGTGGACGGAGAGGAGAAGGCTGTGGAGGTGGACTCGGACTGGGTGGACGAGCTGGCTGTGGAGGACGACGACTCGCAGGCTGAGGACTCTGTAAGGAACCCTGTGGGGTCCACACCAGACACCATCTTCACACCATCTGTCCAGGGGGTTGGGATCAATTCAGTTTCAAATCCCAGTCAATTTAGGAAGTACACTGATATTCCAATTCTCTTCGAAGGCTTTTCAATTAGGAAATTTTTCGAATTTGGAATTGACCTCAACCCTGCAGCTGTTTCACACTATTAGAAATACTGGGATTTTACAGGAGACATTTTTTTCCCACACCATGGCTCTACCGCAATTCGTCTTTCTGTGATTCATCGCATTCTACAGTATCTCCTTGCCTCTTCCTCCACCGTATTGGGGGCAGAAGGTCCAAGGTCCTTCCCCTCTGGCCTTTTTCTCCAATGTGTTTTGGGAAGGAGAGAGAATGCGAGCAATCAGGGGAAAGATTAATTGAGGGGAAAAAGCCCATATTTGTGTTCAGTAGGAAGAAAGTGCTTTGAAACTGAAAGAATCTGGATCTCAAGTAGTAGGTGGGAATTCAGGAAATAACGAAAGTCTAACTAACTTGTGTCTCTTTGCCGTGCCGTAGGATGAAGACTCCCAGTGCAATAAGCTGTGTACCTTCACCATCACCCAGAAGGAGTTCATGAACCAGCATTGGTAAAAGAAGCCCTCTCTGCGTGATCTATCCATTCCTTCACAGTATTCCACTTCCACCTAGTCAAGGAGATGGAAATAGGACACACTTCCTGTCTTTAGTCATTGATCACTTCTGTGACAGGCTTACATTAGGTCCCACCCAGTTGACTATTTTAAAAAATGGTGGAAGACTTCAATGGCGCCGTCCAAAGCGGCCTGGTAAAACAGGATGTGTGGCGTGTCCTCCATCCATCTCTATGGACCCCAGTGCATACTCTGTCACACACAATACTACACTGAACAGAAATATAAATGCAACATGTAAAGTGTTGGTTTCGTGAGCCGAAATAAAAGATCCCATACATTTTCCAAACGCTTACACAAAGCTTATTTCTCTCAAATGTTGTGCACAAATTTGTTTACATCCCTGTTGTAAACCACAGATGGCTCAAGTTTTGAGGGAGCATGTAATTGGCATGCTGACTGCAGGAATGTCCACCAGAGCTGCTGCCAGAGAATTGAATGTTCATTTCTCTACCATAAACTGCCTCAACGTCGTTTTAGAGAATTTGGCAGTACGTCCAACCGGCCTCAACTGCAGGCCACGTGTAACCACGCCATCCCAGGACGTCCACATCCGGCTACTTCACCTGCGGGATCCTCTGAGGGGGGGGGGGTGGGGGGGAGGCTGAGGAGGATTTCTGTCTGTAATAAAGCCCTTTTGGCTGGGCCAGCTCCCCAGTGGGTGGGCCTGGGTGTCAAGTGGGTGGGCCTATGCCCTCCCAGGCCCACCCATGGCTGCACCCCTGCCCAGTCATGTGAAATCTGTAGATTAGGACTTAATGAATTTATTTCAATTGACTGATTTCCTTTATATGAAATGTAACTCAGTAAAAAAATTGAAATTGTTGCATATTGCATTTATATATATATATATTTGACTTAATGTCTTGCCCTCCCTCCTCCTCCACCACCCTCCCTCCTCCTCCACCACCCTCCCTCCCTCCTCCACCACCCTCCCTCCACCTCCCTCCCTCCTCCTCCACCACCCTCCCTCCCTCCTCCTCCACCACTCCCTCCCTCCTCCCTCCTCCTCCCTCTTCCACCTCCCTACCCTCTCCACCTCCCTCACTCCCTCCCTCCACCTCCCCTCCCCCCCTTCCTCCACCAACCCCCTCCCTCCTCCCCCACCTCCTCCCTCTCTCCCTCCTCCTCCACCCCCCTCCCCTCCGTCCTCACACCTCTCTCCCTCCTCCTCTACCTCCCCCCCCCCCCATCCCTCCCTCCTCCTCTACCTCCCTCCGCCCTCCTCACCACCTCCCTCCACCTCCCTCCCTCCTCCTCTACCTCCCTCCCTCTCACCTCCCTACTCCTCCCCACCCCTCCCATCCTCCTCCACCACCCCCCCTCACCTCTACCCCATCCTCCGCCTCCTCCACACTCCCTCCCTCCCTCCTCCACCACCACTCCCTCCACCTCCCTCCCTCCTCCTCTACCGCTCCTCCCTCCTCCTCCACCACCCTCCCTCCCTCTCACCCCCTCCTCCTCCCCCTCTACTACCTCCCTCCCTCCTCCTCCACCACCCTCCCTCCTCCTCACCACATCTCTCCCTCCCTCCTACCCACCACCCTCCCCTCCACCTCCCCTCCCTCCTCCCTCTACCATCCCATTCCCTCCTCCTCCCACCCCCCCCTCCTCACTCCACCTCTCTCCCTCCTCCTCCCCACCCTCCCTCCCTCCATCCACCCCCTCTCCCCTCCTCCTCCACCCCCTCCCACCACCTCCTACTAACCCCACTAACCTCTGGCCCTCCCTCTCCTCCACCAGTCCCTCACCTCCACCTCCACCACCCTCCTCCTCCTCTACCTCCCTCCCTCCTCCTCTACCTCCCTCCCTCCTCCTCCACCACCCTCCCTCCTCCTCCACACAGTCTCTCCCCATCCTCCTCACACCCACCCACCCTCCCTCGCCGCCTCCACCACCCTCAACCACTCCTCCTCCACCACCCTCCCTCCCATCCTCCACCACAGCATCCTCCGCCACCAATTCCTCTCCCCTCCTCCTCACCAAATCCCTCCGCTCCTCCTCACCACCCTCCCCTCCTCCTCCACCTCTCCTCCCTCCTCCTCCACCACCCTCCCTCCCTCCTCCACCAACCCTCCCTCCTCCTACCACCCACCCTCCCTCCGTCCTCCACCTCTCTCTCCTCACTCCTCCACCTCTCTCCCTCCTCCCTCCACCACCCTCCTCCTCCTCTACACCCCACCCTCCCATTCCTCCTACTACCCTCCCTCCTCCTCCTCCCACCCACCTCCCGCCACCCTCCCACCCCCCTCCCTCTCTAGGTACCTAAACGGTCACACCTGTAAAATGTAGATGGGGTCGGTGTTGTGACACAGTGTGCGCCAAGGTCCTCGCACACACATAAAGACCAGGAGATCCCTATGCCCAAATACACGCCGATTCATTCTTTCTTCTTACGACTGTGGGGCCAAGGAGGACGGTACCATTCAGGTTGAGACCGAATCCTCAGTCACCATGGGAAGGAGAACCACTGCGGTAACTTTGACGTGCATCTTCACTTATACACCCATCGATTATCCTCATCACAAAATTCATCACCCAGCTAGATTTGGCTTTCTATCTATTAAGCAACACCAAATCGCTGAGTTAGAAGTTAAAGTAATACCAATCCATGTATCTGTTGGTGTGGTATTAATTCAAGTGGTACAACTTAGTATGTTACATGTTTATTTTTTGCTCATAATTAACTGGCTGAACATCATTCAACTTAACAAATATTAAAAGCAAGTAAATTCATATAGACAGAAAGTTGATATTTCTATTGATCCTAAATAACGTGCATGCCCTGTCTTTCTGTATTCCTGTCATGTTACCGTAGATTGTTTGTGGGTTGCTACGCTCTGTCTCTAACTACTCTGTCTCTCTCCATCTCTCTCTGTCTCTCTGCCAACTCTTTCTCTCTGCTCTGTGTCCATCATCTGTCCTCTATCTGTCTCTCTGTCTCTCTTATATCCTCTGCCTCTGTGTCTCTCTGTCTCTCTGTCTCTCTTTCCTCTCCTTTCTCTTGTATTCTCTCCTGTCCTACCTAGGTCATCATACCCCAAAAAATCTCTCTGTCTCTCTCTGTCCCATACTACTCTCATCCCTCTCTCTCATACACTCTCTGTCTCTCTGTCTCTACACTATCATGTCTCTCTCATCTCATCTCTCTCCTACACATCACCCCTCTCCTCTGTCACTCTCTTTCTCTCTCCCTCTTTCTCTTTTCATCTCTCGGCCCTCCTCCCTCTCCCGGCCCTTTCGCGTCTTTCTCTGTCTCCTCCTCTCTCTCTCCTCTGTCTCTCTCTCTGTCCTCTCCTGTCTCGTCCCCTCGTGTACACATCTCGCCTCTAGTGCTCTCTGATCCCTTCTGTCTCTCTGCTCTCTGTCTCTACTGTCTCTCATGACTCTCGCTACTTCACTCCCTCCTCTCCTCTCAAACCCAAAACTCAGTCCCTCTACCTGCAACAATCAGGCAAACGTCCCCCTACCTCGCAACGTTACCTAGCTCAATCCTCCGTGTACTCCCACCCCCCGGCCTCCAGGACTGCTCCTTCCTCGGTCTTCCGCCGATCTCTTCTCGGCCTCTCATCTTCTCCTCTCGCCTGCCCTGCATCTCATTCGGTTCTCATTCTTTACCCTCTTTCTCTCATTCTGCCAATCATCGTCTTTCTTTCTCTTGTCTCCGCATCCTCTCTTTCCTTCATGCTTTCATGCTAACTTCCGTCACGGGTGCGATCTCTCAAGGGCCACTTCTCCGTCCCTGTCATCATCCTCAAAACCTCTCTGTCTCAATCTCTCTCTTCTCAAAAAACATCTCTCTCTGAAGATCTCTCTATCATGTACACTGTCTCTCTTTTTCCCCTCTGGTCTCTCTCACAATACATCTCTAAATCCGATCCTCTACATCCACTCTCTGCCTCTCATCATACTCATCTATCTCCTCGCCCCATCCTCCCACTCTCATTTCCCTCACCACCTAGCCATTTTGTGTCTCTCACCCCTAGCCACGTCGACCCTCCCCTCCTTCGGGGCAGTCCCAAGAGAATAGACAATCCTCTCGGGATCTCGGCTCTCACAATCCCCGTGCAACTGTAGTCTCTCCCAACATCCCGCACACCCAGCCCACAGCAACCGGGCCGGACATCCGCCAATGGGTCCTTCGTATCTCCCGTCCCTGCTTTCGTCAATCGCCTCAGGGGGGCGTCTCTCCCTACAGAACGCCCCTGTTCTACGCTGGCGGCGACCTCCCGTTGCTCCCCACCCACCCCCTGCAACCGGATCCCATGACCTAAAACCACCACTCACCGTCACTGTCGGTTTCTGTATAGTCATGGCTCCTATGCTCGATTTTCTTCTGCCCCCACCCCCTCTGCGGGCGTGCCCACTGCGCACCTCGCTATAACCTCCTACATTTACATCGCTACGCCAACACTTGCATCACAACCGCCCGCGACCCTCAGACAGAGAATCACCCAAACCTGCGGCCACCCCGGCACCAACCACTCAGCTAGTCCCGGGTTAACTCTCCCTCGCCCCTTCTCCTCCTAGCCGTTAATTCTTCGTCTCTCCTGGCCATACGCCCAATTTGGACTAAAAACCTCGTACCTAACAACAGTGGCCGATACTCATGTTGCCCCTCCCGTCCCTCCCTCAACATATTGGGTGGAGCCCCCTCAACTGGCCGATCTCAGGCTGCCGGTCTCTCCGCGAGGAAGCCAGGCCTGGCGGGGTCCTAGTGAGAAGGAGAGGGGGGTCCGAGCGAGGTGCGTGGACGCTGACACGTGTACGGACCCATCGGTTCAACGACTCTTCTCTTGCGTCGTTTCTATCCTTGTGCCTTCTCGCCAATAGCGTAGGGTGCACATTCCTCTCTCTCTCTGTCTCTCTCTCTCTCTCTGTCTCTCTTTGATCTCTCTGTCTCTCTGTGTTTGGACACTGTTCTATCCTCCTAACTTGCCCCTGTGTCTGTCATCCTCCAAACTGTTCTATCCTCCTAACTTGCCCCTGTGTCTGTCATCCTCCTCAGGCCCTGGTGAAGCGCAGTCTCAGCAGTGGGATCGGCTCCACCGTGAAGGAGTCGTCGGCCTTCCAGAGTGAACTGAGGATGCCTGACAGTGCCATCCGCCATCAGAGCTCCCTGGGCCCCAGCGACAAGGGCAAGGTAAGGATGCAGGGTTGGATGGTGTCTGTTTTCACAGAGATCTGCAGTGCGTCGTAACTCCTTTCAGAATAAAAAAACCCCAACAACAGACAATAGGCTAAAATCTCTAGAGGTGACGGGGACTGTACAGGGGACTATACACGTAATATTTAAAAAAACATTGTTGACGTCACAGGTGACCATCTGTGAGGGCAAGCCTGGCGACGAGGACCGGCCCAAGAAGAGCAACGTCTGTAAGAACATCCAGGGATGCCAGGAGGAGCTTCTGGCGCAAGTGGTGAGGACTGAAGCCGAACGTCTGCACTCTGAGATCAAAGATGCAAATGTCAGTTATTTGTGTACTAAGCTTTCAGTCAAAACAGACCTACATCACTTCTGTGTATAGAAATGTGTATCAGGTGGGTCTGAGTGCCAAAGATACACATAGACACCCCCCCCCCCCCCCCCCCCCCCCCCCCCCCCCGCAGTATATCTGTGATAGCTGTTTCCAATACATGCTAAATTACGCTGTCTGGTTGCTTGACATAAGATGTGATGTAAGATCAACATGTTGTTACGTAATGTGTATGACGATATATATATATATATATATATATATATATATATATATATATATGACTGTCTGCTGATGTTGAGTTGACTTCCTTCTCTCTCTCCAGTCTGGCTCGTCCACGGCGGAGGTGGTTCTGGAGATGCTGGTCTTCCTGATGGATGCCATCCAGACCAACTTCCAGCAGGCCTCCGCTGTAGGCAGCAGCAGCCGAGCCCAGCAGGCCCTCAATGAGTTACACACACTGGACAAGAGTGTTGAGATGACTGACCAACTCATGGTAGGACTTTATTCATAACCTTAACCCTAACCCTGACCAACTCATTACATTTACATTTTAGTCCTTTAGCAGACGCTCTTATCCAGAGCGACTTACAGGAGCAATTAGGGTTAAGTGCCTTGCTCAAGGGCACATCGGCAGATTTTTCACCTAGTCGGCTCGGGGATTAGAACCAGCGACCTTTCGGTTACTGGCACAACGCTCTTAACCACTAAGCTACCTGCCGCCCAACTCATGGTAGGACTTTATTCACAACCTCCGTCCGCTGTGGAAGACCCCGAGAGACATGCGATGTGGACTCCTGCACGCTTCCTGACTAACATGTTCCTCCCCTATCCCCAGGTGCCCACCCTTGGTTCCCAGGAGGGAGCGTTTGAGAACGTGCGTATGAACTACAGTGGGGACCAGGGCCAGACCATCAGACAGCTCATCAGTGCCCACGTGCTGCGTCGGGTCGCCATGTGTGTGTTGTCTTCGCCCCAGGGCCGTCGCCAGCACCTCGCCGTCAGCCACGAGAAGGGCAAGGTGGGCACCGCACACAAGGACAGGCAGAGACACACGCTCATTCGTGGCGGTTCATGCTGGTTTCTTTGTGCCGTTGCTGCTCTAAATTGTAGTCAAAAGTTCAAGTTTCATCTTGTTGTCATTTTGAGTGCTTTTGTTGCAGGGTTCGAATGGTCATGGAAGTGCTGGAAAAGTCATGTAATTAAAAAATTGTGTTTTCCAGGCCTGGAAAAATTGTGGGAAATTATCAAATAATCTAAACTAATTGAATAATTTCTGGTAATGTACTTTATTTAGGCACAGTTTTGAAATATTTTATAAATCAAATTAAAATCAACGTATCAGCCTGGATGGGAATGACACTTTAGCGCGTCTGTTTGGGAGCTTCACCTGCATGGTGGGAGACGAGACAGTGGGCCGTTGCTCAAGGAGAGGGAGACAGTGGGCCGTTGCTCAAGGAGAGAGAGACAGTGGGCCGTGCTCAAGGAGAGAGACGAGAGTGGGCCGTTGCTCAAGGAGAGAGAGACAGTGGGGGGGGGCCCGTTGCTCAAGGAGAGAGACAGTGGGCCGTTGCTCAAGGAGAGAGAGACAGTGGGCCGTTGCTCAAGGAGAGAGAGACAGTGGGGCCGTTGCTCAAGGAGGAGAGAGACAGTGGGCCGTTTGCTCAAGGAGAGAGAGACAGTGGGCCGTTGCTCAAGGAGAGAGAGACAGTGGGCCGTTGCTCAAGGAGAGAGAGACAGTGGGCCGTTGCTCAAGGAGAGAGAGACAGTGGGCCGTTGCTCAAGGAGAGAGAGACAGTGGGCCGTTGCTCAAGGAGAGAGAGACAGTGGGCCGTTGCTCAAGGAGAGAGAGACAGTGGGCCGTTGCTCAAGGAGAGAGAGACAGTGGGCCGTTGCTCAAGGAGAGCGAGACAGTGGGCCGTTGCTCAAGGAGAGAGAGACAGTGGGCCGTTGCTCAAGGAGAGAGAGACAGTGGGGCCGTTTGCTCAAGGAGGAGAGAGACAGTGGGCCGTTGCTCAAGGAGGGGAGAGACAGTGGGCCGTTGCTCAAGGAGAGCGAGACAGTGGGCCGTTGCTCAAGGTGAGCGAGACAGTGGGCCGTTGCTCAAGGAGGGCGAGACAGTGGGGCCGTAGCTCAAGGTGAGAGAGACAGTGGGCCGTAGCTCAAGGAGAGAGAGACAGTGGGCCGTAGCTCAAGGAGGGAGGACAGTGGGCCGTTGCTCAAGGAGAGAGAGGACAGTGGGCCGTTGCTCAAGGAGTGAGAGACAGTGGGCCGTTGCTCAAGGAGAGAGAGACAGTGGGCCGTTGCTCAAGGAGAGAGAGACAGTGGGGCCGTTGCTCAAGGAGAGAGACAGTGGGCCGTTGCTCAAGGAGAGAGAGACAGTGGGCCGTTGCTCAAGGAGAGAGAGAGAGTGGGCCGTTGCTCAAGGAGAGAGAGACAGTGGGCCGTTTGCTCAAGGAGAGAGAGGACAGTGGGCCGTTGCTCAAGGAGAGAGAGACAGTGGGCCGTTGCTCAAGGAGAGAGAGACAGTGGGCCGTTGCTCAAGGAGTAGGAGACAGTGGGCCGTTGCTCAAGGAGAGAGAGACAGTGGGGCCGTTGCTCAAGGAGAGCGAGACAGTGGGCCGTTGCTCAAGGAGTAGGAGACAGTGGGCCGTTTGCTCAAGGAGAGAGAGACAGTGGGCCGTTGCTCAAGGAGAGAGAGACAGTGGGCCGTTGCTCAAGGAGTAGGAGACAGTGGGCCGTTGCTCAAGGAGTAGGAGACAGTGGGCCGTGCTCAAGGGAGAGAGAGACAGTGGGGCCGTTTGCTCAAGGAGAGAGAGACAGTGGGGCCGTTGCTCAAGGAGAAGAAAGGAGACAGTGGGCCGTTGCTCAAGGAGAGAGAGACAGTGGGGCCGTTGCTCAGGGAGCGAGAGACAGTGGGGCCGTTGCTCAAGGAGAGAGAGACAGTGGGCCGTTGCTCAAGGAGAGAGAGACAGTGGGGCCGTTGCTCAAGGAGAGACGAGACAGTGGGCCGTTGCTCAAGGAGAGAGAGGACAGTGGGCCGTTTGCTCAAGGAGAGAGAGACAGTGGGCCGTTGCTCAAGGAGAGAGAGACAGTGGGCCGTTGCTCAAGGAGAGAGAGACAGTGGGCCGTTGCTCAAGGAGAGAGAGACAGTGGGCCGTTGCTCAAGGAGAGAGAGACAGTGGGCCGTTGCTCAAGGAGAGAGAGACAGTGGGCCGTTGCTCAAGGAGAGAGAGACAGTGGGCCGTTGCTCAAGGAGAGAGAGACAGTGGGCCGTTGCTCAAGGAGAGAGAGACAGTGGGCCGTTGCTCAAGGAGAGAGAGACAGTGGGCCGTTGCTCAAGGAGAGAGAGACAGTGGGCCGTTGCTCAAGGAGAGAGAGACAGTGGGCCGTTGCTCAAGGAGAGAGAGACAGTGGGCCGTTGCTCAAGGAGAGAGAGACAGTGGGCCGTTGCTCAAGGAGAGCGAGACAGTGGGCCGTTGCTCAAGGAGAGAGAGACAGTGGGCCGTTGCTCAAGGAGAGAGAGACAGTGGGCCGTTGCTCAAGGAGAGAGAGACAGTGGGCCGTTGCTCAAGGAGGGAGAGACAGTGGGCCGTTGCTCAAGGAGAGCGAGACAGTGGGCCGTTGCTCAAGGTGAGCGAGACAGTGGGCCGTTGCTCAAGGAGGGCGAGACAGTGGGCCGTAGCTCAAGGTGAGAGAGACAGTGGGCCGTAGCTCAAGGAGAGAGAGACAGTGGGCCGTAGCTCAAGGAGGGAGACAGTGGGCCGTTGCTCAAGGAGAGAGAGACAGTGGGCCGTTGCTCAAGGAGTGAGAGACAGTGGGCCGTTTGCTCAAGGAGAGAGAGACAGTGGGCCGTTGCTCAAGGAGCGAGAGACAGTGGGCCGTTGCTCAAGGAGAGAGAGACAGTGGGCCGTTGCTCAAGGAGAAAGAGAGACAGTGGGCCGTTGCTCAAGGAGAGAGAGAGACAGTGGGCCGTTGCTCAAGTTTTGTAGATACTTCCAGTTGATTTGGGCATCCAATTTATAGGACATTGCAACTCAATAGATGCTAGTCAGCCTGCAAAGTAAACCTTTCTAAGGTAGCTAAGATAAATATGACTAAACTAGAAAAGGTACATTTCCTTAAGAACATGTGTGGGCTTGCTTCAGCTGGATAAATGTTTTTGTAGTCTACTATAGCCATTTGATCTTTGATATATTGAATGAGCAAATTATTTAAAAAGACATAAAACATATGTGGTTGTAATGTTGCACTGTTTTACATCAAGGGTGGTCAAACATCCTCCCGGAGAGCTAATGGGTGGTCAAACATCCTCCCGGAGAGCTAATGGGTGGTCAACCATCTTCCAGGAGAGCTAATGGGTGGTCAACCATCCTCCAGGAGAGCTAATGGGTGGTCAACCATCTTCCAGGAGAGCTAATGGGTGGTCAACCATCCTCCAGGAGAGCTAATGGGTGGTCAACCATCCTCCAGGAGAGCTAATGGGTGGTCAACCATCCTCCAGGAGAGCTAATGGGTGGTCAACCATCCTCCAGGAGAGCTAATGGGTGGTCAACCATCCTCCAGGAGAGCTAATGGGTGGTCAACCATCCTCCAGGAGAGCTAATGGGTGGTCAACCAGCCTCCAGGAGAGCTAATGGGTGGTCAACCAATCCTCCAGGAGAGCTAATGGGTGGTCAGCCATCCTCCAGGAGAGCTAATGGGTGGTCAACCAGCCTCCAGGAGAGCTAATGGGTGGTCAACCATCCTCCAGGAGAGTTAATGGGTGGTCAACCAGCCTCCAGGAGAGCTAATGGGTGGTCAACCAATCCTCCAGGAGAGCTAATGGGTGGTCAGCCATCCTCCAGGAGAGCTAATGGGTGGTCAACCAGCCTCCAGGAGAGCTAATGGGTGGTCAACCATCCTCCATGAGAGCTAATGGGTGGTCAACCAATCCTCCATGAGAGCTAATGGGTGTGCAGGCTTTTATTCCCCTCAAACAAACCACATTTTAGAAATGAGCTGCTCAACCGGACCTAGACAAACTGGCTCTGATGTTTGAGCAGGGCTTGATCAAAAGCCTGCACACCCAGCAGCTCTCCATTTGGTTTTAAAGTCATGGAAAAGTCATGAAATTCCATCTGTCAAAATGTGTGTGACCCTTGTTTTAGTTGCTATCCAACCTTGGTTTCATTCAAACTGAAAATTAGGTACCCCTTCTGTCTGGTGCTGACCCAGTGTTATTTAACCCTCCCCTCTCCTCTCCTGTCCTCTCCTCTCCTGTCCCCCTCCTCCCCTCTCCTGTCCCCCTCCTCCCCTCGTCTCCAGATCACCGTCCTGCAGCTGTCGGCTCTCCTAAAGCAGGCTGACTCCAGTAAGAGGAAGTTAACCCTGACTCGTCTGGCCTCGGCCCCCGTCCCCTTCACCGTGCTCAGCCTCACTGGGAACCCCTGCAACGAAGACTACCTGGCTGTCTGTGGACTCAAGGTTAGTCAGACTCTTCAGAAGCTCCTGCCACGTAGACATTGGAGGCTATGTCTACGATTCCTCACATCCTCTCAGCCATATTGGAGCAGAGGGTTCAATGTCCCTCCCCCTTTTGACCTTCTTCTTCTCCAATGCGTTTTGAGAAGGAGGTGAGGAGAGGATGCATGGAATTGAGAAAGAACCCCTGTCTATAAATGTAGGGCATATCTAGCTACGTATATTATGTTTTTCTTTATTTGGAGGCCGGGCTAGCAGGTGAATATGGAACCCCAAGTACTAACCTCCCTCCCCTCTCTCTCTCTCAGGACTGCCACGTTCTGACTTTCAGCAGTACAGGCTCCGTATCGGACCACCTGGTGCTGCACTCTCAGCTGGCTACTGGCAACTTCATTATCAAGGCTATCTGGCTGCCTGGCTCCCAGACTGAGCTGGCCATCATCACTGCTGACTTCGTCAAGGCACGACATCGGCTCACTTACACTTTAGGTTTAATAGATGGGTGATGTTTCACGTCTAGATGATACTTTCAGATAGTTTTCCTTTCTTAAAGGTTAAAGTGATATTCCTCTTTTTAAACCTCATTTAATCTAAAGGTTTGAGTAATTCCCTCCTTAAAAAAATCAGGTGTACATTTTGCGTTGAACAATTCAAGCAAGGAAAAAGACAGATTTAGATTTTCCATACGTCTTTTCCAACTTGGTTAGACTTTTTTATTTTCTCCCTTCAGATCTATGACCTGTCAGTGGACGCTCTGAGCCCCGTGTACTACTTCCTACTGCCGAGCTCCAAGATCCGAGACGCCACCTTCCTGTTCAGCGAGGAAGGGAAGAGCATCATCGTCATCATGTCCTCTGCTGGCTACATGTACACACAGGTCATGGACGAGTCGTCCAGCGCCCAGCACGGACCCTTCTATGTTACCTCAGTACTGGAGATCAACCACCAGGACCTCAAGGTAGATGTTAGCCCCCGTCCTGACTCCAGACCATACGCGACCCTGGCAACAGGTGCCCTATCGTAGCCTCCCTCCCCCTCTGCCGCTCTACCATTGTATCTCTCGCTCTCTCT
>LR778282.1:5252482-5353999 GCA_902810595.1 Coregonus sp. 'balchen'
GACATGCTAAACACACGCTAAAGACATGCTAAACACACGCTAAAGACATGCTAAACACACGCTAAAGACATGCTAAACACGCTAAAGACATGCTAAACACACACTAAAGACAATCAATCAAATTTTATTTATAAAGCCCTTTTTACATCAGCAGATGTCACAAAGTGCTATACAGAAACCCAGCCTAAAACCCCAAACAGCAAGCAATGCAGATGTAGAAGCCCACTAAAGACATTCTAAACACACGCTAAAGACACGCTAAACACACGCTAAACACACGCTAAAGACATGCTAAACACACGCTAAAGACATGCTAAACACGCACTAAACACATGCTAAATACATGCTAAACACACACTAAACACATGCTAAAGACATGCTAAACACACACTAAAGACATGCTAAACACGCACTAAACACACGCTAAAGACATGCTAAATGCATGCTAAACACACGCTAAAGACATGCTAAACACAGACACTGGTCATCATGGTCAAACCTCACACCTTCCTTATCCAGGAGATCCTGCCTGCTAAGCCTAAGGTATAGTAAACACACGCTAAAGATACGCTGAACACATGCTAAATACATGCTAAACACACACTAAACACATGCTAAAGACATGCTAAACACACACTAAAGACATGCTAAACACGCACTAAACACACGCTAAAGACATGCTAAATACATGCTAAACACACGCTGAAGACATGCTAAACACAGACACTGGTCATCATGGTCAAACCTCACACCTTCCTTATCCAGGAGATCCTGCCTGCTAAGGCTAAGGTATAGTAAACACACGCTAAAGACATGCTAAACACACGCTAAAGACATGCTAAACACACGCTAAAGACATGCTAAACACACACTAAAGACATGCTAAACACACGCTAAAGACATGCTAAACACACGCTAAAGACATGCTAAACACACACTAAAGACATGCTAAACACACGCTAAAGACATGCTAAACACACGCTAAAGACATGCTAAACACACGCTAAAGACATGCTAAACACACGCTAAAGACATGCTAAACACACGCTAAAGACATGCTAAACACACGCTAAAGACATGCTAAACACACACTAAAGACAATCAATCAAATTTTATTTATAAAGCCCTTTTTACATCAGCAGATGTCACAAAGTGCTATACAGAAACCCAGCCTAAAACCCCAAACAGCAAGCAATGCAGATGTAGAAGCCCACTAAAGACATTCTAAACACACGCTAAAGACACGCTAAACACACGCTAAACACACGCTAAAGACACCGAGGGGAGGAACTCCAATGCATTTTGAGGAGGCGTTGAGTAGAAAGGTGGAAATCCTAATTGAGGAAGAGGCACACACCCTTCTAAAGCCCTTTCCTCTCCTCCCTTCAGATCCAGGACATGGTATCCATCCGCCACACGGCGTCTAACGAGCAGCAACGCACACCCCCTTCTAAAGCCCTTTCCTCTCCTCCCTTCAGATCCAGGACATGGTATCCATCCGCCACACGGCGTCCAACGAGCAGCAGCGTACCACCATGATCCTGCTGTGTGAGGATGGCTCTCTGAGGATCTACATGGCCAACGTAGACAACACCTCCTACTGGCTCCAGCCCTCCCTGCAGCCCAGCTCGGCCATCTCCATCATGAAGCCTGTCAGGAAACGCAAGGCCGCTGCTGCCAGTGAGTTAAACTAACACCCCAGTCAGAGCAGTCACCAGTCTGTCCGTCGGATGCCCCTCTGTCCGCTCAAATTTGTACTATGCTTGGGAATCCAAAACGCTCTCGTTTCACTTCACTCATTCAGTTTTGGATTCCCAGGCTACCAGGTACTATCCTCAAAATGCTTTAGGCAGCTGGATCAAGCACACACATTTTAAGTTTGAATATGATCAAACTTTCAACTTATTTAATTGATTTTCTCGTGAATGAATTGTCTGATCCACCTGCCGCTCTGTTCCAGCCACTCGTACGTCCAGTCAGGTGACGTTCCCGGTGGACTTCTTTGAGCACAACCAGCAGCTGACGGAGGTGGAGTTTGGAGGCAACGACCTCCTGCAGGTTTACAACGGACAGCAGATCAAACACAGACTCAACTCCACTGGGATGTATGTAGCCAACACTAAGGTATGACCTCTGAACTCTCTACAACTCTGGGCTTGAATAAAACTGCTCCTGGGGTGACTGGAAATCCTTCAAAGGTTTTTTTTTTTGTTTTAAATGGGAGGCTGTGGAACCATTTTGGAGGACAAAGTTACACATGCATGCTGTATTGGTACATGCTGTTCAGACTGCCCCCCTTTTTTCTCATCTTAATGACATTGGTTATCTGTTTCCCCCCCCCCTCTGCCCAGCCTGGAGGCTTCACAGTAGAGACGGTAAACAACAACATCTCCATGGTGATGACGGGCATGCGGGTGCAGGTGGGCACCCAGGCCGTCGAGCGGGCGCCCTCTTACCTGGAGATCTTTGGGCGCACCATGCAGATGAACATGACCCGGGCTCGCTGGTTCGACTTCCCCTTCACCAGGGAGGAGGCTCTGCAGGCAGACAAGAAACTCTCCGTCTTCAGTAAGAACACAGGATGTGATGTCGTGTTTTTGTTTTTACGTGAACACAGAGGGCTGGTTTCTTGTTTTTGTTTGTTTTTTGGTATTTTCTTGTGTGCAAAATAAACAATGTAATGAGGGTTAAAAAGGGAAGAGTGCATGTGCAGGAGAGGTGAAAATCCAGAGGGTCTTGTAAGACACCCCCTTTCACATATTAAATATTATTGGACCCAGATTATTCCTAGTCCTGGACTAAAACACATTCAGTGGTGGTTCTCCACGGAGGGTTGTGTGCGATCCAGAAATAGGCTTAGTATGGGTCCGTGAAACGGGCCCGGAGGGACAGTATGTGCAGGTCTACAGTAGTGTTCGATTCGGGCTAGTTGGTTGTAGCACAAGTTGGACATTCAAAGATATGAGGGTAAAAAGTGATCTGCTGTGCACATGCTTTAACTCTGACATTGTTTTATTTGCCCACTGTCTCCGACTAACCTCTCATATTCCTTCCTCCAGTCGGAGCGTCAGTGGACCCGGCAGGCGTCACCATGCTGGACTCTATAAAGATCTATGGTAAAACCAAGGAGCAGTTTGGCTGGCCTGACGAGCCCCCCGAGGACTTCTCCTCGGCCTCCGTCAACAACGTGTGCTCTCCCAACCTCAACACCGGCAACGGCACCGGGGAAGGTGACATCGCCTCGCCAATCTCCACCGGCGGCACCGTGCTGGAGAGGTTAGTGTTTAAAAGGTCACAGGGGCAAAGGTCACATGGTTCAAAGGTTAACAAAGGTCAACTGCTACCACTAGACCAGAGACAGGTTCTCACAAGATGGCCAAGTTGCAAAGTCAAAATTCGTAAAAATGTATGAAAACAAGAATTTGCTTTTTGGTCTTAACTTAAGGTTGGGGCAAGGGATAAGGTTAGCAGTGTGGTTAGGTTTAAGGTTAGGGCAAGGCATAAGGTTAGCAGTGTGGTTAGGTTTAAGGTTAGCAGTGTGGTTAGGTTTAAGGGTAGGGCAAGGCATAAGGTTAGCAGTGTGGTTAGGTTTAAGGTTAGGGCAAGGCATAAGGTTAGCAGCGTGGTTAGGTTTAAGGTTAGGGCAAGGCATAAGGTTAGCAGTGTGGTTAGGTTTAAGGTTAGGGCAAGGCAAGGCATAAGGTTAGCAGTGTGGTTAGGTTTAAGGTTAGGGCAAGGCAAGGCATAAGGTTAGCAGCGTGGTTAGGTTTAAGGTTAGGGCAAGGCATAAGGTTAGCAGTGTGGTTAGGTTTAAGGTTAGGGCAAGGCATAAGGTTAGCAGCGTGGTTAGGTTTAAGGTTAGGGCAAGGCATAAGGTTAGCAGTGTGGTTAGGTTTAAGGGTAGGGCAAGGCAAGGCATAAGGTTAGCAGTGTGGTTAGGTTTAAGGTTAGGGCAAGGCAAGGCATAAGGTTAGCAGCGTGGTTAGGTTTAAGGTTAGGGCAAGGCATAAGGTTAGCAGTGTGGTTAGGTTTAAGGTTAGGGCAAGGCATAAGGTTAGCAGTGTGGTTAGGTTTAAGGTTAGGGCAAGGCATAAGGTTAGCAGCGTGGTTAGGTTTAAAATCACATTTTAAGAAGAGAGATATTGTTGAAATAGGTGGGGCTTCTGAATTTACAACTTGGCCAGATGGTGACGAGCCTCGAGAGGTCATTGCGGTGTGACGATTATCTGACCTTTCCTTTTGACTCTGCACATGGGTCGTGTTCACTAGGCATGTAACGAAAGAAAACGCTCTGAAACGGGGAGGGACTAACCTCACTTATCCAATAAGAACCACTTATTTAGTTTTCTGTGCCAAACATTGTGCCACATTGTGCCCTGATGAACACAACCCAGGCTACAACCAATATAAAAGCATTAGTTGTAGTGCTGACAGTCTGTGTAATATAGTTCCCTCTCTCCTCACCCCTCAGTCTCTCTGTAATATAGTTCCTCTCTCCTCACCCCTCAGTCTCTCTGTAATATAGTTCCTCTCTCCTCACCCCTCAGTCCTCTCTGTAATATAGTTCCCTCTCTCCTCACCCCTCAGTCTCTCTGTAATATAGTTCCCTCTCTCCTCACCCCTCAGTCTCTCTGTAATATAGTTCCCTCCCTCCTCACCCCTCAGTCTCCCTGTAATATAGTTCCCTCTCTCCTCACCCCTAAGTCTCTCTGTAATATAGTTCCCCCTCTCTCCTCACCCCTCAGTCTCTCTGTAATATAGTTCCTTTCTCCTCACCCCTCAGTCTCTCTGTAATATAGTTCCCTCTCTCCTCACCCCTAAGTCTCTCTGTAATATAGTTCCCCCTCTCTCCTCACCCCTCAGTCTCCCTGTAATATAGTTCCTCTCTCCTCACCCCTCAGTCTCTCTGTAATATAGTTCCTCTCTCCTCACCCCTCAGTCTCTCTGTAATATAGTTCCCTCTCTCCTCACCCCTCAGTCTCTCTGTAATATAGTTCCCTCTCTCCTCACCCCTCAGTCTCTCTGTAATATAGTTCCTCTCTCCTCACCCCTCAGTCTCTCTGTAGTATAGTTTCCTCTCTCCTCACCCCTCAGTCTCTCTGTAGTATAGTTTCCTCTCTCCTCACCCCTCAGTCTCTCTGTAATATAGTTCCTCTCTCCTCAGTCTCTCTGTAATATAGTTCCCTCTCTCCTCACCCCTCAGTCTCTCTGTAATATAGTTCCCTCTCTCCTCACCCCTCAGCCGGTGGAGTCTGTGTAGTAGGATCAGACATTTAGGTGGTGCTAGTCATGTGTGTTTGTTGAGATGTCTGTATGTGGCTTGTGTGTGTGTGTGTCCACTGCATGGCGTGTGTGTGTGTGTGTGTGTGTGTGTGTGTGTGTGTGTTGTCCACTGCATGGCCTTGTGTGTGTGTGTGTGTCCACTGCATGGTGTGTGTGTGTGTGTGTGTGTGTGTGTGTGTGTGTGTCCACTGCATGGCCTCTGTGTGTGTGTGTGTGTGTCCACTGCATGGTGTGTGTGTGTGTGTGTGTGTGTGTGTGTGTGTGTCCACTGCATGGCCTGTGTGTGTGTGTGTGTCCACTGCATGGCCTGTGTGTGTGTGTGTGTGTGTGTGTGTGTGTCCACTGCATGGCCTCTGTGTGTGTGTGTGTCCACTGCATGGCGTGTGTCCACTGCATGGCCTGTGTGTGTGTGTGTGTGTCCACTGCATAGCCTGTGTGTGTGTCCACTGCATGGTGTGTGTGTGTGTGTGTGTGGTCCACTGCATGGCCTGTGTGTGTGTGTGTGTGTCCACTGCATGGCCTGTGTGTATGTGTGTGTGTCCACTGCATGGCCTCTGTGTGTGTGTGTGTGTGTGTGTGTGTGTGTGTGTGTGTGTGTGTGTGTGTCTGTGTGTGTGTGTGTGTGTGTGTGTGTCCACTGCACGGCTGCAGTCATAATATCTTGTTCTGCTTCTTCCTCTGTTCACCTGGTTTCTTTCTGTGATCCTCACATTGGTTTCTGTTTCTTTGCTCCCAAAAATACAATCAATAAACAAGTTGTGAAACTGAGTCCTTATCAACCTTGGACCGGTTAGTAACCACTCTTTCTCTGCTTGTTAGCATGGTGTGTGTGTGTGTGTGTGTGTGTGTGTGTGTGTGTGTGTGTGTGTGTGTGTGAAGCAGAGTGAAAGGACATTGTGTGTATCTGTGTCTAAATGAGTCAGTAAGACTGAATGTGCCATGTGAAATGCATTCTTCAAAAATAACATCATTCTGAAGTTTGCTCTAATAACTATCCATCTGTGCTTGTTCTCACTCTAAACATTGAATGGATGTTTGTTTTTCAATTCAGTAGACTAGCTTAGACTTGATTGATTTGAAGTTGTTTTTGATTGTTAAGATAAATGGATTATTGATTGATTTTATCAATGAATTCACCACTCTCCCCCCTCTCTTAGGTTGGTGGTGAGCTCTCTGGAAGCACTGGAGAGCTGCTTTGCTGTGGGCTCCTCCAATGAAAAGGCAAGGTCTTCACTACATCTTTCACGGAGAAAGACGCTCTCGTTTGACACCGCTGTTTTTTTTGCATTGTAAAACTCAGGCCCACAATCCTCAATTTAGTAGGAATGTAGTAGGTATTTTGCCTACGTGTTATAAACTGGACTGAGTGAAGAGAGGCGAGGTGCATATTGTGAGTGGCGCAGTGGTCTAAGGCACTGCATCGCAGTGCTGACTGTGCCACTAGAGATCCTGGTTCGAATCCAGGCTCTGTCGCAGCCGGCCGCGACCGGGAGACTCATGGGCGGCGCACAATTGGCCCAGTGTCGTCCAGGGTAGGGGAGGAAATGGCCGGCAGGGATGTAGCTCAGTTGATAGAGCATGGCGTTTGCAACGCCAGGGTTGTGGGTTCGATTCCCACGGGGGGCCAGTATATTTTTTTATATATATGTATTCACTAACTGTAAGTCGCTCTGGATAAGAGCGTCTGCTAAATGACTAAAATGTAAAATGTGTGTGTTGTTATTATAGGGCTTTAGAAGACAGGGCGGCAGGTAGCTTAGTGGGTAAGAGCGTTGTGCCAGTAACCCAAAGGTCGCTGGTTCTAATCCCCGAGCCGACTAGGTGAAACATCTGCCGATGTGCCCTTGAGCAAGGCACTTAACGCTAATTGCTCCTGTAAGTCGCTCTGCATAAGAGCGTCCGCTAAATGACTAAAATGTAAAATGTAAATGTAGTAAACTATATAAATTGTGTATGTGACGGTTCAGGAGAAGAACAAGGCTGCAGCGCTGGAGTTGGCCACCTTGCTCCTGTCCATGTCCACGCCCTCTGGGGTTCAGCAGCAGACCAAAGGCCTGCTGGCCAGCCTACACACCAGCCGTACTGCCTACCACAACCACAAGGTAACTAGCCTACACACCAGCCGTACTGCCTACCACAACCACAAGGTAACTAGCATACACACCAGCCGTACTGCCTACCACAACCACAAGGTAACTAACATACACACCAGCCGTATGCCCCACAACCACAAGGTAACTAACATACACCCACCAGCCGTACTGCCTACCACAACCAAAAGGTAACCTAAAAATACACACCAGCCGTATGCCTACCACAACCACAAGGGTAACTAACATAACCCAGCCGTACATGCCGACCACAAACCACAAGGTAACTCAATTACACACCAGCCGTACTGCCTTTACCACAACCACCAAAGGTAACTAGCATACAACCAGCCGTACTGCCTACCACAACCACAAGGTGGGTAACTAGCTACACACAGCCGTACTGCATACCACAACACAAGGTAACTAGATCCACACCAGCCGTACTGCCGCCCACAACACAAGGTGGTAACTAGCATACACACCAGCACGTACTGCCTACCAAAACCACAAGGTAAACTAGCTACACACCAGCCGTACTTGCCTACCCAACCACAAGTAACTAGCCTACACACAACCGGATTGACCTACTACCAAACCACAGGTAACTAGCCTAAACACCAGCCGTTACTGCCGTACCACAACCACAAGGTAACTCACAACACACAGCGTACTGCCTACCCAAACCACAAGGTAACTAGCCTTACACACCAGCCGTATGCCTACCACAACCACAAGGTAACTACATACCACCCAGCCGTAATGCCTACCCCAACCACAAGGTAACTAACATACACACCAGCCGTAATGCATACCACAACCACAGGTAACGACATTTACACACCAGCGTACTGCCACCACAACCACAAGGTAAAATCTAACATAAAACCACCAGCAGTTGACTGCCTTACCAAACCACAAGGTAACTAACATACAACAGCCGTACTGCTACCGACAACCACAAGGTAAACTAAAACAGACACACCAGCGTATGCCAACACAACCACAAGGGACTAACATACACACCAGCCCGTAATGCTACCCCGCCCCCACAAACTCACAAGGTACTAAGCCTACACACCAGCCGTACTGCCTGCACTACCACAACAACAAGGGGTAACTAACATACACAACCAGCCTACTGACTACCACAACCACAAGGTAACTAACATAACACCAAGCCGTACTGCCTACCACAACCACAAGGTAATAGCCTACCCACCAGCCGTACTGCCGACCACAACCACAAGGTAACTCAACATACATCCCCAGGCGTACTGCCTCCACAACCACAAAGGTAAATAACATTACACACCAGCCGTGTAAATGCCTACCACAACCACAAGGGAACTCACACACACCAGCCGTACTGTACCCACAAACCACAAGGTTTAACTAGGCTACACACCAGCCGTTACTGCCTACACAACCACAAGGTAACTAGCATACACACCAGCAGTAACTGCCTAACACAACCCCACAAGGTGGTAAACTAGCATTACACACCAGCCGTTATGCCTACAACAACCACAAAGGTAACTAGCTACCCCAAACACCAGCCGTAACTGACCTACCACAACCAAAAGGTAACTAGCATTCAACCAGCCGTATGCCTTACCACCAAAACCACAAGGGAACTAGAATACACACCAAGCACGTACTGCCTACCACAACCACAAAGGTAACTAGCCGACACACCAGCCGTACTGCTACCCAACCACAAGGTAAATAGAACATACACACCAGCCCGTACTGCCTACCACAACCACAAAGGGGTAACTAGCATACACACCAGCCCGTAATGCCCACCACAACCCACAAAGGTAACTAAAATACACACCAGCCGTACTGCCTACCACAACCACAAGGTACTAACCATACAAACCGAGCCGTCTGCCTACCACAACCAACAAGGTAAACTAACATTACACCGCCAGCCGCTATGCCTACCAACAAACACAAGGTAACTAAATACACACCAGCCGTATGGCCTACAACAACCACAAGGTAACTGCATTTACACACCAGCGTTACTGCCTACCACAACCACAAGGAACTAACACACACACAGCCATACTGCCTACACAACCACAAGGTAAAAACTAAATACACACCAGCCGATAATGCCACAACAAAACCACAAGGTAAACTAACATACCCAACCAGCCGTACTGACCTACCACAACCACCAAGGTAACTAACATAACACCAGCCGTTACTGCCTACACAACCAAGGTAACTAACATACACACCAGACGTGTACTGCCTACCCACCAACCACAGGTAACTAACATAGGCCGTACGGTGGTTGTACTGCTACTCACAGTACGGTGGTGTACTGCCTACCACAACCCACAAGGTAACTAAACATACTCACCAAGCCGTACTGCCTACCACAACCACAAGGTAACTAAATACCCACCAGCCGTACTTGCCTACCACAACCACAAGGTAACTAACCATACCACCAGCTTACTTGCCTACCCACAACCACAAGGTAACTAGCATACACACCAGCCGTACTGGCCTACCACAACCACAAGGTAATTAGCATACCACACCAGCCGTATGCCCTACCACAACCACAAGGTAACTGCATACACACCAGACGTACTGCTACCACAACCACAAGGAACTAGCATACACACCAGCCGTACTGCCTGACCACAACCCCACAAGGTAACTACCTACACCCAGCCGTAATGCCTACAACAACCACAAGGTAACTAACATTACACACCAGCCGTAATGCCTACCACAACCACAAGGTAACTAGCCTACCAAACCACCAAGGTAACTAACATACACAACCAGCCGTTACTGCCTACCACAAACCACCAAGGTAACTAGGCATACACCACAGCCGTTACTGCCTAACCACAACCACAAGCGTACTAACTACACAACCAGCCGTTCTGCCTACCACAACCACCAACGGTGGTAACTAGCATACAACCAGCCGACTGCCTACCACAACCACAAGGTAATAGAATACACACCCCAGCCGTACTGCCTACCACAACAACAATGGTACCTAACATACACACCAGCCGTTACGCCTACCCACAACCACAAGGTAACTAGCCTACAACACAGCCGTACTGCTACCACAACCACCAAGGTAACTAACATACACACCAAGCCGTACTGCCATACCACAAAACCACAAGGTAAATAACATACACACCAGACGTACTGCTTACCACAACCACAAGGTAACTAACATACACACGCCGTTACTGCCTACAAACCACAAGGTAACTAACATACACACCAGCCGTAGGCCTACCACAACCACACGGTAGGTAAACTAAAATACAACCAGCCGACTGCACCTCCACAACCACCCGGTAACTAACCTACACCCAGCCGTACGCCCACCACAAAACCACCAAGGTAAACACTAGCATAAACAACCAGCCGTTACTGCCTACCACAACACAAGGTAAAGGTAACGAACATACACACCAGCCGTTAATCCCACCACAACAAAGGTAACTAACATACACACCAGCCGGCTGCCTACCACAACCACAAGGGTAACTAACATACACAACAGCCGTAATGGCACCTCTTTCAAACATAATGCAGTCTCCTCTCTTGCCTAATGCATGACCAGTCCCACGCACCCCTCTCTCCCCCATAACTTCTCTCTCTCCTAGGACCAGTCCCACTCACCCCTCTCTCCCCCATAACTTCTCTCTCCCCAAGGACCAGTCCCACTCACCCCTCTCTCCCCCATAACTTCTCTCTCTCCTAGGACCAGTCCCACTCACCCCCTCTCTCCCCCCATAACTTATCTCTCTCCTAGGACCAGTCCCACTCACCCCTCTCTCCCCCCCCATAACATCTCTCTCTCCTAGGACCAGTCCCACTCACCCCTCTCTCCCCCATAACTTCTCTCTCTCCTAGGACCAGTCCCACTCACCCCTCTCTCCCATAACTTCTCTCTCTCCTAGGACCAGTCGCTGCTCAGCAACGCGGTGCAGTGTCTGAACAGCTGTAGTCGTGACAGCAGAGACCTGGACCCTGACGTGTTCCAGAGGCTGGTCATCACCGCACGCTCCATCGCCATAATGAGACCCAATAACCTGGTGCACTTCACTGAGACCAAGCCCTCTAATATTGATACAGGTAAAAACCAATTCACTGAGACCAAGCCCCCTAATATTGATACAGGTAAAAACCAATCCACTGAGACCAAGCCCTCTGATATTGATACAGGTAAAAACCAATCCACTGAGGACCAAGCCCCCTAGATTGATACAGGTAAAAAACCATGCACGAGACCAAGCCATCTGCATATGATACAGGTAAAAAAACAATCCACTGAGACCAAGACCATAATATTTGATACAGGTTAAAAAACCATCCACTAGACCAAGCCCCCTAATTTATAAGGTAACAAAACCCCCCAATCCACTGAGACCAAGCCCTCTTAATTTGATACAGGTAAAAACCAATCCACTGAGACCAAGCCCCCTAATATTGATACAGGTAAAAACCAATCCACTGAGACCAAGCCCTCTAATATTGATACAGGTAAAAACCAATCCACTGAGACCAAGCCCTCTAATATTGATACAGGTAAAAACCAATCCACTGAGACCAAGCCCTCTAATATTGATAAGTAAAACCAATTCACTGAACCAAGCCCCCCCTAATATTGAACAGGACAAAAAACCTTATCCACTGAGGACCAAGCCCTCTAATATTGATTACAGGTAAAACTATCCACTGAGACCAAGCCCCCATTATATTGAACAGGTAAAAACATTCCCTGGAGACCAAAGCCCCCCCTAATATTGATACAGGAAAAACCAATCCCACTGAGACCAGGCCCTCTAAATTGATACAGGTAAAAACCAATCCACTGAGACAAAGCCCCCTAATATTGATACAGGTAAAAACAATACACGGAGACCAGCCCTCTATATGATACAGGTCAAACCCAATCCACTGAGGGACCAAAGCCCTCTGATATTGATACAGGTAATAAAAACCAATTCACTGAGACCAAGCCCTCTGATGTTGAAACAGGTAAAAAAAACCAATCCATGAGACCCAAGCCCTCTAATATTGATACAGTTAAAAACCAACTCCTTCTGAGACCAAGCCCCCCCTCCCCCTAATAGTGATACAGGTAAAAAACCTATCACTGAGACCCAAAGCCCTCTGATATTGATCAGGTAATTAAAAAACCCAATCCACTGAGACCAAGCCCATTCCTAATATTGATACATGGTAAAAAACCAATCCACTGAGACCAAGCCTCAATATTGATAATGGTAAAAAACCAATCCACTGAGACCAAGGCCCCCTAATATTGATACAGTAAAAAACCAATTCAACTGAGACCAAGCCCCCTAATATTGATACAGGTAAAAAAACCAAATAACTGAGACCAAGCCCTCTAAATATTGATACAGGTAAAAGCCAATCCCACTGGAGACCAAGCCCCAATATTGATAAGGTAAAAACCAATCACTGAGACCCAAAAGCCCTTGATAGTGATACAGGAAAAACCAATCCACTGAGACCAAGGCCCCTAATATTTGTACAGGGTAAAAACCAATCACTGAGGAACAAGCCCCTCTCTGATTGATAAAGGTAAAAAACCAATTCACTGAGACCAAGCCCCCTATATTGATACAGGTAAAAACCAACCAATGAGACCAAGCCCCTAATATTGATAAGGTAAAAAACCAATCACGAGACCAAGCCCCCTAATATTGATACAGGTAAAAAACAATCCATGAGACCCAAGCCCTCTAATATTGATACAGGTAAAAACCAATCCACAGACCAGCAACTCTAATATTGATACAGATTAAAAACCATTCCACTGAGACCAAGCCCTCTAATATTGATACAGGTATAAAAACAGTCCCACTGCGACCAAGCCCCTCTAATATTGATACAGGTAAAACAAGTCAACTGAGACAAAGCCCTTAATAATTGATACAGGTAAAAACCAATCAACTGGAGGACAAGCCCTCTAATTGATAGAGGTAGAAACCCAATCCACTGGAGACTAAGCCCTCTAATATTGATTACAGGTAAAAACCAAATCCACTGAGACCAAAGCCCTTCTAATATTGATACAGGAAAAAACCAATTCCACTGAGCAAAGCCCCTAATATTGAGAAGGTAAAAACAACCACTGAGACAGCCCCTAATATTGATACAGTGGTAAAAACCGTCCACTGGAGCCCAAGCCCCTAATATTTGATACAGTAAAACCAATCCATGAGCAAAGCCCCCTAAATTGAAGACAGGTAAATAAAAAAAAACCCATCCACTGAGACCAAGCCCCTAATATGTGATAACAGGTAAAACCAGTCCACTGAGACCAAGCCCCCTATAGGATACAGTGTTTAAGGTAAAAACCAATCCATGAGACCAGCCCCCTAATAGGTGATACAGGTAAAAAACCAACCAATGGAGACCAAGCCCCTAATATTGAACAGGTAAAAAACCAATCCACTGAGACCAAGCCATTAATATTGAATAGTCAGATATTCCTAGCGTAAATAGATAAAGCGTCTCCTATGCTCACGCTTGACTACGTGTGTTTATACCCTGCTTCATTTAGGTCCAAATAGAGGGCCCGAAGGGTATCAATCCTGGTTGTGTATGACATCAGGGATGTCTTTTTTTGTGGGGAGGGGTGACAGTTGGGGTGTCAACTTACTGCTTGAGAGAGAGAATACCGAAGTGCAATTTCGAAATGTGGTTGTGCATCAGACCAGGTCTCTCTCGAAAAATAGATTTAATCTCAATGAGAAAAACCTGTATAAATAAAGGTTAAGTAAAAACTTTTTTTTTTTGCCCATGACAGCTATTTTGTTTCTAGATTGGTAAATTAGTCTAGCGGTCAGCTATCTAAACTTGTAGATGCACGGTCAAATTACCAACCGGGGTGGGGCCCATTGGAGCGTCAGTTATCATGAAAAAAAAAACAGCAAAACATTTGCCTCCATCCTATGGGGGGGGGGGGGTGTATGGATGTGGGAATGCAGACCCACAAGCCACTGCGGCCCCTCCATGATGAGTTCAATTAGTTTTTGTCCCCCATCCCCAGTTACCCATCCCTGATTTACATCCCTTGTTTGTTTGTTCAGAGATGACCGAGGAGGGCCAGAAACGGATGGGCAGTGAGGGATGTAACTTCATCATGCAGCTGGTCAATAACTTCTGGAAGCTCCACGCCCTCAAACCAAAGAACGCTTTCCTGGCCCCAGCCTGTCTGCCAGGTAACCTAACATTGTCTTTCCTGGCCCAGCCTGTCTGCCAGGTAACCTAAGATTGTCTTTCCTGGCCCAGCCTGTCTGCCAGGTAACCTAACATTGTATTTCCTGGCCCAGCCTGTCTGCCAGGTAACCTAACATTGTATTTCCTGGCCCAGCCTGTCTGCCAGGTAACCTAACATCGTGTAGTGTTCAGTGTGATTATTATTATTATTTTTCAAATTATGTAAAACGTTTGTCCAATAAGAACCCACATTTTTGTTTTTACTTTGGATTGTTGTTGTTTTGCTACAGTGTGCCCTACTTTTTGATCCGCTGTAAGGTTTTCCTGGACATATTTGTGGAGACTCATTTTATGAATCGCCAATCGATCAATCATTTTTTTTCTCTCCAGGTCTGACCCACATTGAAGCTACAGTGAACGCATTGGTGGACATCATCCATGGCTACTGCACCTGTGAGCTGGACTACATTAACGTGGCCTCCAAGATCTACATGCAGATGCTGCTGTGCCCCGTACGTTCCTCAGTAAAACTAGACTTCTGTACCACTGAGTCTTCAGCATTTAGTCTACTGTAGCCCTGTGAAATGTTTTGTTTTGTGCAATCGTCATTTAGCTGTGTTGATCCTGGATCATCATTTTGCTGTGTTGATCCTGGATCGGCATTTTGCTGTGTTGATCCTGGATCGTCATTTAGCTGTGTTGATCCTGGATCGTCATTTTGCTGTGTTGATCCTGGATCGTCATTTAGCTGTGTTGATTCTGGATCGTCATTTTGCTGTGTTGATTCTGGATCATCATTAAGCTGTGTTGATCCTGTATCGTCATTAAGCTGTGTTTATTCTGGATCGTCATTTTGCTGTGTTGATCCTGGATCGTCATTTTGCTGTGTTGATTCTGGATCATCATTAAGCTGTGTTGATCCTGGATCGTCATTTTGCTGTGTTGATTCTGGATCGTCATTAAGCTGTGTTGATCCTGGATCGTCATTTTGCTGTGTTGATTCTGGATCGTCATTAAACTGTGTTGATCCTGGATCGTCATTTTGCTGTGTTGATCCTGGATCGTCATTTTGCTGTGTTGATCCTGGATCGTCATTTAGCTGTCTTGATTCTGGATCGTCATTTAGCTGTCTTGATTGTTGTGGATCTTTTGATCCTGTGTTCAGACTTTACCAACTCGTGTTTTGCTCTTCCTTACCTAGATGATGTAAAAAGGCATTATAAAATAACATTTCATTGATTGATTATGTTCTGTATTCCAGGACACGTCTGTGAGCTTTGCCTGTAAGCGGCCCTGATCCGAGTGGCTCCGACCCAGGAACAAACGCCGTCACCTGACTCTTCCATCTCCCCCCCGCTCCAACACACCCATGGGTAGGTATCCAGTTACCTCCTACCTCTGAATCAGACCAGGGCTCTCCAACCCTGCTATCCTCCTGTAGGTTTTTGCTCAACCCAATTTTAAAGTTTTTGTACCCTGTTATTTTTTAAAAAAAAAAAAAAAAAAAAAAAAAAAAAAAAAAGGGAATAAAAATAATTTAAGAAAAAAAATATAAGGTTGAAAAATAATAAAGAATAAACTATAATAAATGTAATATTATAAATTAATGTTTAAATAATCTAAATCTTTTGTTACTTATTTATCTCCTATCTTAAAGTTTTTTTTTATAAGTTGTCCTTTATTCTAATGGGGAATCTCATTCCCGTTAAGAAAGAATTAATAATGTAAATCATAATTAATATAACGGGTAAAATAATATTAAGTTCTAATCATTACTAGTTAATGGTTAATAAATTTCTATATAATGGGAATCAATTCTATCATATTAAATGAAAAAATAATCTCACGGTGGTAAATATATCCTCTAACATGTTACCTAGAATATAATATTACATGTTAATAGTTATCTATACATGTTAATAAAATATAATATTAATGTTATAATCTATAATAATAAATGTATAATCATAATTATACAAGTTTCACTACTACTATTTAATGTTAATACCTCTCTCTTCTCCTCCCGTTCTTCTCTATCTCTACATGTTTTACTCTTACTTCTCTAATGTTTCTTATACTCTTCACGTTTGTCTAATCTCCTCTCCTTTTTGTCCCTTCTTTTCTCCCTCTCCCGTTCTTACCTTTATCTAATGTTGCCTCTCCCTGTTACTTTAATTCCTCTTCCCTGTTCCTCTCTCATATTTTCCTGTTAATCTTTAATTATCCCATGTTAATCTATCCTATACCTGTTGTTTCCTCCTTAATCTTATACTGTTGTATCATTTCCCTTTTAAATTGTTATATTTCTTGTTGTTCATATCATTATAATGTTCGTCTCCTCTCTCTATACCCGTTTCTTATATATCTACTTTGTTTCCTCCTCTCTCCCTGTTTATCTTCTCTAACTGTTCTTTCCCCTCTCTTCCTGTTCGTCCTTCATCTACTGTTCCTCTACTCTCTTATCCTGTTTGTATCCTTCTATTCCTGTTTCTCTCCTCTCTCATGTTCATCTATCTTATCTAAACTGTTCCTCTCCTCTCTCTCTCTCCCTGGTTTCCTCCTTTCCTCTATACCCGTTCGTCTCTCTCTTCTCCCTGTTCTCTCCTCTCTCCTGTTTCTCTATCTCCTGTTGTTCCTATCTCTCCGTTCCTCATTCTCCCCTGTTTCCTCCTTCCTCTCTCCTGTTCCTCCTTTCTCTCTCCAAAGTTGTTATATCTCTTCTACCCGTTCGTCCCATTTCATTCTGTTTGGGTATGTTTTCAAGTTAAGTAATTTTATTAAATGTTTCTATAAATTAAATGTTGTTTATAATCTTGTTTCTCTCTCCTTTTTGTTAGCCTTCAATACACCTTCCTAATTTTTTTGTAATCCATCCATTAACGTTATTCTTACTGGGTTTCCTCCCTCAAACCTCTTCATGTTCTATCTAATAAAAGTTTCTCTCTAATTACCTGGGGAGTAATATATATTTATGTTATCCTCCCTCATGTTACTCCTCTCTTCCTGTTCCCCCTCCTCTATTTATTCTTCCTTTTTATATCTAAGGTTTCCTCTTAATTCTCCTGTTTATTTCCAATCTCTCCTTTTTCTCCTCCTCTCCTCTCTCTCCCTGTTCGTCCTCCTCTCTCTCTCCCTGTTCGTATCTTCTATTCCTGTTGTCGTCCTCTCCTCTTCCCTGTTCCTGTCCTCTCCATTCTCCTGTTTCGTCTTCTCTCTTCCTGTTGTTCCTCTCCTTCTCCCGTTTCTCTCCTCTTCCTGTTTTTCCTTCTCCTGTTCCTCCTTCTCTCTCTCCTGTTGTCCTCTATTCTCTCCCCGGGTTTGTCGTCCTTCCTCTCTCCGTTCGTCGTCTCTCCTCTCTTGTTCCTGTACTCAATTCTTGTTCGCTCTCTTCTCCCCTGTGTCCTCCCTCCTTCTCATGTTTCTCTTCATACCGTTTTTCCCATCCCCCTGTTTCTCTCCTTTTCTGTTCGTATCCTCCTCTTCCCTGTTCGTAATACTCTCTCTCTCCCAGTTAGTATCCTCTATTCTTTGTCTCCCATACTTAGTCCCGTTCTCCTCCTTCCTCCTCCGTTTCCCTCCTCTCTCTTTCCCGTTCCTCCCCCCTCTCTCTCCTGTTTCTCCCTCCCTATCCGTTCCTCCTCCTCTCCTCTCTCCCTGTTCCTCCTCCTCCAGGAGACAAAAGACGATGATGATGAGGATGATGTTGATGACAAGATGCAGCCGTCGGGGCTGACGGGAGGAGATGGGGGCAGGCAGGAGCAGGGTGAGGTCGACCATGGCGACTTTGAGATGGTGGTGAGTCTCTTTGAGATGGTGGTGAGTCTGGTCCAACCGCTAGTGCCCACTCCTCCTACACTCTACCTACACACAATGTAGTGATCTAGTGCCCACTCCTCCTACACTCTACCTACACACAATGTAGTGATCTAGTGCCCACTCCTCCTACACTCTACCTACACACAATGTAGTGATCTAGTGCCCACTCCTCCTACACTCTACCTACACACAATGTAGTGATCTAGTGCCCACTCCTCCTACACTCTACCTACACACAATGTAGTGATCTAGTGCCTACTCCTCCTACACTCTACCTACACACAATGTAGTGATCTAGTGCCTACTCCTCCTACACTCACTCCCTACTAGGGGTGTGAACTTTAAAACATTTAAATGAAATTGGAATCCTTAACGTTAAGAAAAAATCCCTAACTGAACAACTCGTTTCTTTTCTTCTTAAATGTTTTATCACAAAACTACCACTCAAATGTTTTAGCTACTTTATTAACCGGCCTGTAATGCCCCAGGGAGAGGCTCCGAGGAGGGCAGCAGCTCAAATGTGAGTGCCGAGGGGAACAGGAAGTGGGGAGGGAGAGATAGAAACCAAGGCGACGCTCCCTGGTAGACTAACTTATTGACTAACCCATCTGATTACGTAGTCTCTGTCTTGACTGACCCGGAGGAGCTCGTTAAGCTAGCCAGCTAAAATTAGCTAGGCTAATTGAGACTACATAACTTGAACTGTGCGCTTTCTGCCCTTCCAAATCCTACAGTAAATGACCACAATTCCGTCCTCCATTGATTCGTCTAGATATCTCCTAATAGCCTGCCACAAGGAGGCTCTAGCTCTGATTGGGCCGGTTTGATGACTTGTGATTGGATGACAACAACAAGCTACACGCCCCACTCTTGTGAAAAGCAAGAGTAGCAGCGTAAATGATACCGTGTTCTCTCTCTGAGGGGAAGAGCCATGTAGACCCTCTGCGTTGTGAATTCACCTGGATATATATATAGATATATATTTGTTTTTTGTTTTTATCGTTTAAACAGTAAAAAAAATTTTTCAATTTGTTGCGTCCCTACTACACACACACACACACACACACACACACACACACACACACACACACACACACACACACACACACACACACACACACAACAGCTAGTGCCCACTCCTGCTCACACACTCCTTACAGCCCTAATAACAATAACAATAATAATAATAACAATCTAATCTGAGATATGTAGCAGGTTTTTCATTTATTTATAACACACGCAAAAAAAATTTAAAAATCTAAATGTCATTTTCATGGACAAAAATATTGACCCAGTTTGCTCATTGTCTGTCTGTCTCTCCAGTCTGGGTCGATGGTTCTGGACACGGTGGAGAATGGAAACAATAGGAACCCGTCTCCCCTGGAGGCTCTGCTGGCCGGCGCCGAGGGCTTCCCCCCCATGCTGGACATCCCCCCAGACGCAGACGACGAGACCATGGTGGAGCTGGTCATCGCACTGAGTCTCCAGCAGGAGCAGCAAGGTCAATACTCACTAAGACCACACCACCGTGAGAGTCATTCACTTTTAATATTCATATTAACATCAATACTCCAGATAATCATTTTTGTTGTACTCAATCTGGTTTTCCAAATAATATTTTGGCTGATAAAAGGTTACCTGAAGATAGTTCATCAACAAAGACAATGTATTGTTTTCTGTATGGTTGTGACATGTTAGCATATTTGGCTAATGCTAGCATTACCGTCGGGATCGACGGTGTGTTGATGTTGATCAGTTGTGGCTATGTTGTTACAGGCAGTACTTTGATAGGTCCATGTGTTTGTGTTGATGTTCCAGCAGCAGGATGTTGATGTTGTTCCAGCAGCAGGATGTTGTTCCAGCAGCAGGATGTTGTTCCAGCAGCAGGATGTTGTTCCAGCAGCAGGATGTTGATGTTGTTCCAGCAGCAGGATGTTGATGTTGTTCCAGCAGCAGGATGTTGTTCCAGCAGCAGGATGTTGTTCCAGCAGCAGGATGTTGTTCCAGCAGCAGGATGTTGATGTTGTTCCAGCAGCAGGATGTTGATGTTGTTCCAGCAGCAGGATGTTGATGTTGTTCCAGCAGCAGTGTGTTGATGTTGTTCCAGCAGCAGGATGTTGTTCCAGCAGCAGGATGTTGTTCCCGCAGCAGGATGTTGTTCCAGCAGCAGGATGTTGTTCCAGCAGCAGGATGTTGTTCCAGCAGCAGGATGTTGTTCCAGCAGCAGTGCCCGGGGTCTCCAGTCTCTGTGTCTGTCAGGCCAGGCTCTGTAGCAGTGAACTGTGTTTGTGTGGAGGTTTAGGTGTGTTGATAATGATGTTGTGGTGTTATTGTATGTTGTCCCAGGCTCCAGCAGCAGTGCCCTGGGTCTCCAGTCTCTGGGTCTGTCGGGCCAGGCTCCCAGCTCCTCCTCACTGGACGCAGGCACCCTGTCTGACACCACCGCATCAGGTAATGAAGCCCGTCTATACACACACCACTACACACACACCACTACACATTACACACTGCACACTATACACACACCACTACACACTACACACACACCACTACACACTACACACAGACCACTACACACACCACTACACATTGCACACTATACACACACCACTATACACCACTACACACTATACACACACCATTACACACTGCACACTACACACACACCACTACACACTACACACACACCACACTACACACACACCACTACACACACACACACACACCACTACACACACACCCCACACACAACCACACTCACACACACCCAAGACACACACACACTACAACACACACAACCCACACACACACACCACTACACACACACCACTACACACACACCACTACACACTACACTCACACACCACTACACACACCACTACACACACTATACACACACACACTACACACTACACACACACACCACTATACACACACCACTACACACACCACTATACACTACACACAGACCACTACACACTACACACACCCACTACACATTACACACTACCACCCTGTCTTACACCACTCTGTCAGGTAATGAAGCCCTTTACACACACGCCTAGAGGAGGGAGGGTGTTTCTCCTGTAACAGCTGTGGTTATGTTTCTAGAGGAGGGAGGGTGTTTCTCCTGTAACAGCTGTGGTTATGCTTCTAGAGGAGGGAGGGTGTTTCTCCTATAACAGCTGTGGTTATGTTTCTAGAGGAGGGAGGGTGTTTCTCCTATAACAGCTGTGGTTATGCTTCTAGAGGAGGGAGGGTGTTTCTCCTGTAACAGCTGTGGTTATGTTTCTAGAGGAGGGAGGGTGTTTCTCCTGTAACAGCTGTGGTTATGTTTCTAGAGGAGGGAGGGTGTTTCTCCTGTAACAGCTGTGGTTATGCTTCTAGAGGAGGGAGGGTGTTTCTCCTGTAACAGCTGTGGTTATGCTTCTAGAGGAGGGAGGGTGTTTCTCCTATAACAGCTGTGGTTATGTTTCTAGAGGAGGGAGGGTGTTTCTCCTATAACAGCTGTGGTTATGTTTCTAGAGGAGGGAGGGTGTTTCTCCTGTAACAGCTGTGGTTATGTTTCTAGAGGAGGGAGGGTGCTTCTCCTGCAACAGCTGTGGTTATGCTTCTAGAGGAGGGAGGGTGTTTCTCCTGTAACAGCTGTGGTTATGTTTCTAGAGGAGGGAGGGTGTTTCTCCTATAACAGCTGTGGTTATGCTTCTAGAGGAGGGAGGGTGTTTCTCCTATAACAGCTGTGGTTATGCTTCTAGAGGAGGGAGGGTGTTTCTCCTATAACAGCTGTGGTTATGTTTCTAGAGGAGGGAGGGTGTTTCTCCTATAACAGCTGTGGTTATGCTTCTAGAGGAGGGAGGGTGTTTCTCCTGTAACAGCTGTGGTTATGCTTCCAGCCCCAGCATCAGATGACGAGGGCAGCACGGCCGCCACGGACGGTTCTACGCTACGCACCTCTCCGGCCGAGCACGGGGGCAGCGTGGGATCTGAGAGCGGGGGCTCGGCCATCGACTCAGTGGCAGGAGAACACAGTGGTGAGTAAAAGTAGAGGTAGACTGGTTCCGTATCGACCTCTAGCTTCTAAACACTAAACTACTTGACACTTCTGAATGCATCGTATACTGTAGGTTCAAGCAATATGGTGACCGCTATACATTTACATTTTAGTCATTTAGCAGACGCTCTTTTTCACCTAGTCGGCGCAGGGATCCAATTCGAAATGTTCACCTTTTGTTGCCTTATCGCCTGGAATTAAATGCATTAAAATAGTTAATAGCAATCCTACATTAGCTCAGGTGTAACCAATCACCTTAAAAATCACATACCATGGTTCTACTAAGCTAACATATGGAATTGTTATAAGATGGTCATACCAAGGATCATTTGGCTATTTGATTTTTATTTTAGGACCCAATGAAGGTATTCAAAATTTGATGAAACATTGAATTTGGCCTTACTGCTATTAGCCCATAGAAACGTATTGAATAAAAACAGATACTCAAAAAATAAGTTTGTTTTTAAGTGTTTGTCCTATATCTGAGCGATACAAGAAAGGTCAGGAAATAATTTATATATATATATATATTTTGTACCCATATTTAACCCCTTTTTGGGCACTAAACTACTTTTGAGCACTGAAGTACCTCCATACCCCCCCCCTTCAGATCAGCCTCAATTTGTTGGGGCATGGACTCAAGTGTTCCACAGGGATGCTGGCCCATGTTGACTCCAATGCTTCAGACAGTTGTGTGAAGTTGGCTGGATGTCCTTTGTTGATACACACGGTAAACTGTTGAGCGTGGAAAACCCAGCAGCGTTGCAGTTGTTGTCACAAACCGGTGCGCCTGGCACCTACTACCATACCCCGTTCAAAGGCACTTAAATATTTTGTCTTGCCCATTCACCCTCTGCATGGCACACACATAATCCATGTCTCAATTGTCTCGAGGCTTAAAAATCATTCTTTAACCTGTCTCCTCCCCTTCATCTACACTGATTTGAAGTGGATTTAACAAGTGACATCAATAAGGGATCATAGCTTTCACCTGGTCAATCTGTCATGGAAAGAGCAGGTGTTCTTAATGGTAGTATACACTGAGTATACGAAACATTACTTTTTTTTTTACTGGTACCGGGCTACCCTCAGACGAGTCTTGCGAGGCTTGTGGGCGTCCTACAGCAAAATAGCCAAGATGTTCGTAAGCGTCTCACCTTTCCATAGAGGGGTCATATTAGTATGTAGTCCAAACTGTTCGGACGCTAAAGACAGAAGTTGGCAGATCGGCGGTACCGACTTCGGACGAGTCCCTCCATTTTCAGGATGTCTCCTGGTCTGACAAACACAGCTGTAGCTCTGCAGATGCAGAAGGCCACAATCGGTGGATGCGGTGGATTGAGGCGCCAGCGCATGCAAAAAAAAAATCTCAAACGTTTCTATGACAATTTATTACAGTGAGGGAAAAAAGTATTTGATCCCCTGCTGATTTTGTACGTTTGCCCACTGACAAAGAAATTATCAGTCTATAATTTTAATGGTAGGTTTATTTGAACAGTGAGAGACAGAATAACAAAAAAAAAATCCAGGAAAACGCATGTCAAAAATGTTATAAATTGATTTGCATTTTAATAAGGAAATAAGTATTTGACCCCCTCTCAATCAGAAAGATTTCTGGCTCCCAGATGTCTTTTATACAGGTAACGAGCTGAGATTAGGAGCACACTTTTAAAGGGAGTGCTCCTAATCTCAGTTTGTTACCTGTATAAAAGACACCTGTCCACAGAAGCAATCAATCAATCAGATTCCAAACTCTCCACCATGGCCAAAACCAAAGAGCTCTCCAAGGATGTCAGCGACAAGATTGTAGACCTACACAAGGCTGGAATGGGCTACAAGACCATCACCAAGCAGCTTGGTGAGAAGGTGACAACAGTTGGTGCGATTATTGAGAGATTCTGCAGCCATGTGGCAAAAAGTTTTGTGGTCAGATGAAACAAAAATTGAACTTTTGGGCCTAAATGCTAGACGTTACGTTTGGTGCAAACCCAACATGGCACGTCACCCAAAGAACACCATCCCTACTGTGAAGCATGGTGGTGGCAGAAACACCATCCCTACTGTGAAGCATGGTGGTGGCAGAAACACCATCCCTACTGTGAAGCATGGTGGTGGCAGAAACACCATCCCTACTGTGAAGCATGGTGGTGGCAGAAACACCATCCCTACTGTGAAGCATGGTGGTGGCAGCATCACCATCCCTACTGTGAAGCATGGTGGTGGCAGCATCACCATCCCTACTGTGAAGCATGGTGGTGGCAGCATCACCATCCCTACTGTGAAGCATGGTGGTGGCAGAAACACCATCCCTACTGTGAAGCATGGTGGTGGCAGCATCACCATCCCTACTGTGAAGCATGGTGGTGGCAGCATCACCATCCCTACTGTGAAGCATGGTGGTGGCAGAAACACCATCCCTACTGTGAAGCATGGTGGTGGCAGCATCACCATCCCTACTGTGAAGCATGGTGGTGGTTTTTCATCGTCAGGGGGCTGGGGCACTTTATCAGGATAGAAGGGAAAATGAATGGAGCAATGTACTGAAATGTCCTTGCGGAAAACCTGCTGCCCTCTGAAAGAAAACTGAAACTGGGACGGAAGATCAACTTTCAGCACGACAACGACCCGAAGCACACAGCCAAAGCTACAGTGGAGTGGCCCAGTCAAAGCCCCGACCTAAATCCAATAAAAATGTGGCGTGACTTGAAGATTGTTGTCCATCAACGCTCCCCAAGGACCTTGAGAGCTTGAAGAGTTTTGTAAAGAAGAATGGTCAAATATTGCCATATCTAAGTGTGAAACGTTGGTAGAGACTTATCACAACAGACTCACAGCTGTAATTACTGGCAAATGGGCTTCCACCAAGTATTAACTCAAAGGGTGGAGACTTATCCAATTATGATATTTCAGGGTTGTATTTTTTATATACACTGCATTCGGAAATTATTCAGACCCCTTGACTTTTTCCACATTTTGTTACGTTACAGCCTTATTCTAGAATTGATTAAATGTTTTTTTTCCCCTCAACAATTTACACACAATACCCCATAATGACAAATAATTTTTGCAAATGTATTACAAATACAAAACTGAAATGTCACATTTACAAGCATTCAGACCCTTTACTCAGTACTTTGTTGAAGCACCTTTTGGCAGCTTCGCACACCTGTATTTGGGGAGTTTCTCCCATTTAATCTCTGCAGATCCTCTCGAGCTCTGTCAGGTTGGATGGGGAGTGTTGCTGTACAGCTATTTTCAGGTCTCTCCAGAGATGTTAGATCGGGTTCAAGTCCGGGCTCTGGCTGGGCCACTCAAGGACATTCAGAGACTTGTCCTGAAGCCACTCCTGCGTTGTCTTGGCTGTGTGCTTAGGGTCGTTGTCCTGTTGGAAGGTGAACCTTCGCCCCAGTCTGAGGTTCTGAGCGCTCTGGAGCAGGTTTTCATCAAGGATCTCTCTGTACTTTGCTCCGTACATTTTTCCCTCGATCCTGACTAGTCTCCCAGTCCCTGCCGCTGAAAAACATCCCCACAGTATGATGCTGCCACCACCATGCTTCACCGTAGGGATGGTGCCAGGTTTCCTCCAGACGTGACGCTTGGCATTCAGGCCAAAGAGTTCAATCTTGGTTTCATCAGACCAGAGGATCTTGTTTCTCATGGTCTGAGAGTCCTTTAGGTGCCTTTTGGCAAACTCCAAGCGGGCTGTCATGTGCCTTTTACTGAGGAGAGGCTTCCGTCTGCCTCTACCATAAAGGCCTTATTGGTGGAGTGCTGCAGAGATGGTTGTCCTTCTGGAAGGTTCTCCCATCTCCACAGACGAACTCTGGAGCTCTGTCAGAGTGACCATTGGGTTCTTGGTCACCTCCCTGACCAAGGCCCTTCTCCACCCACGATTGTTCAGTTTGGCCAGGCGGCCAGCTCTAGGAAGAGTCTTGGTGGATCCAAACTTCTTCCATTTAAGAATGATGGAGGCCACTGTGTTCTTGGGGACCTTCAATGCTGCAGAAATGTTTTGGTACCCTTCCCCAGATCTGTCCCTCGACACAATCCTGTCTCGGAGCTCTACGGACAATTCCTTCGACCTCATGGCTTGGTTTTTGCTATGACGTGTCAACTGTGGGACCTTATATAGACAGGTGTGTGCCTTTCCAAATCATGTCCAATCAATTGAATTTACCACAGACTCCAATCAAGTTGTAGAAACATCTCAAGGATGATCAATGGAAACCGGATGCACCTGAGCTCAATTTCGAGTCTCATAGCAAAAGGTCTGATTACTTATGTAAATAAGGTATTTCTGTTTATTTTTTATAAATTTACAAAGAAATCTAAAAACCTGTTTTCGCTTTGTCATTATGAGGTGTTGTGTGTAGATTGATTGAGGATTTTTTATTTATTTAATCCATTTCCGAATGCTGTCCGGGTGGCTGGTTTTAGACGATCCCACAGGTGAAGAAGCCGGACGTGGAGGTCCTGGGCTGGCGTGGTTACACGTGGTGTGAGGCTGGTTGGACGTACTGCCAAATTCTCTAAAACTACGTTGGAGGGGGCTTATGGTAGAAAAGTACATTAATTTATCTGCCAACAGCTCTGGTGGACGTTCCTGCAGTCAGCATGCCAATTGCACATTCCCTTAAAGCTTGAGACATATGTGACATTGTGTGACAAAACTGCACATTTTAGAGTGGCCTTTTATTGTCCCCTGCACAAGGTGCACATGTGTAATGATTATGCTGTTTAATCAGGTTCTTGACATGCCACACCTTTCAGTTGGATGGGATTATCTTGGCAAAGGAGAAATGTTCACTAACAGGGATGTAAACAAATTTGTGCACAAAATTAGAGAAATACGTTTTTTTGTGCGTATGTAAAAATTCTGTCGTCTTTTATTTCAGTTCATGAAACATGGGACCAACACTTTATATGTTGCGTTTATATGTATATTTTCCCCCTTAAAAGTGTGGAGTATGGTGTGTGTAGATAAGTGGGGGGGAAAACTCTGTAGCCCTGACACAAAACATTTAGAATAAAGTTTGAAGGGGGTGTAGACTTTCTATAGGCGTACTGTAGGTCCATTCCTCCTCATTTCCGACCTAGACCTGGTGGATATTTGTGTGATATCAGATGCGTGGTAACACCATTTCCTCCTGTTCACTCTGTCTCCCCCTAGTGTCAGGCCGCAGCAGTGCGTACGGGGACACAGCAGTGGAGGGCCACCCAGCAGGACCAGGCAGTGTGAGCTCCAGCACAGGGGCCATCAGCACCAACACAGCCCAGCAGGAGTGTGACGGATCGGACGGAGACGGAGAGACCGAGGGGGACGTCCACACCAGCAACAGGTCAGAAACCACATAAAAAGAAACACATTAAAAAACACAAAGCGTGACATCACACAGTAGCAGGGTTCAGTGGTGGTTTTAGTCTAGTTTGTATTCATATGGAGTTTCCCCATTTTTTAAAAGGGATTATATATATTGTATTTAGGCTTTTATTTATTTGTATTTTACATTCTGAAAACGAACTTATACAACAACTTAGACACACACACACACAAACAAGGACTACATCTCATCTGCCCAGACCCGCCTGCTCACACCTCCTTCCCAGACCCGCCTGCTCACACCTCCTTCCCAGACCCACCTGCTCACACCTCCTTCCCAGACCCGCCTGCTCACACCTCCTTCCCAGACCCGCCTGCTCACACCTCCATCCCTAGTGTCTGTATGTTCTCACCTCCATCCCTAGTGCCTGTATGTTCACACCTCCATCCCTAGTGTCTGTATGTTCACACCTCCATCCCTAGTCCCTGTATGTTCACACCTCCATCCCTAGTGCCCGTATGTTCACACCTCCATCCCTAGTGTCCGTATGTTCACACCTCCATCCCTAGTGCCCGTATGTTCACACCTCCATCCCTAGTGCCCGTATGTTCACACCTCCATCCCTAGTGTCCGTATGTTCACACCTCCATCCCTAGTGTCTCCATGTTCACACCTCCATCCCTAGTGTCCGTATGTTCTCACCTCCATCCCTAGTCCCTGTATGTTCTCACCTCCATCCCTAGTGTCCGTATGTTCACACCTCCATCCCTAGTCCCTGTATGTTCACACCTCCATCCCTAGTGTCCGTATGTTCTCACCTCCATCCCTAGTGTCCGTATGTTCTCACCTCCATCCCTAGTCCCTGTATGTTCACACCTCCATCCCTAGTGTCTCCATGTTCACACCTCCATCCCTAGTGCCCGTATGTTCTCACCTCCATCCCTAGTCCCTGTATGTTCACACCTCCATCCCTAGTGTCTGTATGTTCTCACCTCCATCCCTAGTCCCTGTATGTTCACACCTCCATCCCTAGTCCCTGTATGTTCACACCTCCATCCCTAGTGTCCGTATGTTCTCACCTCCATCCCTAGTGCCTGTATGTTCACACCTCCATCCCTAGTGTCTGTATGTTCTCACCTCCATCCCTAGTGTCTGTATGTTCACACCTCCATCCCTAGTCCCTGTATGTTCTCACCTCCATCCCTAGTCCCTGTATGTTCTCACCTCCATCCCTAGTCCCTGTATGTTCACACCTCCATCCCTAGTGTCCGTATGTTCTCACCTCCATCCCTAGTCCCTGTATGTTCACACCTCCATCCCTAGTCCCTGTATGTTCACACCTCCATCCCTAGTGTCCGTATGTTCACACCTCCATCCCTAGTCCCTGTATGTTCACACCTCCATCCCTAGTGTCTGTATGTTCACACCTCCATCCCTAGTCCCTGTATGTTCACACCTCCATCCCTAGTGTCCGTATGTTCTCACCTCCATCCCTAGTGTCCGTATGTTCACACCTCCATCCCTAGTGTCCATATGTTCTCACCTCCATCCCTAGTCCCTGTATGTTCACACCTCCATCCCTAGTGTCTGTATGTTCTCACCTCCATCCCTAGTGTCCGTATGTTCTCACCTCCATCCCTAGTGTCCGTATGTTCTCACCTCCATCCCTAGTGCCCGTATGTTCACACCTCCATCCCTAGTGTCTCCATGTTCACACCTCCATCCCTAGTGTCTGTATGTTCTCACCTCCATCCCTAGTGTCCGTATGTTCACACCTCCATCCCTAGTCCCTGTATGTTCACACCTCCATCCCTAGTGTCCGTATGTTCACACCTCCATCCCTAGTGTCCGTATGTTCTCACCTCCATCCCTAGTCCCTGTATGTTCTCACCTCCATCCCTAGTGTCTGTATGTTCTCACCTCCATCCCTAGTGTCTGTATGTTCACACCTCCATCCCTAGTCCCTGTATATTCACACCTCCATCCCTAGTGTCCGTATGTTCTCACCTCCATCCCTAGTCCCTGTATGTTCTCACCTCCATCCCTAGTGTCCGTATGTTCTCACCTCCATCCCTAGTCCCTGTATGTTCACACCTCCATCCCTAGTGTCCGTATGTTCACACCTCCATCCCTAGTGTCCGTATGTTCTCACCTCCATCCCTAGTGTCCGTATGTTCTCACCTCCATCCCTAGTGTCCGTATGTTCACACCTCCATCCCTAGTGTCCGTATGTTCTCACCTCCATCCCTAGTGTCCGTATGTTCTCACCTCCATCCCTAGTCCCTGTATGTTCACACCTCCATCCCTAGTGTCTGTATGTTCTCACCTCCATCCCTAGTGTCTGTATGTTCACACCTCCATCCCTAGTGTCCGTATGTTCTCACCTCCATCCCTAGTGTCTGTATGTTCTCACCTCCATCCCTAGTGTCTGTATGTTCTCACCTCCATCCCTAGTGTCTGTATGTTCACACCTCTATCCCTAGTCCCTGTATGTTCACACCTCCATCCCTAGTGTCTGTATGTTCTCACCTCCATCCCTAGTGTCTGTATGTTCACACCTCCATCCCTAGTGTCTGTATGTTCTCACCTCCATCCCTAGTGTCTGTATGTTCACACCTCCATCCCTAGTGTCCGTATGTTCTCACCTCCATCCCTAGTGTCTGTATGTTCACACCTCCATCCCTAGTCCCTGTATGTTCTCACCTCCATCCCTAGTGCCTGTATGTTCACACCTCCATCCCTAGTGTCTGTATGTTCACACCTCCATCCCTAGTGTCCGTATGTTCTCACCTCCATCCCTAGTGTCTGTATGTTCACACCTCCATCCCTAGTGTCCGTATGTTCTCACCTCCATCCCTAGTGTCTGTATGTTCACACCTCCATCCCTAGTGTCCGTATGTTCACACCTCCATCCCTAGTCCCTGTATGTTCACACCTCCATCCCTAGTGTCCGTATGTTCTCACCTCCATCCCTAGTGTCTGTATGTTCACACCTCCATCCCTAGTCCCTGTATGTTCTCACCTCCATCCCTAGTCCCTGTATGTTCTCACCTCCATCCCTATGCCTGTATGTTTCACACCTCCATCCCTAGTGCCGGTATGTTCACACCTCCATCCCTAGTTGCCTGTATGTTCTCCTCACCTCCATCCCTAGTCCCTGTATGTTTCACACCTCCATCCCTAGTGCCCGTATGTTCACCACTCCATCCCTAGGCCTGTATGTTCACACCTCCATCCCTAGTCCCTGTATGTTCTCACCTCCATCCCTAGTGTCTGTATGTTCTCACCTCCATCCCTAGTGTCTGTATGTTCACACCTCCATCCCTAGTGTCTGTATGTTCACACCTCCATCCCTAGTCCCTGTATGTTCACACCTCCATCCCTAGTGTCTGTATGTTCTCACCTCCAATCCCCTAGTCCCTGTATGTTCACACCTCCATCCCTAGTGTCTCCATGTTCACACCTCCATCCCTAGTGTCTGTATGTTCACACCTCCATCCCTAGTCCCCTGTATGTTCACAACCTCCATCCTAGTGTCCGTATGTTTCACACCTCCATCCCTAGTGTCTGTATGTTCTCACCTCCATCCCTAGTGTCCGTATGTTCACACCTCCATCCCTAGTGTCCGTATGTTCACACCTCCATCCCTAGTGTCCGTATGTTCTCACCTCCATCCCTAGTGTCTGTATGTTCTCACCTCCATCCCTAGTGTCCGTATGTTCTCACCTCCATCCCTAGTGTCCGTATGTTCACACCTCCATCCCTAGTTTTATTTTCCCATATTAAAGTCTGTTATGACAGAGTATACTTTTTTAAATAATGTCTTTGGTGTGGTAATTGGTATTACCGAAAATAAATACGAAAACTTTGGCAGCCATGCCATTCTAAAGAGATTTATTCTACCTGTACGATTTATGGGAAGAATATTCCATTTAATTAGATCTGCTTTCCACATGGTTGAGTTATGAATAAAGTTGTCGTTATTTATTTGCCGTTTGATCAAATCAAGCTTTATTTATACATCACATTTCAGACATGGAATGCAACACGATGTGCTTCACAGGACAACATTAATAAAAACAATGAAATATTTACTACACAACAAAGTAAAGAGGATAAAAAAAACTATATAAACGGAATGACTAAGAAGTACCCTGAGGAAAAGCAGAGCTGAAAAGGTCCACAGTTTCGGCCCCCATCAGGTTCTCCGGCAGGCTATTCCAGAGGCTGGGGGCATAGCAACTAAAGGCTACCTCTCCATGCCTCTTGGTCCAGGGCTTTGGGATAGTTAAAAGGCCAGTGCCCGAGGACCTGAGGGACCTACTGGGTACATATCTTTAAAATCATGTCTGACATGTATTGGGGTGCACAATCATGGTTGACTTAAAAAAAACAATATAATTAACTCTAAAACTCACTAGCAGCCAGCGCAGAGACCTTTAACACGGGTGTAATGTGTGCTCTCCGTCTGGTCTTGGTCAGTACCCGTGCTGCATGATTCTGTATGTTTTGCAGTTGACCAATGGCTTTCTTGGGTAGACCAGACAGGAGAGCATTACAGTAGTCAAGCCTGCTTGTAATCAAAGCATGGATGAGTCTCTCTGTATCAGCCTGAGAGAGAAAACGGCCGCACCTTGACAATGTTTGTTGTCACTTATGAAGCATCTTATAAAGATTTTGGAGTATTCTGAAAATATTCTTTGCAAAAGGGGGCATTGAGTTTTCCATATTAGTCAGGTATATCATTAGATCCTCTGCAAATAAGTTTATATTAATGTTTACCAATACTGACACTTGTTACGTTTGTGTCCTGTCAAATTATTTCTGCTAGTGGTTCAATTGCAAGTGCAAACAGGAGGGGGGAGAGAGGACATCCCTGTCTTGTGCCCCTTTTCTAAAACAATTTCATTAGTTCATATATTTGTGTATATTTTTTCTTTAGGACATTTATACACTATTTGTATTACATTTATTATTTCACCTGAAAAGTTGAAAGCTTCCAAAGTTTTGAATAGAAAAGGCCGTTGAAGACAATCGAAAGCCTTTTCGCCACCAACAGCCATTATTGATAAATCTACATCTTGTTTTTTTGCGTATTGTGTTATACTAAACCATGTTCTTGAATTTGTTTGTCTTTTTAATAAACCCTGTTTGATTGACATGTATCAAGTCTGGTAAGACTATAAGCTTTGTTATTATTTTGTCCGAATGTATTAAACTTATGGGTCTATAATCAGCGGGGGACTCCAGATTTTCCTGGTTTTAAAATAACTTAAATAACTGTTTGATACATGGAACTAGGAAGTACTGAATTAAGTGACGTGTGTGTGTGTGTGTGTGTGTGTGTGTGTTGTCATTTGTGTAAATAGGGGCGCTACTTTGTCCCAAATAGTATGTTGAATAGAAGTCTGTGGGAAGTCCATCCGTTCCTGGTGCTCTTCTCTGTGTGAATGTATTAACATTATCTTAATATTTCTTCTTGGGTAATCTTTGTTTTTAATGATTTGTTATTTGTCTGCTGATAGTTTCTTCAGGGTTGCTGAGTCTAAGAAGGCTGTAGGATCCGTTCCACTGTTGTTTAATTCTGATTTATATACATGTTCATAGAAACTTTTTAAATGGTCATTGAGTGGCGCAGTGGTCTAAGGCACTGCATCGCAGTGCTGACTGTGCCACTAGAGATCCTGGTTCGAATCCAGGCTCTGTTGCAGCCGGCCGCGACCGGGAGACTCATGGGCGGCGCACAATTGGCCCAGCGTCGTCCAGGGTAGGGGAGGGAATGGCCGGCAGGGATGTAGCTCAGTTGGTAGAGCATGGCGTTTGCAACGCCAGGGTTGTGGGTTTCGATTCCCACGGGGGGCCAGTATAAAAAAATATATATATGTATTCACTAACTGTAAGTCGCTCTGGATAAGAGCGTCTGCTAAATGACTAAAAATGTAAATGGTCATTAATCGCATTGTTGTTTCTAATTACCGCTTTTGTGTCTTTTATCTTTTAAAAATATAACTGGTTTAGTGTGTATTTGTTTTGTGAGAGCTGGGAGATATTTACCAGGTTTACTTGCGATTTAAGTAGTGTGCTTTATTTTAGTTTTAAGTGATTTTTAAAGGGATAGTGCGATACGTTGTCATACTTACCCATAGTCAATTGAACTCGTGGATTCCATTTTTATGTCTCCGCGTGCAGTTTTAAGGAAGTTAAATAGTGGTTTCGCCAGCCATTGCTAACTAGCATTAGTGCAATAAATGGTAGTCAATAGGTACAGCTCGCAAGTTAGCAATTAGCGCTAACGCTAGTCAGCAACTTCCTTCAAACTGCACGTACGGACATGAGTAGAAAAGAGCTTAATTGCCCAAATCTCGCACTGTCCCTTTATCTTCGCACTGTTTTAAGTTTGGTGTTCCTTGGAAACGGAGCGATTCGCGTTACTTTTCACCGTCGAAGAAGCAGCTAAGGTGATTTTTTTTGTTTGCTTCACTGATATCAGTGAATGTATCTATAAATCTGAACCACGCCTATTTTCTCTATGGGAATAGTGTCGTAAGTAGAGTTGTGTTTTTGGAGTGTTTTCTGACATCCCTTCCTGCATCTGTTCCAGACTCCACGTGGTGCGCCTGATGCTTCTGGAGCGACTCCTAGAGCACCTGCCCCAGCTGGACAGTGTAGGAGGGGTCAACGCTATCCCCTACATGCAGGTAAGGCCAATGTAGCCTACTATGTAATTCATGTTTAGTGTCGCTGGAAGTATGCAGCTAGTACCATTTTAAGTAGAATTTTATATGGCGTCTAATTATCCTGTAAGAGAGGGTCATAATTGTCACGACACAAAACATGAAAATGTATTAATGTTCATTGATTTAATTTATTCATTCATTCATTCATTCATTCCTGCAGGTGGTCCTGATGCTGACCTCTGACCTGGCTGGAGAAGACGACAAGGACAAGGGAGCCCTGGACGACCTGCTGGCTCTACTCATCACCGAGCTGGGCATGCATAAGAAGGTACTTACCGTGTGTGTGTGTGTGTGTGTGTGTGTGTGTGTGTGTGTGTGTGTGTGAAGCAGTCAAATCCTTGCTACGTCCTTGTTTCCACAATTCCTCTCAAAACACATTTGAGGAGAGATTCCAGGGTCCCGACCTCCTCCAATGAGCTACGAGAGGAAATGGGTAAACAATGACAAGAAAGAGAGGAGTTGACGGCAAGTAACGTTTTCAGATTGACACACAGCCTTGGCGCACGTGTCCCTTTTTAAAAAAAAAATTCCGTTCTCTCACCCCCATCTTTTTGTATCTCCTCCAGGACGTGTCCAAGAAGAACGAGCGCAGCCCCCTCAACGAGGTCCATCTGGTCATCATGAGACTGCTCTCTGTCTTCATGTCCAGAACCAAGTCTGGATCAAAGTCCTCCTCTGAGGTACGGGCCTTCCTCTCCTTCGATATCTAACCCCCAAAACCAATATCCATTTTTCCTGTTTTTCTATGTTTACCTGAAGAGAATAGGATATTCAGCCACTCATGGAGGACAATGGAAGTAGATTCAAGAAATGCTTCTTTATTAAGTGACACATTTCAGCGTGATGCCTTCATTAGGGTTTTAAAAGACAGAAAACGGTTTGCACAACCAAAGGATTTCTGCACAAACTGTCAGAAACCGTCTCAGGGAAGCTCATCTGCGTGCTCGTCGTCCTCACCAGGGTCTTGACCTGACTGCAGTTCGGCGTCATAACCGACTTCAGTGGGCAAATGCTAACCTTCGATGGCCACTGGCACGCTGGAGAAGTGTGCCCTTCACGGATGAATCCTGGTTTCAACTGTACCGGGCAGATGACAGACAGCGTGTATGGCGTCTTATGGGCGAGCAGTTTGCTGATGTTAATGCTATGAACAGAGTGCCCCATGGTGGCGGTGGGGTTATGGTATGGGCAGGCATAAGCTACGGACAACTAACACAATTGCATTTTATAGATGGCAATTTGAATGCAGAGATACCGTGACGATATCCTGAGGTCCGTTGTCGTGCCATTCATCCGCCGCCATCACCTCATGTTTCAGCATAATAATGCACGGCCCCATGTCGCAAGGGTCTGTACACAGCTCCTGGAAGCTGAAAATGTCCCAGTTCTTCCATGGCCTGCATACTCACCAGACATGTCACCCATTGAGCATGTTTGGGATGCTCTGGATCAACGATCATGCTACATGAGGCAAATGGTGGTCACACCAGATACTGACTGGTTTTCTGATCAAAGCCCCTACTTTTTTTTTTTTAAAGGTATCTGTGACCAACAGATGCATATCTGTATTCTCAGTCATGTGAAATCCATAGATTAGGGCCTAATGAATTTATTTCAATTGACTAATGTATTCCTTATATGAACTGTAACTCAGTAAAATCTTTGAAAATGTTGCACGTTGTGTTTATATTGTTGTTCAGTGTGTGGTTGTCCTGATCACATCTGCCCCTCTTCTTCTCCAGTCGTCCTCTCTGATCTCCAACGCCACGGCCACAGCCCTGGTCAGTCAGGGGGCGGTTGACTACTGTCTCCACGTCCTCAAGTCTCTGCTGGAGTTCTGGAAGAGCCAGCAGGGAGAGGAGGAGCCTGTGGCAGCCTCCCAGCTCCTCACACCTCACACCTCCTCGTCTCCTCCGGACATGAGCCCCTTCTTCCTGAGGCAGTATGTCAAGGTAAGAGGAAACCCCCAACCCGGATTTCCAAAAAAACGGAATCTTGTCGAGTGCAGCCCCACCGACTGGTTTTGGGAGATCTGGTTTTGCACTGACTTTGTTTCAGCATGTGTGAGGGGATCAGTTGGAGCAAGAATCTCTCATCTTGATCACATAATGAGTAGATATTTGAGATGTAAGGTGATCGGTAGATCAGGGATTCTGCTGCCGTCCAAATGCAATGTAGTCCATCTGTAGCTCAGCTGGTAGAGCACGGCGCTTGTAACGCCAAGGTAGTGGGTTCGAACCCCGGGACCACCCATACACAAAAAAAATTATGCACGCATGACTGTAAGTCGCTTTGGATAAAAGCGTCTGCTAAATGGCATATTATTATTATTATATTATTATTATTATTATTATCAAACACACACAGTGTGTTCCTGTCTGTTCCTGTGTCTGTTCCTGTGTCTGTTCCTCTGTCTGTTCCTCTGTCTGTTCCTGTGTCTGTTCCTGTGTGTTCCTGTCTGTTTGTGTTCCTGTGTCTGTTCCTGTGTCTGTTCCTGTGTCTGTTCCTGTGTCTGTTCCTGTCTGTTCCTGTGTGTTCCTGTCTGTTTGTGTTCCTGTGTCTGTTCCTGTGTCTGTTCCTGTGTCTGTTCCTGTGTCTGTTCCTGTCTGTTCCTGTGTCTGTTCCTGTGTCTGTTCCTGTGTCTGTTCCTGTCTGTTCCTGTGTCTGTTCCTGTGTCTGTTCCTGTCTGTTCCTGTGTCTGTTCCTGTCTGTTCCTGTGTCTGTTCCTGTCTGCTTCATGTACTGTCTGTTCTCTCCTGTCTCTCAGGGTCATGCTGGTGATGTGTTTGAGGCCTACTCCCAGCTGCTGACTGAGATGGTTCTGAGACTGCCCTATCAGATCAAGAAGATCGCTGACACCAACCCACGCATCCCGCCTCCCGTCTTCGACCATTCCTGGTTCTACTTCCTGTCTGAGGTACATGACCCTGCCCCCTCTTAACAGTCTGATATGGTTCCCTGGTCACACGCACTCTCTCTGTCGCTCGCGCGCCTAACCCCCGCCTCTACCATCTATGTTCCCCTATAGTACCTAACCCCCGCCTCTACCACTATGTTCCCCTATAGTACCTAACCCCCCCGCCTCTACCATCTATGTTCCCCTATAGTACCTAACCCCCGCCTCTACCATCTATGTTCCCCTATAGTACCTAACCCCCGTCTCTACCATCTGTGTTCCCCTATAGTACCTAACCCCCCCCCTCTACCATCTATGTTCCCCTATAGTACCTAACCCCCGCCTCTACCATCTATGTTCCCCTATAGTACCTAACCCCCCGCCTCTACCATCTATGTTCCCCTATAGTACCTAACCCCCGCCTCTACCATCTATGTTCCCCTATAGTACCTAAACCCCGCCTCTACCAGTCTATGTTTCCCCTATAGTACCTAACCCCGCCTCTACCATCTATGTTCCCCCTATAGTACTAACCCCCCCTCTACCATCTATGTTCCCTATATACCTAACCCCCCGCCTCTACCATCTATGGTTCCCCTATAGTACCCTAACCCCCCGCCTCTACCAATCTATGTTCCCCTATAGTACCTACCCCCGTCTCTACCATCTATGTTCCCCTATAGTACCTAACCCCTACCTACCCCCGGCACCCTCTAACCGTCTATGTTCCCCTGTAGTACCTAACCCCCGCCTCTACCATCTATGTTCCCCTATAGTAACCTAAACCCCCGCCATCTATACCATCTATGTTCCCCTATAGTACCCTAACCCACCAGCCTCTACCATCTATGTTTCCCCTATAATGTAACCGAAACCCCCGTCCTCTAACCATCTATGATTCCCCTATAGTTACCCTAACCCCCCCCCCCCTGTCTCTACCCATCTTGTGTTTCCCCTATAGTACCTAACCCCCAACCCCCGCCTCTAACCATCTATGTCCCCTATAGTACCTAATCCCCCCCGCCATCTACCATCTATGTTCCCCTATAGTACCTAACCCCCGCCTCTACCATCTATGTTCCCCTATAGTACCTAACCCCCGCCTCTACCATCTATGTTCCCCTATAGTACCTAACCCCCCGCCTCTACCATCTATGTTCCCCTATAGTAACCAACCCCCGCCTCTACCATCTATGTTCCCCTATAGTACCTAACCCCCCGCCTCTACCATCTATGTTCCCCTATAGTACCTAACCCCCGCCTCTACCATCTATGTTCCCCTATAGTACCTAACCCCCGCCTCTACCATCTATGTTCCCCTATAGTACCTAACCCCCGCCTCTACCATCTATGTTCCCCTATAGTACCTAACCCCCGCCTCTACCATCTATGTTCCCCTATAGTACCTAACCCCCCCGCCTCTACCATCTATGTTCCCCTATAGTACCTAACCCCCGTCTCTACCATCTATGTTCCCCTATAGTACCTAACCCCCGTCTCTACCATCTATGTTCCCCTATAGTACCTAATGATTCAGCAGACGCCCTTCGTGAGACGCCAGGTCAGGAAGCTGCTCCTGTTCATCTGTGGTTCTAAGGAGAAGTACCGTCAGCTCAGGGACCTGCACACGCTGGACTCTCACGTCCGCGGCATCAAGAAACTTCTGGAGGAACAGGGTATCTTCCTCCGCGCCGGCATCGTCACGGCAACCTCAGGCTCCGCCCTGCAGTACGACACGCTCATTAGTCTGGTGAGCATCTAGCTACGTCTCGGTCTGATTACGTTTTTACCAGGAGTCTCGGTCTGATTACGTTTTTACCAGGAGTCTCGGTCTGATTACGTTTTTACCAGTAGTGCGCTATAAGGAACAGGGTGACGTTTCGGACATAGCCTATATATCTTCGTTAAACTGGCTCTTTGCACTTGTTCTTTTTTGTGTGATCAAGATTTAAATTAATTCTGCAAAGAAACAATACAAAGAAGAAGAACATCAACTTACAAAATCAACAAACACTGACAGTCAACACTACATAATGCTAGCTACAGTCAACACTGCATAATGCTAGCTACAGTCAACACTACATAATGCTAGCTACAGTCAACACCACATAATGCTAGCCACAGTCAACACTGCATAATGCTAGCTACAGTCAACACCACATAACGCTAGCTACAGTCAACACTACATAACGCTAGCTACAGCCGACACAGCATAATGCTAGCTACAGTCAACACTACATAATGCTAGCTACAGTCAACACCACATAATGCTAGCTACAGTCAACACTACATAATGCTAGCTACAGTCAACACTACATAATGCTAGCTACAGTCAACACCACATAATGCTAGCTACAGTCAACACTACATAATGCTAGCTACAGTCAACACCCCATAATGCTAGCTACAGTCGACACCGCATAATGCTAGCTACAGTCGACACCGCTTAATGCTAGCTACAGTCAACACTGCATAATGCTAGCTACAGTCAACACTACATAATGCTAGCTACAGTCAACACCACATAACGCTAGCTACAGTCAACACTACATAATGCTAGCTACAGTCAACACCACATAACGCTAGCTACAGTCAACACTACATAATGCTAGCTACAGTCAACACCGCATAATGCTAGCTACAGTCAACACTACATAATGCTAGCTACAGTCAACAACACATAATGTTAGCTACAGTCAACACTACATAACGCTAGCTACAGTCAACACTACATAATGCTAACTACAGTCAACACTACATAATGCTAGCTACAGTCAACACCAGATAATGCTAGCTACAGTCAACACTACATAATGCTAGCTACAGTCAACACCACATAACACTAGCTACAGTCAACACTACATAACGCTAGCTACAGTCAACACTACACAGCGCTAGCGACAGTCAACACTACATAACGCTATCTACAGTCAACACTACATAACGCTAGCTACAGTCAACACTACATAATGCTAGCTACAGTCAACACTACATAACGCTAGCTACAGTCAACACTACATAACGCTATCTACAGTCAACACTACATAACGCTAGCTACAGTCAACACTACATAATGCTAGCTACAATAGCTGAAGTGCTGCTTGTACTTGAGAGGGTTTCACTGTTCCACAGATGGAGCACCTGAAGGCCTGTGCTGAGATAGCCACCCAGAGGACCATCAACTGGCAGAAGTTCTGTATGAAGGATGACTGTAAGTAGCCCCAATGCTTTTTGAATATGTTGAAGTATTACTAAGTTTAGTAATAACCCTGTGTACTGTACCTGTATTTGCTGTACAGTACCTGTACTGCATGAGTTGGTCAGCATAGTGCATACTCTCCTCCTCCTCTCCTCTCCCCCCCCTCTCTCTCTCCTCTCCTCTCCCCCCCCTCTCTCTCTCTCTCCTCTCCCCCCTCTCTCTCTCTCCTCTCCCCCCTCTCTCTCTCTCCTCTCCCCCCTCTCTCTCTTCTCCTCCCCCCTCTCTCTCTCTCTCCTCCCCCCCTCTCTCTCTCCCCCCCCTCTCTCTCTCCTCCCCCCCCTCTCTCTCTCTCCCCTCTCTCTCTCCCTCCCCCTCCTCTCTCTCTCTCCCTCTCTCTCTCCTCCCCCTCCCTCTCCTCTCTCTCCCCCCTCTCTCCCCCCCCTCCTCCCCGCCCTCTCTCTCCTCCCCCCCTCTCCCCTCCTGGGCTCTCCCTCCCCCCTCTCTCCCTCTCACCCTCTCTCTCCCCCCCTCTTCTGCTCCCCCTCCCCCTCTCTCTCCACCCCCCGCCCCCCTCCTCCTCCCCTCCCCTCTCTCTCTTTCTTCCTCTCTCTCTCTCTCTTCTCTGCCTCCTGCTCTCATCTCCTCCCCCCTCCTTAGATCTCCCCCTCTCTCTCCTCTCTCCTCTCTCCTCGCCTCCTCTCCTCCCCATTCCTCCCCTCCTTCTCTCCCCTCTCTCTCTCCCATCCCTCTCCCTCCCTTCTCTCCTCTCTCTCCCTCCCCTCCCTCTCCCCTCCCCCCTCCCTCCCTCCTCTCTCCCTCCCCCTCCCTCCCTTCTCTCTCCCCCTCCTCCTCTCTCCTCTCTTCTCTCCCTCCCTTCTCCCCCTCCTCTCTCCCTCCCCTCCCCCCCCTCCCTCCCTCCCTCTCCCCCTCCCCCCCCCTCCCTCCTCTCCCCTCCCCTCCCTCCTTCCTTCTCTCTCTCTCTCTCCTCTCTCCTCTCTGCCCTCTCGTCTCTCCTCCTCCCTCCAGCTGTACTGTACTTCCTGCTTCAGATGAGTTTCCTGGTGGATGAGGGAGTGTCTCCGGTGCTTCTCCAGCTGCTGTCCTGTGCTCTGTGTGGCAGCAAGGTCCTGGCCTCCTCTTCCTCGGGAGGAGGGTCCGGCGGCACCGGGGCACAGTCCTCTCAGAGCAAGTCCTCCAGCAAGAAGAGCAAGAAGGAGGACAAGGAGAAAGACAAAGAAGGTGAGGAGAAAGAGTTTCCCAAAGTTCAAAACCTTGAAAAACTAAACTAAAAACATTTATGGCTGTATATTGTTGGAAATGTGTTGATCGTTTAAAAGTTTTTGATCGTCTGAAATCTTTCAGTCGTTAGAAAATGTATCGTTTGAAGAAGAAAAAAATCCATCAACATTTCAATTGTTGGAAATTTTAAAAAACGGGCTTGGTGCAGTGGCTCCTAAGTGTGTGTGTGTGTGTGTGCGTGTGTGTGTGCCTGTGTGTGTGTGTGCGTGTGCGTGTGCGTGTGCGTGTGTGTGTGCGTGTGCGTGTGCGTGTGCGTGTGCGCGTGTGTGTGTGTGTGCTTTAAGCAAGTCTCTAACCCTTGCTTCTACTCCTCCTCCTCCTCCTCCTCCTCCTGCTTCCTCCTCCTCCTCCTCCTCCTCCTCCTGCTCCTCCTCCTCCTGCTCCTCCTCCTCCTCCTCCTCCTCCTCCTCCTGCTCCTCCTCCTCCTGCTCCTTCTCTCCTCCTCCTCCTCCTCCTCCTCCTCCTCCTCCTTCTCCTCCTCCTCCTCCTCCTTCTCCTCCTCCTCCTCCTCCTCCTGCTCCTGCTCCTCCTCCTCCTCCTCCTCCTCCTTCTCCAGGAGAGGTTGTGGGTAGCCAGGAGGACCAGCTGTGTACTGCCCTGGTCTCTCAGCTCAACAAGTTTGCCGACAAGGAGACTCTCATCCAGTTCCTCCGCTGCTTCCTGCTCGAGTCCAACTCCTCCGCCGTTCGCTGGCAAGCCCACTGCCTTGCACTGCATATCTACAGGTATGAACTCACGCTACATGTAGCTATGGACAGTACACACAATAGCCTAGTAAAAGGTATATGTTGGAGCGATTTGAATGTGCAAGTCCTACTTCATTCTACACACAATGCCTGACCCTAGAGCGCGGCCCTACCCATATTTCTTTCTGCCAGTTTCTTGAAGTATGTTTTTCATGCTTGGGTTGTCAGAAAAGACAACTGCAGCAGGACTACAATATCTGACCCCCGTCAACATCTACACATGGTTTCTCTCTCCAGGAACTCCAGTAAGTCTCAGCAGGAGCTGCTATTGGACCTGACCTGGGCCATCTGGCCAGAGCTGCCCGCCTACGGACGCAAGGCCGCCCAGTTTGTGGACCTGCTTGGCTACTTCTCCCTCAAGACCCCCCAGACGGAGAAGAAAGTGGGTCTTAAATTACATTGAGTTACATTTTGACATTCAGTCGTAAAATGCTGTAGTTAATGGCTGTATATGGATGCCTTTCTGTTTAAGGTACAGTATTTTCCTTTTTATTATTCCTGTTTTCCAGTTAAAGGAGTATTCCCAGAAAGCTGTGGAGATCCTGAGGACCCAGAACCACATCCTGACCAACCACCCCAACTCCAACATCTACAGGTACGGTTCAATACAGACCAACCACCCCAACTCCAACATCTACAGGTACGGTTCAATACAGACCAACCACCCCAACTCCAACATCTACAGGTACGGTTCAATACAGACCAACCACCCCAACTCCAACATCTACAGGTACGGTTCAATACAGCTGAATACAGACCAACCACCCCAACTCCAACATCTACAGGTACGGTTCAATACAGCTGAATACAGACCAACCACCCCAACTCCAACATCTACAGGTACGGTTCAATACAGCTGAATACAGGACCAACCACCCCAACTCCAACATCTACAGGTACGGTTCAATACAGCTGAATACAGACCAACCACCCCAACATCTACAGGTACGGTTCAATACAGCTGAATACAGACCAACCACCCCAACTCCAACATCTACAGGTACGGTTCAATACAGCTGAATACAGACCAACCACCCCAACTCCAACATCTACAGGTACGGTTCAATACAGCTGAATACAGACCAACCACCCCAACTCCAACATCTACAGGTACGGTTCAATACAGCTGAATACAGACCAACCACCCCAACTCCAACATCTACAGGTACGGTTCAATACAGCTGAATACAAGACCAACCACCTCAACTCCAACATCTACAGGTACGGTTCAGTACAGCTGAATACAGACCAAGCTATCGATCATCATTACCCTCAATACAGCTGAATACAGACCAAGCTATCAATCATCATTACCCTCAATACAGCTGAATACAGACCAAGCTATCGATCATCATTACCCTCAATACAGCTGAATACAAGACCAAGCTATCGATCATTATGACCCTCAATACAGCTGAATATAGACCAAGCTATCAATCATCATTACCCTGATATGGCTGAATACAGACCAAGCTATCAATCATCATTACCCTGATATGGCTGAATACAGACCAAGCTATCAATCATCATTACCCTCAATACAGCTGAATACAGACCAAGCTATCAATCATCATTACCCTGATATGGCTGAATACAGACCAAGCTATCAATCATCATTACCCTGATATGGCTGAATACAGACCAAGCTATCGATCATCATTACCCTGATATGGCTGAATACAGACCAAGCTATCAATCATCATTACCCTCAATACAGCTGAATACAGACCAAGCTATCAATCATCATTACCCTGATATGGCTGAATACAGACCAAGCTATCAATCATCATTACCCTCAATACAGCTGAATAAAGACCAAGCTATCAATCATCATTACCCTGATATGGCTGAATACAGACCAAGCTATCAATCATCATTACCCTCAATACAGCTGAATACAGACCAAGCTATCAATCATCATTACCCTCAATACAGCTGAATACAGACCAAGCTATCGATCATCATTACCCTCAATACAGCTGAATACAGACCAAGCTATCGATCATCATTACCCTCAATACAGCTGAATACAGACCAAGCTATCGATCATCATTACCCTCAATACAGCTGAATAAAGACCAAGCTATCAATCATCATTACCCTGATATGGCTGAATACAGACCAAGCTATCGATCATCATTACCCTCAATACAGCTGAATACAGACCAAGCTATCGATCATCATTACCCTCAATACAGCTGAATACAGACCAAGCTATCGATCATCATAATCTATAGGTTTCCCTTGCAAAATAGGTTTTATCTCAAGGAGACTAGCCTGTTTAAATAAACTTTACATTAAATATATCAAACCAGTTTTAACAGCTGATTATCTTAAGGGTTTGTTATTGATTGAAATACTAACCATGTCTCTTGTTCCTTCGTCTGTCTGTTTACGCTGCAGTACCCTGTCTGGCCTGGTGGAGTTTGATGGTTTCTACCTGGAGAGTGATCCCTGTCTCGTCTGCAACAACCCCGAAGTGCCCTTCTCTGTAAGTACAGACTAACGCTGCTTCCCAATTCTTTGCAAGTGTGCACTTGCACACTACCCCTTTTTTAAAAGGAACGGACTGGTGTAAGTAATGTGGTGGAAGCTCCGTCCAGCCTCGCTTGCACCAATCCAATACGTTTAAATGCCTGAGAGTGAGCGATCGAGTGCACACTTCTGGGTGACGGGTAGAGAGTCTAAACCACTTTGTGTGTTCATTCCAGTGATAGGGAAGGCACTCATACAGTCTTCTCTCTCCCTCTCTGTGTGTCTGTCTTCAGAACATCAAGCTGTCGTCCATCAAGGTGGACACTAGGTACACCACCACGCAGCAGGTGGTCAAGCTGATCAGCAGTCACACCATCGGTAAGGTGACGGTCAAGATAGGAGACCTCAAGAGGACCAAGATGGTCCGGACCATCAACCTCTACTACAACAACAGGACCGTGCAGGCCATCGTAGAGCTGAAGAACAAGTGAGTTTTAATAACGTGAACGCAGTCAGTTTGCTGGCCCGGTCCCGGCTTCTTTTCCCAGTTCTTTAAATGTACCTCTGTCTGCCTCTACCCAGACCTGCCCGTTGGCACAAGGCCAAGAAGGTCCAGCTGACTCCGGGTCAGACGGAGGTCAAGATCGACCTGCCACTGCCTATCGTAGCGTCCAATCTCATGATCGAGTTCTCCGACTTCTACGAGAACTACCAGGCCTCCAGCGAGACGCTCCAGTGCCCGCGCTGCTCTGCATCCGTGCCCGCCAACCCTGGTGTCTGTGGCAACTGTGGAGAAAACGTCTACCAGTGCCACAAGTGCAGGTAGCTAACCAGAAGACTTGAGGCCATCGATTCCTGAAATATTTAAAAAATATATATATTATGGCTTATTTGAATAGGGTCAGATCAGAATTTTAAAATCATTGCAATGTCCTTACTGTATATATTTATTTTTTTAGCTTGATTAGTCTGATCGGGTATACACTTTTAAGGTCTTCAAGTGGGACGCCTAGTTTTTGTGTAGTTTGGTCTTGGTGTTTTTGATGCTGACATCTTCCTCGTCCTCCTCCAGGTCCATTAATTATGATGAGAAGGATCCGTTCCTGTGTAACGCCTGTGGTTTCTGTAAATACGCCCGCTTTGACCTCATGTTGTACACCAAGCCCTGCTGTGCTGTGGACCCTATAGAGACCGAGGAGGACCGGAAGAAGGTGAAGACATTTTGTTTTATTTGACTTTCAGAAACTACTTTCAGACTTTCTCAAGCTATTTTTTTCAACCCGAACCCAACCTGCAGGTTTTTTTATTTTTATCGCCTGATTTTCTCTGTTGTCCTGGTCTCATCTCTCTGTTGTCCTGGTCTCATCCCTCTGTTGTCCTGGTCTCATTCCTCTGTTGTCCTGGTCTCATCTCTCTGTTGTCCTGGTCTCATCTCTCTGTTGTCTGGTCCCCTGGTCTGGTCCATCCCTCTGTTGTCCTGGTCTCATCCCTCTGTTGTCCTGGTCTCATCCCTCTGTTGTCCTGGTCTCATCCCTCTGTTGTCCTGGTCTCATCTCTCTGTTGTCCTGGTCTCATCCCTCTGTTGTCCTGGTCTCATCCCTCTGTTGTCCTGGTCTCATCCCTCTGTTGTCCTGGTCTCATCCTCTGTTGTCCTGGTCTCATCCCTCTGTTGTCCTGGTCTCATCCCTCTGTTGTCCTGGTCTCATCCCTCTGTTGTCCTGGTCTCATCCCTCTGTTGTCCTGGTCTCATCCCTCTGTTGTCCTGGTCTCATCCCTCTGTTGTCCTGGTCTCATCCCTCTGTTGTCCTGGTCTCATCCCTCTGTTGTCCTGGTCTCATCCCTCTGTTGTCCTGGTCTCATCCCTCTGTTGTCCTGGTCTCATCCCTCTGTTGTCCTGGTCTCATCCCTCTGTTGTCCTGGTCTCATCCCTCTGTTGTCCTGGTCTCATCCCTCTGTTGTCCTGGTCTCATCCCTCTGTTGTCCTGGTCTCATCCCTCTGTTGTCCTGGTCTCATCCCTCTGTTGTCCTGGTCTCATCCCTCTGTTGTCCTGGTCTCATCCCTCTGTTGTCCTGGTCTCATCCCTCTGTTGTCCTGGTCTCATCCCTCTGTTGTCCTGGTCTCATCCCTCTGTTGTCCTGGTCTCATCCCTCTGTTGTCCTGGTCTCATCCCTGTGTCCTGGTCTCATCCTCTGTTGTCCTGGTCTCATCCCTCTGTTGTCCTGGTCTCATCCCTCTGTTGTCCTGGTCTCATCCCTCTGTTGTCCTGGTCTCATCCCTCTGTTGTCCTGGTCTCATCCCTCTGTTGTCCTGGTCTCATCCCTCTGTTGTCCTGGTCTCATCCCTCTGTTGTCCTGGTCTCATCCCTATTGTCCTGGTCTCATCTCTCTGTTGTCCTGGTCTCATCCCTCTGTTGTCCTGGTCTCATCCCTCTTGTCCTGGTCTCATCTCTCTGTTGTCCTGGTCTCATCCCTCTGTTGTCCTGGTCTCATCCCTCTTGTCCTGGTCTCATCTCTCTGTTGTCCTGGTCTCATCTCTCTGTTGTCCTGGTCTCATCCCTCTGTTGTCCTGGTCTCATCCCTCTTGTCCTGGTCCTCATCCCTCTGTTGTCCTGGTCTCATCCCTCTTGTCCTGGTCTCATCTCTCCTGTTGTCCTGGTCTCATCCCTCTGTTGTCCTGGTCTCATCACTCTGTTGTCCTGGTCTCATCTCTCTGTTGTCCTGGTCTCATCCCTCTGTTGTCCTGGTCTCATCCCTCTGTTGTCCTGGTCTCATCTCTCTGTTGTCCTGGTCTCATCCCTCTTGTCCTGGTCTCATCTCTCTGTTGTCTTGGTCTCATCCCTCTGTTGTCCTGGTCTCATCCCTCTGTTGTCCTGGTCTCATCCCTCTTGTCCTGGTCTTATCTCTGTGTATCTACTGTTACTGCTCTAAAAATAAACCACATACAACCATCCTTCCCACTTCAACTGGTTGAAAACAAAACAAAAGCCTGACTGCTGTTTGTGTTGTCTGTGTAGGCGGTGACCAACATCAACGCGCTGCTGGACAAGGCTGACCGGGTTTACCACCAGCTAATGGGACACCGACCCCAGCTGGAGAGTCTGCTGTCAAAGGTCAACGAGGCAGCGCCTGAGAAACCCCAGGTCAGATACCAACCTCCGGTACAGCATCTTCATCCGACTCACACCTTTTAGTACTTTAGCAAACACTCTTACCCAGAGTGCATTTCACTTGAGTAGGTCAAACCATTGCAAGTGAAACCTTAAAAATACCCTATCAGATGTATGACGTTGTTCCATAGGGTCTGTTCTGTATTTATCATAAAGTAAAAACATTATGAAGAATTGAGCTGTTTTACTGGAAGTGGTGAACTAGTATCTGATGTTTGACGCTGTTGTCGTGCCCCTATAGGATGATTCTGGAGCAGGGGCGGGGCTTGGAGCGTCCTCGGCCAATGTGAACAGGTACATCCAGCAGCTGGCCCAGGAGTACAGCGGAGACTGTAAGACGTCCTTCGACGAGCTCTCCAAGATCATACAGGTGAGAGACAGGGGGACGTGATGAGCACAAATTAAATCCTGTACTTCCTAGTTTACTTCCTGGTTATGGGTACACTCAATATGGCCGCCGGTTCACCCCATCACAGAACATTGACTTGAATGGGGATGCCTCGTTTAGTAATTATCTTTATATGGAGCTTAACAGCTGTTCAAACAGCAGGTCCTACATTTAAGTATGATTTAGAGGGTTATCATTCCTAATCCCCTTTCCCCCCCACTTCCCCCTCCAGAAAGTCCTGGCGTCCCGTAAAGAACTGCTAGAGTACGACCTGCAGCAGCGTGAAGCCGCCACCAAGTCCTCTCGCTCCAGCTCCCATCAGCCCACCTTCACAGCCAGCCAGTACAGAGCCCTCTCTGTGTTAGGTACACACATACACACACACACACACAGTATATGTGTCATTTAGCAGAAGCTCTTATCCAGAGCGATTTACATGAGCAATTAGGGTTAAGTATTGAGAGCATTGTTTTTTTTCTTATGGATGGACTAACATCAAACTTTTATCTGTCTTATCTAGGCTGCGGACACACCTCCTCCAACAAGTGTTACGGCTGTGCCTCGGCCGTGACGGGTCATTGTATCACCCTGTTGAGGGCCCTGGCCACCAACCCAGCCCTGCGGCAGATCCTGGGGCTCCAGGGGCTCATCCGAGAGCTGTTTGAGTACAACCTGAGGAGAGGCACCGCTGCCATGAGGGAGGAGGTCAGACAACTGGTCTGCCTGCTCACCAGGTACAGTGGTTGTTTGTGGTCTCATAGTGTTTATCGTGCCGAGCTAAACGCCTATGTGTTTGCTTGAAAAGCCAACCAATCTTCTGTTACAAACATATACGGTGCGTTCGGAAAGTATTCAGACCCCTTCCCTTTTATCCACATTGTGTTACGTTACAGCCTTATTCTAAAATGGATTAAATAAAACATTTTCCTCATCAATCTACACACAATACCCTATAATGAAAAAGCGAAAAACAGGTTTTTATAAATTTTTGCACATGTATTAAATATAAAAAAAAGATACCATATTTCCATAATTATTCAGACCCTTTGCTATGAGACTCGAAATTGAGCTCAGTTGCATCCTGTTTCCATTGATCATCCTTGAGATGTTTCTACCACTTGATTGGAGTCAACCTGTGGTAAGTTCAATTGATTGGACATGATTTGGAAAGGCACACATCTGTCTATATAATTTCCCACAGTTGACAGTGCATGTCAGAGCAAAAACCAAGCCATGAGGTCAAAGGAATTGTCCATAGAGCTCTGAGACAGGATTGTGTCGAAGCACAGATCTGGGGAGGTGACCAAGAACATAATGGTCACTCTGACAGAGTTCCTCTGTGGAGATGGGAGAACCTTCCAGAAGGACAACCATCTCTGCAGCACGCCACCAATCAGGCCTTTATGGTAGAGTGGCCAGACGGAAGCCATTTCTCAATAAAAGGCACATGACAGCCCGCTTGGAGTTTGCCAAAAGGCACCTAAAGGACTCTGACCATGAGAAGCAAGATTCTCTGGTCTGATGAATCCAAGATTGAACTCTTTGGCCTGAATGCCAAGCATCACGCCTGGAGGAAACCTGGCACCATCCCTACGGTGAAGCATGGTGGTGGCAGCATCATACTGTGGGGATGTTTTTCAGCGGCAGGGACTGGGAGACTAGTCAGGATCGAGGGAAAGATGAACAGAGCAAAGTACAGAGGGATCCTTGATGAAAACCTGCTCCAGAGCGCTCAGGACCTCAGACTGGGGCGAAGGTTCACCTTCCAACAGGACAACAACCCTAAGCACACAGCCAAGACAACGCAGGAGTGGCTTCGGGACAAGACTCTGAATGTCCTTGAGTGGCCCAGCCAGAGCCCGGACTTGAACCCAATCTAACATCTCTGGAGAGACCTGAAAATAGCTGTGCAGCGACGTTCCCTATCCAACCTGACAGAGCTTGAGAGGATCTGCAGAGAAGAGTGGGAGAAACTCCCCAAATACAGGTGTGCGAAGCTTGTAGCGTCATACCCAATCGCTGCCAAAGGTGCTTCAACAAAGTACTGAGTAAAGGGTCTGAATACTTATGGAAATGTGATATTTACGTTTTTTAGTTTTAATACATTTGCAAACATTTTAAAAACCTGTTTTGGCTTTGTCATTATGGGGTATTGTGTGTAGATAGATGAGGGGGAAAAAAACAATCTAATCCATTTTAGAATAAGGCTGTAACGTAACAAAATGTGGAAAAAGTCAAGGGGTCTGAATACTTTCCGAATGCACTGTATATTAGAGTGAGCTGTGTCAAGAATCCAGTAAATAAATAAATATGCGGCGTTTATAAAGTGTAACTAAAAATGCAGTAATATAAATATTAGAATGAGCTATGTCGAGAATACAATATTTAAATACACAGTGTGAAACGGGAAGTGTCCAGTGGTTTAATGTCTCTAACGGTGCCATTATTTTTGACCAAGTTACCCATGGCCTCTAGTTTCAGTGTGCGAAATTAGAGAAAAAGTGACCAATCTATGCTTGAGTTATTTGACCATGTCATTTAACCTTCGCTGTGAACCCCTAAATATAAGTGTACATATGCCCAACTGAGTACTAAACCCTACAAGACTGTGTTGGCCCTCTGAGCTGAAGCCTAGGCATTCCATTTCACACATACACCGTGAGGAAACCCATTCTCATCTGTGTCTCCATCTCCCTGTGCAGAGATCAGCCAGAGGCCACTCAGCAGATGAATGACCTGATCATCCACAAGGTGTCCGCTGCTCTGAAGGGCCACTGGGCCAACCCTGACCTGGTCTCCAGTCTACAGTATGAGATGCTGCTGCTCACCGACTCCATCTCCAAGGAGGGGGGCTGCTGGGAGCTACGACTGCGATGCGGTGAGGGCTTTTACCTCCTCTTCTCTCTCTCTCTCTCTCTCTCTCCTCTCATCCCCTTTTCCCCTTTAATAATCTCATGAATAATCCCCATCTCTCTCTGTGTCTATAGCCCTGAATCTGTTCCTGATGGCCGTGAACATCAACACTCCTGTAGTGGTGGAGAACATTACTCTGATGTGTCTCAGGATCCTACAGAAACTCATCAAGCCCCCTGCCCCCACCTCCAAGAAGAACAAGGTACAGTACTACACCGCATAGCGCCAGTCAGTCAGGTCATGCTTGCCTCGCAACGGCTTGGTGCGCGTTTGAGATCGACTGAATGACCGGTGTACAAATGTGTAATGAGAGTCGTTTAGGATGCAAGGTGATTTGCACAGTGACTATGTTAGAGTGCCTTAGGAAACGTTGGGGTTTTTCTGTGTTTCCAGGATTCTGCGGTGGAGTCTCTGACTACAGTGAAGCCCTACTGCAATGAGATCCATGCTCAGACCCAACTCTGGCTTAAAAAGGACCCCAAAGCATCTTACGAAGCCTGGAAAAAGTGCCTTCCAGCAAGATGTGAGTGGATGAGATTTCTGCGATCACTTAAAGAAATAGATATATATATATTTGATATGTATACAGAAGAACAGTAGTGTTATTGCTGAAGCAAGTTATTATGGCACTTGGAGGAACTCTCCCTTTAAGGGTATGCAAACTCTCCCTTTAAGGGTATGCAAACTCTCCCTTTAAGGGTATGCAAACTATCCCTTTTAACAGTGTGCAAACTATCCCTTTTAACAGTGTGTATGTCCCTTTTTCTGTCCACCAGGCCAAGAGACGGTATCTAAGCCCCAGAACAAGGCTGAGGTGCGCAGACACTACCTGATGGAGAAGTGTGTGTGGAAGTGGAAACAGTTCACGAGGTCACGCTCAGAGGGCCTGTTCCCCAGGCTGCTCAAACTGGGACACAACAACTGGCTCAGACAGGTAGGGACACTCCCCTGCTCTGTAGGGACACTCCCCTGCTCTGTAGGGACACTCCCCTGCTCTGTAGGGACACTCCCCTGCTCTGTAGGGACACTCCCCTGCCCTTACATGTTGTTATTCCATTCAGCTTTTAGGTAGGGACACTCCGTTCCTGGTACTGTTTGGTATGGGTAGAACCATTCAGCTTTAAGGTAGGGACACTCCGTTCCTGGTACTGTTTGGTATGGGTAGAACCATTCAGCTTTTAGGTAGGGACACTCCGTTCCTGGTACTGTTTGGTATGGGTAGAACCATTCAGCTTTTAGGTAGGGACACTCCGTTCCTGGTACTGTTTGGTATGGGTAGAACCATTCAGCTTTCAGGTAGGGACACTTCGTTCTCCCGAGTGGCGCAGTGGTCTAAGGCACTGCATCGCAGTGCTAGCTGTGCCACTAGAGATCCTGGTTCAAATCCAGGCTCTGTCGTAGCTGGCCGTGACCGGGAGACCCATGGGGCGGCGCGCAATTGGCCCAGCGTCGTCCAGGGTAGGGGAGGGAATGGCCGGCAGGGATGGTTGGTAGAGCATGATGTTTGCAACGCCAGGGTTGTGGGTTCGATTCCCACGGGGGGCCAGTATGAAAAATAAAAATAATAATGTATGCACTCACTAACTGTAAGTCGCTCTGGATAAGAGCGTCTGCTAAATGACATAAATGTATAAATGTATGGGTAGGACCATTCAGCTTTTAGGTAGGGACACTTCGTTCCTCGTACTGTTTGGTATGGGTAGAACCATTCAGCTTTTAGTTAGGGACACTTCGTTCCTGGTACTGTTTGGTATGGGTAGAACCATTCAGCTTTTAGGTAGGGACACTCCGTTCCTGGTACTGTTTGGTATGGGTAGAACCATTCAGCTTTTAGGTAGGGACACTCCGTTCTTGGTACTGTTTGGTATGGGTAGGACCTTTCAGCTTTTAGGTAGGGACACTCCGTTCCTGGTACTGTTTGGTATGGGTAGGACCATTCAGCTTTTAGGTAGGGACACTCCGTTCCTGGTACTGTTTGGTATGGGTAGAACCATTCAGCTTTTAGGTAGGGACACTCCGTTCCTGGTACTGTTTGGTATGGGTAGAACCATTCAGCTTTTAGGTAGGGACACTCCGTTCCTGGTACTGTTTGGTATGGTACATACAGTGCATTCTGAAAGTATTCAGACCCCTTCACGTTTTCCACATTTTGTTACATTACAGCCTTATTCTAAAGTTGATTAAATAAAACTTTTCCCTCATCAATCTACACAAAATACCCCATAATTACAAAGCAAAAACAGGTTTTTCGAAATTTTTGCAAATGTATAAAATAAAAACATACCTTATTTACATAAGTAAATTTAGCTCAGGGGCATCCTGTTTCCATTGATCATCCTTGAGATGTTTCTACCACTTGATTGGAGTCCACCTGTGGTAAAGTCAATTGATTGCACACACCTGTCTATATAAGGTCCGACAGTTGACACCAAGACTCTTCCTAGAGCTGGCCACCTGGCCAAACTGAGCAATCGGGGGAGAAGGGCCTTTTGGTATAGTTCATACCATTAAACTTTTAGTTAGGGACACGCCGTTCCCTAGTAGGTATGGGTACAACCATTCAGATTTTTAAATGAATGGAAAGGTTTGGCAACCGGGCCTCCAGAATGATTAAATTAGACCATTCAATGAGACACTGCATCTCCCCACATGGGCCTGAGGTTTATATAGCTGGGTCTACACAACAGATGGGGTGGGGGGGGCACGGACTCATCTCACTTTTTTTTTTTTTTTTTAGCATTTTTCACTTCCATGCTATAATTTCTAAGGCTGTAATCTCCTCTGTCTCCCAGGTGCTGTTCACCCCAGCCACCCAGGCAGCGCGGCAGGCAGCCTGCACCATCGTTGAGGCCCTCACCTCCATCCCCAGCCGCAAGCAGCAGGTGCTGGACCTGCTCACCAGGTAAGGGGGCCTCTTCGAGTTGAGAAAGGTATCACTGTTAAAGAGAAATTTCACCGGTAGATCCTATTTGGGGTGTTTTTTTCCCAGTGTCCCTACATAATTATGAGATATGGGAGAAGCTAGGTGCGGGACACCGAATCCCCTTGCCTGCGTGTTTATTTGAGTAATTTGAAGAGGAACAACAATCTCCTCTTGTATTAAAGTCACTCCGAACACCTAACCGTACCCCCCAAACACACCATATATAGTATTTATTATAATATTAGTACTATATTTTTCTTGTACTGCATATATCTCATGCATTGCCATACCTGTTCCCGCATAATGCTGTGTAAACTACGTACATTGACAGACTAATCTACTGTGTTTTTACTGAAACACGTTTACCTGCCAAGGAAGTTGGAAATGATGTGCCGTCGGCCTGCGTCGTTTGGTTTCAGCAGTTAGATTGTAGCTAATTACTTCCAAATACATTTCATGAGTATCACGATGAATCGATCCCGATGTCAACACTTTTATTGGTTTCTGATGCAGCTGGAATCATTTAGTCACTTGTCAGTACACTTGTAATGTAAAACTTCTCACCATTATACACATATGTACAAGAGATGGCAATATCTATACCACGATGCAGTTGTGAGCGTGCTAGATTATACTACAACATCAGTCTGACGGAATATGGGGAATCTTTTGAGTCAGAAAAGGATGTTCATATGATAGGGACACCAAACATAACTGGGAAGTGATCTGAGGATTTGTCATCTCATTTATGTGTTCGAATTAGTATCTGTCAGTTAAGTTGGATGGTTAACACGGCGTATTATATATAAATGTTGGTAGCTGGGACAGACCTTTACAAGGTAGTTTTTTTTTTTTTTATTGCTTGCTTTGTATGTTGGGATAATATCCCGACTTATATGTCAAACAGCTTTTCTAACATGTTTTGTCTGTCCCTCAGTTATCTGGATGAGTTGAGCATCACAGTGTTTGTCTGTCCCTTCAGTTATCTGGATGAGTTGAGCATCGCGGGGGAATGTGCAGCAGAGTATCTGGGTCTGTACCAGAAGCTCATCAAGCCTCCTCAGTGGAAGGTGTACCTGGCCGCCCGAGGAGTCCTGCCCTACATCGGCAACCTCATCACCAAGGAAATAGCCAACCTGTTGTCTCTGGAGGAGGCCACTCTCAGCACAGACCTGCAGCAGGGATACGCCCTCAAGAGCTTGACTGGTATGTAGCCTGTCACCTTTCATTCACCATAAACTAAGGCACTTGCATTAACTGGTCTTTATAGGGATAGTTTACTCCAATAGAAAATGGACATGATTTTTGAACTTACACTACATGACCAAAAGTATGTGGATACCTGCTCGTCGAACATTTCATTCCAAAATCATGTTCGTTAATATGGAGTTGGTCCCCCCTTTGCTGCTATAACAGCCTCCACTCTTCTGGGAAGGCTTTCCACTAGATGTTGGAACATTGCTGTGGGGACTTGCTTCCATTCAGCCACAAAAGCATTAGCAAGGTCAGGCACTGATGTTTGGTGATTAGGCCTGGCTCGCAGTCGGCCTTCCAATTCATCCCAAAGGTGTTCGATGGGGTTGAGGTCAGGGCTCTGTGCGGACCTCACTTTGTGCATGTGGGCATTGTCATGCTGAAACAGGAAAGGGCCTTCCCTAAACTGTTGCCACAAAGTTGGAAGCACAGAATCGTCTAGAATGTCATTGTATGCTGTAGCGTTAAGATTTCCCTTCACTGGAACTAAGGGGCCTAGCCCGAACCATGAAAAACAGCCCCAGACCATTATTCCTCCTCCACCAAACTTTACAGTTGGCATTAGGCATTGAGTCAGGTTAGCGTTCTCCTGGCATCCGCCAAACTGAAATAGCCGAATCCACAAATGTTAAGGGGCGTCCACATACTTCTGTATATATGGTGTACGTTTCTGTCGATTTACTAAGATATTTCTCATATGAGACCCATCCTCTGTCTTCCCTCCAGGCCTGCTGTCGTCCATTGTGGAGGTGGAGTCCATCAAGCGTTACTTTAAGAGTCGTCTGGTGGGCACGGTGCTGAACGGCTACCTGTGTCTCAGGAAACTAGTGGTGCAGAGAACCAAGCTCATCGACGAGACCCAGGACATGCTGCTGGAGATGCTGGAGGACATGACCACAGGTATAAAGCTAGTTAATATAGAGACCCAGGACATGCTGCTGGAGATGCTGGAGGACATGACCACAGGTATAAAGCTAGTTAATATATAGACCCAGGACATGCTGCTGGAGATACTGGAGGACGTGACCACAGGTATAAAGCTAGTTAATATATAGACCCAGGACATGCTGCTGGAGGACGTGACCACAGGTATAAAGCTAGTTAATATATAGACCCAGGACATGCTGCTGGAGATGCTGGAGGACATGACCACAGGTATAAAGCTAGTTAATATATAGTTAATTATTAATAATATTAATAATATGTAGACCCAGGACACGCTGCTAGAGGACAATTATATTATAATTATATATACAGTACCAGTCAAAAGTTTGGACACACCTACTCATTCAAGGGTTTTTCTTTATTTTTACTATTTTCTACATTGTATAATAATAGTAAAGACATCAAAACTATGAAATAACACATATGGAATCATGTAGTAACCAAAATAGTGTTAAGTGTTAAACAAATCAAAATATATTTTATATTTGAGGTTCTTCAAAGTAGCCACCCTTTGACTTGATGACAGCTTTGCACACTCTTGGCATTCTCTCAACCAGCTTCACCTGGAATGCTTTTCCAACAGTCTTGAAGGAGTTCCCACATATGCTGAGCACTTGTTGGCTGCTTTTCCTTCACTCTGCGGTCCAACTCATCCCAAACCATCTCAATTGGGTTGAGGTCGGGGGTTTGTGGAGGCCAGGTCATCTGATGCAGCACTCTATCACTCTCCTTCTTGGTCAAATAGCCCTTACACAGCTTGGAGGTGTGTATTGGTTCATTGTCCTGTTAAAAAAAACAGATGATAGTCCCACTAAACGCAAACCAGATGGGATGGCGTATCGCTGCAGAATGCTGTGGTAGCCATGCTGGTTAAGCGTGCCTTGAATTCTAAATAAATCATTAGACAGTGTCACCAGCAAAGCACCAACACACCTCCTCCATGCTTCACGGTGGGAACCACACATGCGGAGATCATCTGTTCACCTACTCTGCGTCTCACAAAGACACGGCAGTTGGAACCAAAAATCTCAAATTTGGACTCATCAGACCAAAGGACAGATTTCCACCGGTCTGATGTCCATTGCTCGTGTTTCTTGGCCCAAGCAAGTCTCTTCTTATTATTGGTGTCCTTTAGTAGTGGTTTCTTTGCAGCAATTCGACCATGAAGACCTGATTCACGCAGTCTCCTCTGAACAGTTGATGTTGAGATGTGTCTGTTACCTGAACTCTGAAGCATTGCTGATTTCTGAGGCTGGTAACTCAAATGAACTTATCCTCTGCAGCAGAGGTAACTCCGGGTCTTCTTTTCCTGTGGCGGTCCTCATGAGAGCCAGTTTCATCATAGCGCTTGATGGTTGTTGCGACTGCACTTGAAGAAACTTTCAAAGTTCTTGAAATGTTCCTTATTGACTGACCTTCATGTCTTAAAGTAATGATGGACTGTTGTTTCTCTTTGCTTATTTGAGCTGTTTTTACCAAATAGGGCTATCTTCTGTATACCAACCCTACCTTGTCACAACACAACTGATTGGCTCAAATGCATTAAGAAGGAAAGAAATTAACTTTTAACAGGGCACACCTGTGAATTGAAATGCATTCCAGGTGACCTACCTCATGAAGCTGGTTGAGAGAATGCCAAGAGTGTGCAAAGCTGTCAAGGCAAAGGGTGGCTACTTTTAAGAATCTCAAATATAAAATATGTTTTGATTTAACACTTTTTTTGGTTACTACGTGATTCCATATGTGTTATTTCGTAGTTTTGATGTCATCTCTATTATTCTACAAAGTAGAAAATAGTTTTAAAAAATTAATTTAAAAAACTGGAATGAGTATGTGTCCAAACTTTTGACTGGTACTGTATTATAGTAATACTATATAGACCCAGGAGATGCTTGAGAACATGACCACAGGTATACATCTAGTTCATGTATAGTTACAGTACATTCGGAAAGTATTCAGGCCCCTAGACTTTTTCCACATTTTATTACGTTACAGCCTTATTTTAAAATTGATTAAATCGTTTTTCCCGCTCATCAATCTACACACAATACCCCAGAATGACAAAGCAAAAACATAATTATTCAGACCATTTACTCAGTACTTTGTTGAAGCACCTTTGGCAGCGATTACAGCATCGAGTCTTCTTGGGTATGACGCTACAAGCTTGGCACACCTGTATTTGGGGAGTTTCTCCCATTCTTCTCTGCAGATCCTCTCAAGCTCTGTCAGGTTGGATGGGGAGCGTCACTGCACAGCTATTTTCAGGTCTCTCTAGAGGTGTTCGATCGGGTTCAAGTCCGGGCTCTGGCTGGGCCACTCAAGGACATTCAGAGACTTGTCCCGAAGCCTCTCCTGCGTTGTCTTGGCTGTGTGCTTAGGGTCGTTGTCCTGTTGGAAAGTGAACCTTCACCCCAGTCTGAGGTCCTGAGCGCTCTGGAGCAGGTTTTCATCAAGGATCTCTCTGTACTTTGCTCTGTTCATCTTTCCCTCGATCCTGACTAGTCTCCCAGTCCCTGCCGCTGAAAACATCCCCAAGGCCCTTTTCTCCCGATTGCTCAGTTTGTCCGGGCGGCCAGCTCTAAGAAGAGTCTTGGTGGTTCCAATCTTCTTCCATTTAAGAATGATGGAGGCCACTGTGTTCTTGGGAACTTTTAATGCTGCAGAAATGTTTTGGTACCCTTCCCCAGATCTGTGCCTCGACACAATCCTGTCTCAGAGCTCTACAGACAATTCCTTTTGACCTCATGCCTTGGTTTTTGCTATGACATGCACTGTCAACTGTGGGACCTTACATAGACAGGTGTGTGCCTTGTCAAATCATGTACAATCAATTGAATTTACCACAGGTGGACTTCAATCAAGTTGTAGAAACATCTTAAAGATTATCAATGGAAACAGGATAATAATATGCCATTTAGCAGACGCTTTTATCCAAAGCGACTTACAGTCATGCGTGCATACATTTTTGTGTATGGGTGGTCCCGGGGATCGAACCCACTACCTTGGCGTTACAGGCGCCGTGCTCTACAAGCTGAGCTACAGAGGATGCACCTGAGCTCAATTTTGAGTCTCATAGCAAAGGGTCTGAATACTTAAGTAAATAAGGTATTTCTGTTTTTTATTTTTTATAAATTTGCACAAATTTCTAAAAACCTGTTTTCGCTTTGTCATTATGGGGTATTGTGTGTAGATCGAGGAACATTTTTATTTAATCCATTTTAGAATAAGGCTGTAACGTAACAAATAGTGAAAAAAGGGAAGGGGTCTGAATACTTTCCGAATGCACTGTATATTATAATAAAATATATAGACCCAGGACATGCTGTTGGAGGACATGACCACAGGTCTCGTCAAATGCACACTCATGAACTGCTCATTTTGATGCAAGTAAACTCCATATGGCCGCCGGTCCACCAATCACGGAAACGTTGACTTGAATTGGAATGTCCGTTCTAGTGCCGGAATCGGTGGTGTCAGAGTTGTAAATGTGTGCTTTCTTTCCATTCTCCAGGGACCGAGTCTGAGACCAAGGCCTTCATGGCAGTGTGCATTGAGACAGCCAAGAGATACAACCTGGATGACTACAGAACGCCGGTGTTCATCTTTGAGAGACTCTGCAGCATCATCTACCCCGTAAGAGGCCTCTTCTCTGTTCCTGCTGAAACTCCCAAGTCTGTGGTTCAATTCCTCGTATGCTCTTTCCTCACCTCCTTCTCAAAACACATTGGAGAGGTCCAAGGGGAGGGACCTTGAGCCATCTCCTCTGATACGGTTGAGGAAGAGGCAAGGAGATAGGATGCGAGGAATCGCAGAAAGATGAATTGATAGCCTTTTGTTTTTCTAGGAACGCATTGCATGGCAACTGAATCTCCTCCTCTTCCTCTTCCTCCTCCTCTTCCTCTCCCCCCTCCAGGAGGAGAACGAGGTGACAGAGTTCTTTGCGACCCTGGAGAAGGATCCTCAGCAGGAGGACTTCCTGCAGGGCCGTATGCCCGGTAACCCGTACAGCAGCAACGAGCCAGGCATCGGACCCCTGATGAGGGACATCAAGAACAAGATCTGTCAGGACTGTGACCTGGTGGCCCTGCTAGAGGACGACAGTGGTATGGAGGTAATAATGTAGCAGTAGTAGTGGTGGTGGCGGCGGTAGTGGTGGTAGTAGTGGTGGTGGCGGCGGTAGTGGTGGTAGTGGTGGTAGTAGTGGTGGTGGCGGCGGTAGTGGTGGTAGTGGTGGTAGTGGTGGTGGTGGTGGCGGTAGTGGTGGTAGTGGTGGTAGTGGTGGTGGTGGTAGTGGTGGTAGTGGTGGTGGTGGTGGTGGTGGAGGTGGTGGTGGTGGTGGTGGTGGAAGCTCTGTCAGGACTGTGACCTGGTGGCCCTGCTAGAGGATATGACAGTGGAGGAAGGGAAGAGACTCCGTACCTAGTACCTACCTTGTTGGGTGTTCAGTACAGTTATCCTGTACCGACAACACTGTGCTAACTGCTTTTTGTCCAAGACACTGTCTATTATTGCACAAAACGTGATGTTTTGCTGTGCTGTTGGGGATTGCTGTCCTGAACTGAAACAAGAAGAAGATGGGGGACTGTTCTCCACCTAATGTGTAATGGTCTCCTGTGTATTTCTTTCTTCTAGCTTCTGGTGAACAACAAGATCATCAGTTTGGACCTGCCTGTGGCTGAGGTTTACAAGAAGGTGTGGTGCCCTACCAACGAGGTGACAAACTCTTCACTATTTATTGTCCAACTGGATTTTTCCAAACAGTGGTTTGAGGTTGTCTAGGCTTGTTTGTGAAGTGCGTTAACCCGGTTTGTTTTGTCCGTCAGGGAGAGCCAATGAGGATAATCTATCGTATGAGGGGTCTCCTTGGCGACGCTACCGAGGAGTTTGTAGAGTCCCTGGACTCTACCACAGAGGAAGAGGAGGATGAGGAGGAGGTCTATAAGATGGCAGGGGTGATGGCACAGTGTGGGGGGCTGGAGTGTATGCTCAGCAGACTGTCTGGCATCAGGGACTTCAAACAGGGAAGACACCTGCTCACTGTGAGTAGGACATGGAATGGATACTCACTCCATTAGCTATTTGTTCTGTTTAGTTATTTATTTGAGGAAACACAACATTTACATTGTAGTCAGACTCTTGTTACTAACATTTATTATTTATTTGACACATACTGTACTTACTAACAGTCATCGGAGAAGCTGAAAAATGTAGTGATGTATGAAAGAATCAGTGAACACCACCGTCCCTGTCCCCTCCCAGGTCCTGCTGAAGCTGTTCAGTTACTGTGTAAAGGTGAAGATCAACAGACAGCAGCTGGTCAAACCAGAGATGAACACGCTCAACGTCATGCTGGGCACACTCAACCTGGTGAGGACTAAATGACGTTGCCCTGTCTGTCCAAGCAGGCTGTTTCATTTATGCCACCTCATTCGGTACTGAGTGTACAAAACATTAGGAACACCATGACATAGACTGACCAGGTGAAAGCTATGATCCCTTATTGATGTCACTTGTTAAATCCACTTCAATCAGTGTAGATGAAGGGGAGGAGACAGGTTAAAGAAGGATTTTAAAGCCTTGAGACAACTGAGACATGGATTGTGTATGCGTGCCATTTAGAGGGTGAATGGGCAAGACAAAATATTTAAGAGACTTTGAACGGGGTATGGTAGTAGGTGCCAGGCGCACTGGTTTGAATGTATCAAGAACTGCAGCGGTGCTGGGTTTTTCACGCTCAACAGTTTCCCGTGTGTATCAACAATGGTCCACCACCCAAAGGACATCCAGAGAACTTGACACAACTGTGTGAATCATTGGAGTCAACATGGGCCAGCATCCCTGTGGAACGCTTTCGACACCTTGTAGTCCATGCTCCGACGAATTGAGGCTGTTCTGAGGGCAAAAGGGGGTACAACTCAATATTAGGAAGGTGTTCTTAATGTTTTGTATACTCAGTGTTCGTTTTTTTTTTATTATTATTATTATTTTTTAGTCATTTTAGCAGACGCTCTTATCCAGAACAACTTACAGGAGCAATTAGGGTTAAGTGCCTTGCTTAAGGGCACATCGACAGATTTTTCAACTAGTCGGCTCGGGGATTAGAACCAGCGACCTTTCGGTTACTGGCACAACGCTCTTAACCACTAAGCTACGTTCATAGAGAGGATGTAATGTAACCTTGTGATATGATGTGATGCAGATACAAGATGCACAATTCAGACTAGATGTTTTTGTTATTGGGGGAAATATAGATGTAAGTGGAATTTTGACCAGAGCGTGGCCATGTTTGTTTTTTCTCCGTAGGCGTTGGTTGCGGAGCAGGAGAGTAAGGACAGCGGAGGGGCGTCGATAGCGGAGCAGGTCCTCAGCATTATGGAGATCATTCTGGATGAGGCCAACGCTGAGATCTCAGAGGACAAGGTGAGACTGAGGCTGTCGGCACGGGAGGAATATCCGGAATAATAAACTGTCTGTTCCCTTGGAAACCGTTATGAGTGTGTTTCGCGAAGTGGACTATCCTGGTCAAACAATACATAGAACAAAATAATGTTCCATCCAAGAGCTGTTTAGACCAAGTCTGATTTTTTACATTAAAACATTATCTCATCTGGCTGCTTGCACTGTCAAATGTTTTCAAATGAAATAATCATTTGGTGGCTCCAAACAACTAAAAGTACAATTCTCACATCTCTTGTTTCCCCCCTGGATTGTTGTTCCATGAAGCTTAAAGCGTGTTGCCTCTCTCCCCAGGGTAACCTGTTGTTGACAGGGGACAAGGACCAGCTGGTGATGCTGCTGGATCAGATCAACACTCCGTTTGTCCGTTCCAACCCCAGTGTTCTGCAGGGTCTCCTACGCATCATACCGTACCTGTCCTTTGGAGAACTGGAGAAGATGAGGATCCTAGTGGAGAGATTCAAACCATGCTGCAGCTTCGACAAGTATGGAGCCGCCTCACTGGTTTTAAAGGGGGGGATAAACCCTAACTGGGTTTGAATATAGTAAAGTGTGTATTTGCCTTTCTTTAGAAGTGTTGGTTTTATTCACATGATGTCCGTGACGTCTGAACCTTTTGTCCCGGTGTGTTTCCAGGTACGACGAGGAGCACAGTGCCGACGATAAGGTCTTCATAGACTGCTTCTGTAAGATCACTGCTGGCATCAAGAACAACAGCAACGGACACCAACTCAAAGACCTGATACTGCAGAAAGGCATCACGCAGAGCGCCCTGGACTACATGAAGAAACACATCCCCAACGCCAAAAAGTATGCTGTGTGATTGGAGCCCTGTTACCTTAAACACTGATCACAAAACCTAGCGATTACGTGTATTTCAGTTAGAGCCCTTCCTGAGGCAACCGTTTTTTTTGTTTTGGTATGGCAATGCTCACAGGATTTGTCTATACAACTCAAAACAGATCTGGGACCAGGCTAGGGCTTTTCTGCGATGTAATTTGAGTTCAGTCATCTTTCTAAACACTGATCAAAAAAATATTTGCAAAATAAAGAAAAAATAGTATATCAAAAAAGGATTTAATTCAGTAAAGTACTTAACTTACATCTTCAAATCAATATTAAAAAATGACTGCAATGAGGGCTCTGTACAGTATGCTAAACGACACTGACCTCTCTCCTCTGTACAGTATGCTAAACGTCACTGACCTCTCCTCTGTACAGTATGCTAAACGTCACTGACCTCTCCTCTGTACAGTATGCTAAACGACACTGACCTCTCCTCTTTACAGTATGCTAAACGTCACTGACCTCTCCTCTGTACAGTATGCTAAACGACACTGACCTCTCCTCTGTACAGTATGCTAAACGACACTGACCTCTCCTCTGTACAGTATGCTAAACGACACTGACCTCTCTCCTCTGTACAGTATGCTAAACGTCACTGACCTCTCCTCTGTACAGTATGCTAAACGACACTGACCTCTCCTCTCTGTACAGTATGCTAAACGACACTGACCTCTCCTCTGTACAGTATGCTAAACGACACTGACCTCTCCTCTGTACAGTATGCTAAACGTCACTGACCTCTCCTCTGTGCAGTATGCTAAACGACACTGACCTCTCCTCTGTACAGTATGCTAAACGACACTGACCTCTCCTCTTTACAGTATGCTAAACGACACTGACCTCTCCTCTTTACAGTATGCTAAACGACACTGACCTCTCCTCTGTACAGTATGCTAAACGACACTGACCTCTCCTCTTTACAGTATGCTAAACGACACTGACCTCTCCTCTGTACAGTATGCTAAACGACACTGACCTCTCCTCTTTACAGTATGCTAAACGACACTGACCTCTCCTCTGTACAGTATGCTAAACGACACTGACCTCTCCTCTTTACAGTATGCTAAACGACACTGACCTCTCCTCTTTACAGTATGCTAAACGACACTGACCTCTCCTCTGTGCAGTATGCTAAACGACACTGACCTCTCCTCTGTGCAGTATGCTAAACGACACTGACCTCTCCTCTGTACAGTATGCTAAACGACACTGACCTCTCCTCTGTGCAGTATGCTAAACGACACTGACCTCTCCTCTTTACAGTATGCTAAACGACACTGACCTCTCCTCTGTACAGTATGCTAAACGACACTGACCTCTCCTCTGTGCAGTATGCTAAACGACACTGACCTCTCCTCTGTACAGTACGCTAAACGACACTGACCTCTCCTCTGTGCAGTATGCTAAACGACACTGACCTCTCTGTACAGTATGCTAAACGACACTGACCTCTCCTCTGTACAGTATGCTAAACGACACTGACCTCTCCTCTGTGCAGTATGCTAAACGACACTGACCTCTCCTCTGTGCAGTATGCTAAACGACACTGACCTCTCCTCTGTGCAGTATGCTAAACGACACTGACCTCTCCTCTGTGCAGTATGCTAAACGACACTGACCTCTCCTCTGTGCAGTATGCTAAACGACACTGACCTCTCCTCTGTGCAGTATGCTAAACGACACTGACCTCTCCTCTGTGCAGTATGCTAAACGACACTGACCTCTCCTCTGTACAGTATGCTAAACGACACTGACCTCTCCTCTGTACAGTATGCTAAACGACACTGACCTCTCTCCTCTGTACAGTATGCTAAACGACACTGACCTCTCCTCTGTGTACAGTATGCTAAACGACACTGACCTCTCCTCTGTACAGTATGCTAAACGACACTGACCTCTCCTCTGTGCAGTATGCTAAACGACACTGACCTCTCCTCTGTGCAGTATGCAAACGACACTGACCTCTCTCCTCTGTGTACAGTATGCTAAACGACACTGACCTCTCTCCTCTGTGTACAGTATGCTAAACGACACTGACCTCTCTCCTCTGTACAGTATGCTAAACGACACTGACCTCTCCTCTGTGCAGTATGCTAAACGTCACTGACCTCTCTCCTCTGTGCAGTATGCTAAACGACACTGACCTCTCTCCTCTCCTACCTTCCAGTCTGGATGCGGACGTGTGGAAGAAGTTCCTGTCTCGTCCAGCTTTACCCTTCATCCTCAGACTTCTCAGAGGCCTGGCCACCCAGCACCCTCCTACACAGGTACACACCTGGGGCACACCCTAGCAAAATGGTTTGAAACAAATTAACAAACATCTTTTTATTGAGGGAATTATGTATATGGTTTAGTGTTAAGATTTCCTGCCCGTGCTAAACTTTTCTGAACACCCCTCTCGGCCGTCTCGCTCTCCCTCCCTCTCTCCAGATGCTGATAGGGACAGACTCCATCACTAACCTTCACAAGCTGGAGCAGGTGTCTAGTGACGAGGGCATTGGGACGCTGGCAGAGAACCTTCTGGAGGCGCTGAGGGAGCACGCCGAGGTCAACCTGAAGATCGACGCTGCTCGCAGGGAGACACGGGCTGAGAAGAAACGCATGGCCATGGCTATGAGACAGAAAGCTCTGGGGACACTGGGCATGACGGTAGGTTACTGACTGGGTCTGGTAGGTAGGTAGGGGGAGGTAGGCTCTGGGGACACTGGGCATGATGGTAGGTTACTGTCTAGGTCTGGTAGGTAGGGGGAGGTAGGCTCTGGGGACAATGGGCATGACGGTAGGTTACTGACTGGGTCTGGTAGGTAGATAGGGGGAGGTAGGCTCTGGGGACACTGGGCATGATAGTAGGTTACTGACTGGGTCTGGTAGGTAGGTAGGGGGAGGTAGGCTCTGGGGACACTGGGCATGATGGTAGGTTACTGACTGGGTCTGGTAGGTAGGTAGGGGGAGGTAGGCTCTGGGGACACTGGGCATGATGGTAGGTTACTGACTGGGTCTGGTAGGTAGGTAGGGGGAGGTAGGCTCTGGGGACACTGGGCATGATGGTAGGTTACTGACTGGGTCTGGTAGGTAGGTAGGTAGGGGGAGGTAGGCTCTGGGGACACTGGGCATGATGGTAGGTTACTGACTGGGTCTGGTAGGGGGAGGTAGGCTCTGGGGACACTGGGCATGATGGTAGGTTACTGACTGGGTCTGGTAGGTAGGTAGGTGGAGGTAGGCTCTGGGGACACTGGGCATGATGGTAGGTTACTGTCTAGGTCTGGTAGGTAGGGGGAGGTAGGCTCTGGGGACACTGGGCATGATGGTAGGTTACTGACTGGGTCTGGTAGGTAGGTAGGGGGAGGTAGGCTCTGGGGACACTGGGCATGATGGTAGGTTACTGACTGGGTCTGGTAGGTAGGTAGGTAGGGGGAGGTAGGCTCTGGGGACACTGGGCATGATGGTAGGTTACTGACTGGGTCTGGTAGGTAGGTAGGGGGAGGTAGGCTCTGGGGACACTGGGCATGACGGTAGGTTACTGACTGGGTCTGGTAGGTAGGGGGAGGTCGGCTCTGGGGACACTGGGCATGATGGTAGGTTACTGTCTGGGTCTGGTAGGTAGGTAGGGGGAGGTAGGCTCTGGGGACACTGGGCATGATGGTAGGTTACTGACTGGGTCTGGTAGGTAGGTAGGGGGAGGTAGGCTCTGGGGACACTGGGCATGATGGTAGGTTACTGACTGGGTCTGGTAGGTAGGTAGGGGGAGGTAGGCTCTGGGGACACTGGGCATGATGGTAGGTTACTGACTGGGTCTGGTAGGTAGGTAGGTAGGGGGAGGTAGGCTCTGGGGACACTGGGCATGATGGTAGGTTACTGACTGGGTCTGGTAGGTAGGTAGGGGGGAGGTAGGCTCTGGGGACACTGGGCATGATGGTAGGTTACTGACTGGGTCTGGTAGGTAGGTAGGTAGGTAGGGGGAGGGAGGCTCAGGGGACACTGGGCATGATGGTAGGTTACTGACTGGGTCTGGTAGGTAGGTAGGTAGGGGGAGGTAGGCTCTGGGGACACTGGGCATGATGGTAGGTTACTGACTGGGTCTGGTAGGTAGGTAGGGGGAGGTAGGCTCTGGGGACACTGGGCATGATGGTAGGTTACTGTCTGGGTCTGGTAGGTAGGTAGGTAGGGGGAGGTAGGCTCTGGGGACACTGGGCATGATGGTAGGTTACTGACTGGGTCTGGTAGGTAGGTAGGGGGAGGTAGGCTCTGGGGACACTGGGCATGATGGTAGGTTACTGACTGGGTCTGGTAGGTAGGTAGGTAGGTAGGGGGAGGGAGGCTCAGGGGACACTGGGCATGATGGTAGGTTACTGACTGGGTCTGGTAGGTAGGTAGGTAGGGGGAGGTAGGCTCTGGGGACACTGGGCATGATGGTAGGTTACTGACTGGGTCTGGTAGGTAGGTAGGGGGAGGTAGGCTCTGGGGACACTGGGCATGATGGTAGGTTACTGTCTGGGTCTGGTAGGTAGGTAGGGGGAGGTAGGCTCTGGGGACACTGGGCATGATGGTAGGTTACTGACTGGGTCTGGTAGGTAGGGGGAGGTAGGCTCTGGGGACACTGGTCATGATGGTAGGTTACTGACTGGGTCTGGTAGGTAGGTAGGGGGAGGTAGGCTCTGGGGACACTGGGCATGATGGTAGGTTACTGACTGGGTCTGGTAGGTAGGTAGGTAGGGGGAGGTAGGCTCTGGGGACACTGGGCATGATGGTAGGTTACTGACTGGGTCTGGTAGGTAGGTAGGGGGAGGTAGGCTCTGGGGACACTGGGCATGATGGTAGGTTACTGTCTGGGTCTGGTAGGTAGGTAGGTAGGGGGAGGTAGGCTCTGGGGACACTGGGCATGATGGTAGGTTACTGACTGGGTCTGGTAGGTAGGTAGGGGGAGGTAGGCTCTGGGGACACTGGGCATGATGGTAGGTTACTGACTGGGTCTGGTAGGTAGGTAGGTAGGTAGGGGGAGGGAGGCTCAGGGGACACTGGGCATGATGGTAGGTTACTGACTGGGTCTGGTAGGTAGGTAGGTAGGGGGAGGTAGGCTCTGGGGACACTGGGCATGATGGTAGGTTACTGACTGGGTCTGGTAGGTAGGTAGGGGGAGGTAGGCTCAGGGGACACTGGGCATGATGGTAGGTTACTGACTGGGTCTGGTAGGTAGGTAGGTAGGGGGAGGTAGGCTCTGGGGACACTGGGCATGATGGTAGGTTACTGACTGGGTCTGGTAGGTAGGTAGGGGGAGGTAGGCTCAGGGGACACTGGGCATGACGGTAGGTTACTGACTGGGTCTGGTAGGTAGGTAGGTAGGGGGAGGTAGGCTCAGGGGACACTAGAACACTGGAAGTAAGAGATGATAGAGGGTCCAGAGGCATTCAGTAGCTGGATTGAAACCCCTGAGATATGTAGCCTACTCATTTACAATAGGTTATTTGTGGTTTATTTGAAAAGGCTGTTCTCTGTTGGCTCTCTATCAATAGGGGCCCTTCTTTGTGAGGCGTTGGAAAACCTCCCTGGTCTTTGTGGTTGAATCTGTGTTTGAAATTCACTGCTCGACTGAGGGACCTGACAGATAATTGTATTTGTGGGGTACAGAGATGAAGTAGTCATTCAAAAATCATGTTAAACACCATTATTGCACACAGAGGGAGTCCATGCAACTTATTATGTGACTTAAGCAAATGTTTACTTTAATTAGGCTTATCAAAGCAAAGGGGTTGAATACTTTTCATTTTTAATTAATTTGTAAAATTTTCTAAAACGTAATTCCACTTTGACATTATGGGGTATTGTGTGTAGGCCAGTGACACAAAATCACAATTGAATCCATTTTTAATTCAGGCTGTAACACAAAAGTCAAGGGGTATGAATACTCTCTGAAGGCGCTGCATGTACTTGAAGTTTACTAACTACTGACGCTAACCCAGGTTGTTGATTGGCTGAAGCTAACCCAGGTTGTTGATTGGCTGTTATTCCGCCGTTTCAGACCAATGAAAAAGGCCAGGTGGTGACCAAGACGTCGTTGTTGAAGCAGATGGAGGAGTTGATAGAGGAGCCAGGACTGACCTGCTGCATCTGTAGAGAGGGATACAAGTTCCAGGTAAAAAAGGCTTACATTATTCCAAATGTAAGCCTTTCTTCGTGTGTCGGTTATATTTCAATGCGTCGTGGAGTATTGCCTCACCTTCTGTTCTCCCAGCCCACCAAGGTGCTGGGGATCTACACCTTTACGAAACGCACGGCCCTGGAGGACTTTGAGAACAAACCCCGCAAGCAGCAGGGATACAGCACTGTGTCGCACTTTAACATAGTCCACTACGACTGCCACCTCGCTGCTGTCAGGTACACATGTGCTGTAGTTGTGTGTGGGTACTCCGTCTCTCCTCTGCTGGTCAAGCTTGGAACATGCTCAGAATCGAATACTGTCTTTGTCCTCTCTCAGGCTTGCTCGGGGACGGGAGGAGTGGGAGAGTGCTGCGTTGCAGAACGCCAACACCAAGTGCAATGGACTGCTTCCTGTCTGGGGGCCTCACGTCCCAGAATCAGCCTTCGCCACATGCCTGGCCAGGTAATGGCACACAGCAAGTTCATCGTGTTCAGTAGGGCACAGCAAAACGAATAAACACCTCTGTTGTTGCACTAGTTCAGGACAGGTTGCATCTCACCGTTTCAGAACATCGGCAATCAAAAGATGCGCTCTAATTAACTTGATGAAATAATAATGACCAAAACCAGTGTTATGAATAGGAATTTCATTTAATTTCTTCATCAGTTCTAGCACACACAAACCTTTCCCAAACTATTTCCTATCAAACATCTCTCCTCCCAACCCCAAGAAACAACACATATCTGTAGGAGCCAGAGACACCCACCTACCAGCTGAACATCCATCCTTATTACTAATCTCTCTCTCTCTCTCCCAGGCACAACACTTATCTGCAGGAGTGTACGGGGCAGAGAGAGCCCACCTACCAGCTGAACATCCACGACACCAAGCTCCTGTTCCTGCGCTTCGCCATGGAGCAGTCCTTCAGCGTGGACACAGGAGGGGGAGGACGGGAGAGCAACATCCACCTCATCCCTTACATCATCCACACCGTGCTCTACGTCCTCAACACGTATGGAGATTTGACATTACATACTCTGTTTCCCTCCTCTGTCCCTCTCTCTCTCTGTATCTGTCTCTCTCTCTCTGTCTCTCTCTCTGTCTCTCTCTCTCTCTGTCCCTCTGTCCCTCTCGCTCTCTCTCTCTGTCCCTCTGTCTCTCTCTCTCTCTCTCTGTATCTGTCTCTCTGTCTCTCTCTGTCTCTCTCTCTCTCTCTCTCTCCTTCCTCTCTCCCTCTCTCTCTCTCCCCCTTCCTCTCTCTCTCTCTCCTCTCTCTCTCTCCTCTCTCTCTCTCTCTCTCTCTCTCCCCTTCCTCTGTCTCTCTCTCTCTCTCCTTCCTCTCTCTCTCCTTATAACTTTCTTTATCTTGTGAATTGTTACCGAACATCTTGTTAATTTGTGTGTGACTCTCCATTCGGTGTGACCCGTTCCTGACCACTTCCTTTGTTTTCTCTCAGTACTCGGGCGACTAGTCGTGAGGAGAAGAACCTGCAGTGTTTCCTGGAGCAGCCGTGTGAGAAGTGGGTGGAGAGCAGCTATGATGTGGACGGTCCCCACTACTACACAGTGTTGGCCATGCACATCCTGTCTCCTGAACAGTGGATGAACACACGCCTCACCTTCCTACGCAGGCTCCTCGTCACAGTGCACGCACGCAAGGTCTCCGCTGTCTTCACCAACAAGTAAGATACCTTTTCCAGAACTTTGTTCATTTTCATTTTATATACCATTTAGCAGAATCTTCTGCCAATTATCACAGCTTTTATCCATTTGCGGTTCACTGAATCCATATATTTTTGTGATCCCTGTGAGAAATGAACCCACGACCTTGACTAAATTGTATCAGTCAAATGTAGTCATTTGTAAGATTGTTCTTTGAGAAATACACTCTGTTGATTAAATATCATTGTCTTCAGGATTTAGCTGCAGTATATCTGGGAATTATTTCTAATCTTCCTTCCCTCTCCAGACTCACAGATAAACAGTCCAAGGAGTATACAGTGTACCGCTCCCCTCTCCTCTTCTGGGGCCTGGTGGAGCTCATCAATGACATGTTCAGGGTACGAGGGAGTTATCCTACCAAAAACGTTACATAGACATCACACAACTGTTGTGTAAAAAGTTGTGCAGACAAAAATAGCTGTTGTAACACAACCCTTTTTGTTCATTAGTTGTACAACATGGGTGTGAACTAGGTTTCTGCAGTGTTCAGCTCAACACGCCCCTCTTCCCCTCTATAGAAAGTGGCCACCAGCAACACAGAGGGAGGCTGGTCCTTCTCGCTGGCAGAGTACCTGCGACACAACGACATGCCCATGTACGAGGCCTCGGAGCGCGTGCTCAAGACCTACCAGGATGAACTCATGCCTGCTGAATCCTTCTCTGAGTTCCTGGATGTCGTAGGTCAGTGTTGCCAAACAGATGTTACATACGGTGTATAGCTCGACGTGTGAGATTCAGACTAACTCTGTTTAATCTGTTTCCAGGACTCCTCTCTGACATTCCGGACCCAGACCTCTTCCTGCAAGACCTGTTGAACTCTGTGCCCTGATGGCATTCAGTACCACCTCCAGCCCCAGAGACCCCCCTGATGGCATTCAGTAACAGACCTCACTGGACCCTGTCCAACAAGACAGGGGAGGAGGGTCCACGCACATTGGTCCTGCTAATGGCACCTCCGTGGGACAACTTTCAACCGAGACCCCTCACTCCCCAAACTTCTCCTAGCTTTCTGTCACATACACACACACCACATCTGTTTCCTGTTCTCCACCAGGGTTTTTGTCCCTCATCTTCAACTAGAACTCTTTAAAGCAAATCTTAAATGTGTCATCTGAGTGAAGAGTCAGTTGGTCCATTATGAGCATGTTGCTGTAACATTTAACTAAACCCCCATGCTTCTCTCAATATCACCCCACATAAATGTCTGGGGTGTCAATCTTCACGTAACCTTCAAAAAAACAAAACCATTGTTTTGGGATTCGATCACAGCGTATATTAAAGTTTAAAGATTTGTTGTTGTCATTATTGGGCTTTTCAAAACGGAGGCAGGATTGAGGCTTGGCTGAGTGTGGCGGTGAACTATGATGACTAACCCTGTTATGTCAGATACTATTCTCCTGACTAGACTGGGGGCCACATCAGTCTGTGCTGATGGTAGATCTGGAATGACCAGGTTAGGTCTTGACTGGAATTACAGTGGAAGGGCAATAGACGGGTATGTTGTGCAGGGTAGAAGGGCAATAGACGGGTATGTTGTGCAGGGTGGAAGGGCAATAGACGGGTATGTTGTGCAGGGTGGAAGGGCAATAGACGGGTATGTTGTGCAGGGTGGAAGGGCAGCAGGGTGGAAGGGCAATAGACGGGTATGTTGTGCAGGGTGGAAGGGCAATAGACGGGTATGTTGTGCAGGGTGGAAGGGCAATAGACGGGTATGTTGTGCAGGGTGGAAGGGCAGCAGGGTGGACGGGCAATAGACGGGTATGTTGTGCAGGGTGGAAGGGCAATAGACGGGTATGTTGTGCAGGGTGGAAGGGCAGCAGGGTGGACGGGCAATAGACGGGTATGTTGTGCAGGGTGGAAGGGCAATAGAAAGGTATGTTGTGCAGGGTGGAAGGGCAATAGAAAGGTATGTTGTGCAGGGTTGGGTTCTCTTCTCAGTGAATCAAATGAAAAGAGTCCTGAGCCCTCCCTCTCCGGTAACTCAAACTCCAATAATCCTGATTTGTGATCGGTTCTCCCTACTCCAAAATAAGGTCACAATTTACAGTACTGTCCAAATGAACAGTAAAAGGGGCCTGCATCATTCCTTTGGATTTGACACACTTCTCTGTCTTTTTGATGTTTTGTTATCTCACTAACGCTACACTGCACTGGCAGTTTCTTTTCAGGTCTTCCACACAACCATTTATTCGATATTTGATAACGTCCTACCGACGATTCCCAGAAGTCTTTCTGGTAAAGCAAGGTGCCACTGAGTTCTTCAAACCTCTGTGATTTATAAATGAATTACCCTATAGACGTGCTATCGCGACACGTGAAACTGCATCCCTTGTACTCTTGAGCTGAATGCATGGTGTGGACTTTAAAACCCAATTTAGTGTTGCTTCTTGACCTATTCTGTTCTCGTTGCTACGATGTTCAACGGTTGCTGAATGTCAGCTTTTTTTGGATTAGCAATGATATGAATAAAACCATGATAATAATTCCACATCCAACGCTCTGTGTCATGTCCGGGTTGTTCTGTTTAGCGTGGCTTTTTTTATTGTCACGAAACGAAGTTTGAAACCTGGCTAAACCGGTTAATCCAAGCCGTCTATGAAGTGCTCCTCAGATCAGTTACAAGTCATCTTAGTCCTTATTTCTGTAAAGGCTAACCGTGTTAAACCCAATTCATCACTTCCTGGTACTTCTGTTGGGTGTTTCTCGGAGCGTCCACTAGAGGGCTCCTCAAGCCTACTCCTGAACAAAATGCATCTTTCAGGCGGAAGCATGGATACGGAGGAGCATGGATACAGTTTAGTCTGTATAGGGGCAGGCCTGTCTCTACAGCAATATTTGACTCTTACCTGCGGTAGCCATACTTTTTTTTTTAAATAATAATTTATTTTGATATTTTATAAACGCATACAAACGACTACATACATCACACCTGCCCAGACCCACTAGCCCCCAGCCCTATCTCCAGCGCCCGCATCACTTCCTGCCACATCCCGTACTATTGCCACACAGTCTTAATGACCTTGAAACTGGCTGAAGTTATGTTAAGTGGTGCCTTAATCATTGAACCAGAGTCTGTCTTCATTCAGCGTACAATGATAAAAGTGCACAACGTTGATTTGAAGGACGTAATGTATGAACTCCTCTTAGTTTGCCAGTTACATAACATTAGAACAGAGGTTCTTCAGATTTTTTCAGCTCGAGAACCAAGTGAGAAAGTGTGTGATTTCTAAAATGTTGACTCACATCTCGCGACCCACCTCTCACATGCTCAGGCCCCACTTTGGGTCCCGACCCATAGTTTAACAAAACCCTGCATTAGAATATTCTAAACTGGCAGAACTGCTTCAGTTGCAACAGCTGTACTATAACGTGTGGTATTCAGTATGCTTTTCTTTGTTCTAACCAGACCATATGTCACAAGTCCCCCTCTCCCTTTCCTCAACAACAGCTGCTAAAGGCATTAGATCAGGAACCACCGGAGGAGAGCTGGACTCAACAGGGAGAGGAGTGGAAAACACCAGGCACTACTGAGACATGACCTCCAGGGGGTGCTGTAGAGAGATGTGCAAAATGAGCACAGATAGTGTAGGTTTGTATTTCCAAAACTGAGTTTGGCCTACAGTGCGTCTGTTTTCTCCTGCCTCAGAGCTTGTACTTGAACATTGCTTTAGGATAGACAGTTTAGCCCTAGTAAAACACTGTTCAAGTCATTTCCAGCCTTTACAGCACAGCTCCTCTTTAAGTAGAGTTGTCCCTCAGTGATCTGAGTGCAATATCACAGACCAGCTTTAGTAGCTCTATCCCAGACCAGCTTTAGTAGCTCTATCCCAGACCAGCTTTAGTAGCGCTATCCCAGACCAGCTTTAGTAGCTTTATCCCAGACCAGCTTTAGTAGCGCTATCCCAGACCAGCTTTAGTAGCTCTATCCCAGACCAGCTTTAGTAGCTCTATCCCAGACCAGCTTTAGTAGCTCTATCCCAGACCAGCTTTAGTATGGCTATCCCAGACCAGCTTTAGTAGCTCTATCCCAGACCAGCTTTAGTAGCGCTATCCCAGACCAGCTTTAGTAGCTCTATCCCAGACCAGCTTTAGTAGCTCTATCCCAGACCAGCTTTAGTAGCGCTATCCCAGACCAGCTTTAGTAGCTCTATCCCAGACCAGCTTTAGTAGCTCTATCCCAGACCAGCTTTAGTAGCGCTATCCCAGACCAGCTTTAGTAGCTCTATCCCAGACCAGCTTTAGTAGCTCTATCCCAGACCAGCTTTAGTAGCTCTATCCCAGACCAGCTTTAGTAGCTCTATCCCAGACCAGCTTTAGTAGCGCTATCCCAGACCAGCTTTAGTAGCACTTTGCACTGAACTGCCCTCTGCCATTTCCTCTCCAATTTCTGAGCTCAGCAGAAAACTGTCCAGCTCTGCCACACATGCACAGCTTTACCTTGCGCGCACACACACACACACACACACACACACATTTATCTCCAGAGGCAGGCTCCAGGCAGTGTGGTCTCCACTCTCCACAGTCATGGTACACTGATCTTGTGAAAAGCTCCACAGCCACTGAGCCAAGGGATTGTAACAGCATCTATCTGGCCCGGTACACAGCAAATGTGTTATACATGAGTTCTACAGAGTAAAACGGTTGTGATACAACAGAGTTTTTATGCACAAATATGTCACAAGCGTTTTGGAGACACCGCACAATGGTTGTGTAAACGTGACTGGTTACATGATCGGGGGGCGTTTGACTCTGGTTCCTACTTCACAGTTGGGCCGTTTGCAGAAAGGCCTTCTTGAATATGTGAACTCTGTGCCTTAATTACAAACTGGTATGGGGATCTGTAAATATGAATACAAATGTTAAAATTATGAGTTTAGCCAAGGTGAAAGCACCGAGCTATATGGCGAAAGAAAGGATAACTTCCTGACTAGCCAGGTGTTTCACATGTGAATTCTTAAAGAGAAGGGGGTGGGGCTAAGGCTTAAGAGGGTGTGAACAATGCTGAATGGGCATAAGAAAATAAGAACTCTCTAGGCAGTGTGCATAACTCAGCTAGCTCTCGCAGTCTCACATCAAATGTTGAAGTGTTTTAAGGTTTAGGCTTAAAACAAAAATCTATATATATATATATAGCTGTTTTTTTCACAGCCATTGTGTCAAATGAGATGTACATCAGCTGTACAACTAGTGTGTGTACTGGGCCTCTGATTACCACTGTCCTGTGTAGTGAACTTCTACAAGACATCATGCCCTGCTGACTTCCTGCGCTAGAGATCAGAACACCAATGAGGCATGCTATTGGGTTTTGTATCAATCGCAACACTTACGCTATAGATAAGTAATATCAACATGGTTTTATTTGATCACTAATCTAAATATTCATCTGATGAAATGTGAAGGGACTCAGTTTGCAGCGTCTACTGTATTATTAGTTCAGTTTGGATGGCTCAATAATGTGGCAAGATAGTACTAGATTAGTCCATTTCCTCAACTTTTACACTGTATTACACTACCTTATCATATGAAATAGTGCAGAAAACTCGTGTCTATAGGAAAGGCAATGCGGGAGGGAAATCTGGCCTCAGTTACAAACTGCAAAATACATGGTAGAGGACAATCCATTACAGTTGACTCTTCACAGAGAGAGATGTAATTTTCATCAAAGATAAATTGAACTCAGGAGGGACATATTGTGCTCTTTGCCTCTCTCTCCCTGTCTCTCTCTGCCTCCCTCCGTCTCTCTCTGCCTCCCTCCTTGTCACTCTCCCCTGTCTCTCTCCCTGTCTCTCTCTGCCTCCCTCCCTGTCTCTCTCCCTGTCTCTCTCTGCCTCCCTTCCTGTCTCTCTCCCTGTCTCTCTCTGCCTCCCTCCCTGTCTCTCTCCCTGTCTCTCTCTGCCTCTCTCCCTGTCTCTCTCTGCCTCCCTCCCTGTCTCTCTCCCTGTCTCTCTCTCTCTCCCTCTCTCCCTGTCTCTCTCCCTGTCTCTCTCTGCCTCTCTCCCTGTCTCTCTCCCTGTCTCTCTCTGCCTCCCTCCCTGTCTCTCTCTGCCTCCCTCCCTGTCTCTCTCTGCCTCCCTCCCTGTCTCTCTCCCTGTCTCTCTCTGCCTCCCTCCCTGTCTCTCTCCCTGTCTCTCTCCGCCTCCCTCCCTGTCTCCCTCCCTGTCTCTCTCCCTCCCTCTCTCTCTCCCTCTCTCTCTCCCTGTCTCTCTCCAAGGTGAAAGAGGCAGGGTCTGGGAGCAGTATGCATTTACACATCTTGTTAGTCTATTATCTATCTGGGGTGGTGTTTATCTCACACACACACATTCACACGCTCACAAACGACCTGAGTGCCTTGAGTGCTGCGTTTACCCACCGTCGCCTGTGAGTTTATCGTTCGGGGCCTCCGCGGAGCTGGGTCTCTTACCAGGATGGAGAGGAGATTAATGCTACGGTGGAGGTGAGCAAAACACAAAGGACGATCCATCTGCCTCAGGACAGAGTGGACAGCCCTGCTGTGCGGCGGGTGAGAATGTTGGCATAGCTATTTATCATGGGGCGGCAACTATATACACACACACACACACAGAGAGACAGAGAGACACACACACACACACACACAAGGTCAGAGTGCTCCCTGTCTCCCCTGAGCCACCTCCACCCCTCATGTTGCCCCAACACACCTCAGAACAACACATCCCAGACCCAACACAGCTAGGGGCTAGCCATGCCAGCACCCTGGAACACCAAGGGCAAGCCCCACCTTTGATGGGAGGTGGCAGCACGGAGGCCCGAGGAGGAGAGGGTGAGGGAAGCAGGGCCTTACCTTGAGACCAGGGTCATTTTAAGTAGAGCTCACTGTCGCAAAAACGTTTTGCCACGGAGAACTGGGAAAGTCAAGTAGCAACCCCCTTAAGGGGGTTGCTACTTGATCAGCACACAATGCATCCCTGACAATCTCCTGAAGTGGTCAGCCAGATCTGAACACAATCAGACCACAAAGCGACTTTTGAACGTCTAGACCCATCTTTTCAATGCAATCTTCGATTCTGATAGCAGAAGTTGCATGTAAGTGTCAAGTGCAGACACGACCTAAATGGAACGTAATTCCGGTTTATGCACCTTTCTCTCTACGCATATTCTGACCTTGAATTTAAGCATGAGAATAGCATGCTATTCACATTTAAGTCATTTAGGAGACGCTCTTATCCAGAGCGACTTACAGTTAGTGAGTGCATACATATTATTATTATTATTTTTTCATACTGGCCCCCCGTGGGAATCAAACCCGCTCTACCAACTGAGCTACATCCCTGCCGGCCATTCCCTCCCCTGGGCCAATTGTGCGCCCCATGGGTCTCCCGGTCGCGGCCGGCTACAACAGAGCCTGGATTTGAACCCGGATCTCTAGTGGCACAGCTAGCACTGCGATGCGATGCAGTGCCTTAGACCACTGCACCACACGGGAGGCTCTTCACCAGCTATTCGTTTTGGATGGAGATCGAATAAATGAAGGTGTGTCTACAGATACGCAGTAGTCTGACCTTGACTTAATTCCTCTCATAATTCCACCACCTTTACGTGCGAGGAAACCATGAATAATGTCTAGCGAACCTATCAGTTCAAAGTGGGAAAAGTATCTACTTAATTTTTTCAGATGTAAATTACAGTGCATGGAGAATGGTGTAATTTCTAACTTGAAAAGAGCTATGGACAGTGGCGAGTTTAGCATGTAAATGTTGGTGGGGCAAAAAATATAAAATCAATACATGTTTGATGCATGCCAGCAAAGCCCCTATTCAACACTAAACAATACATTAATTGCACAATAACGGTGACAAAAGGGACCCATAAAATGTTAGGGCCTACATAAAGCTGTCCCAACACCTTACCCCTGCTACACCTGGCTATCAGCGGAGCCTTGTCTGGCAGCGAAACAGTTCATTCAGCCTCATTTACTGTCCTTAAAAAAAATAACATGGCTGACTTGCTTAAACAAATGTGGTTTCTACTATCAATTGAGATGTACGAACTATAGCATAAGGGGATGACGAGCGGATAACAGGCAATCCGTAATTTCGATTAAGACATTAATGAGCGAGCTGGGACGGACGTAGTCAATATAACTATTTGTTCAGCACTTTTGAAATGTACAGGTGACAGAGTTCAGAACATGAGCCGTTCTTACAGTATTCTCCCTGTACACCAAGTCAGAACCGTAGGATAAATAAAGGGGGCATATAAGCAGACAATGAAAGCTCTTACAATATTCGATGATGACATTTCTCTAAAACAGGCTATAGGCTAATTGTGCACCACCAAGTCAGAACAGTAGGTTAAGTGATGAGGGGAAAAGGGACCATATTATTAGGGTGAGGCACATGGGCTACTAACAGCTTACTACACAACATACACTTAGTATTACTTTCTTAGCTACAGTATACATATCTCCCTGGCATATTACATCATTTATGCAGCGGCATACAGACAGTTTTGGACTCACCTTGTTGTGCTGTGCTCACTTGAACAGGAAGGTGGCGCGGCGGTCCTTCATGGGCAACTTTTGTCATCAAACTTTATCATCAAAGTCTGGCATTCTCTGGATTTATGTTGCTTTCAAGACAACTGGGAACTCGTGGAAAAAAACAAGGTTGAATCATGATGACGTCAGTGATCTTCAGGTCGGAGCTCTAGAAAGAGGCCCAAGATCCCGACTTGCAATTCCAAGTTGGATGACCGTTCAAAACATATTTTCCCAGTCGGAGCTCGTTTTTTTTTCTGAGTTCCCAGTTGTCTTGAACTCACTGAAGTCTGAGATTTCCCAGTTCTGAGTTTCCAGTTGTTTTGAAAGCGCCAGAAGTCCTGCTGGATTGACAGCATGGCCAATATTGAATGTTTATCCTTTTAAGTTTGGAAAAGAGACCCTTAAACCTAGACTTGGACTACACATGCACTCCACTGAATAGCAGGCTAGTGATTGCTTTGTCGAGTAAGGCTTAAACTATGTATTTAGATTGTAGTTAGGTATTATAGGTAGGCATCGTGGGCTGTATATTATTAGGTAGTATAGGTAGGCATCGTGGGCTGTTGTGGGTAGTTGTTGTATGTAGTTATTGTAGGTTACTTTTGTATTCGACGGTGCCGGGTGTAGCACGAAGCTAGCTAGCTAACTCACCTCCTGGATTAGCTGGCGAGTAGCTATTAGCAACGGTAGCAACTAAAAAACAATATCCTTTTAGCCAGCTACATTCGTTCGCAGCGACGCCGTTTTTCAAACAAAGTCAACACAGCAGCCATTGCTAGCTAGCCAACACTACCAGCTAGCTGTACTGTAGTAGCTAAATACAATATCTTTGTGCTAGCTAGCCAACGTTTAATTATTGCTGCGTTATGAAAGAACTAGACACGGACACGAATTATCTGTTTAGTGTGTTCACACACTATTGGTAGTTTGTTGTAACCAAGTATTGGTGCTAAACTGTGTGTTATTGGATGCTAGCATGCTAGTTAGCTATGGCGTCATAGTTAGCTAGCTGAATAAAGTAAGTTGAGTCTATTCATTGAAACATTGAACCGCTGTAGTTTACAACAATTATAGTTTCTGAGGTGGAAGTTGGGAGAGTTATATTTTTTTGGTGAAGGAGGCCCTGCTCTCTCCTTTCCCAGATGTTTAGTTCATTTCATTCCGATCTCCTCTGCATTATTGTAGCCATCTGCTACAGCCTGTCAACTATGCCTCTGCCTATCCCTGTTCTCTCCTCTCCGCACAGGCTACACAAACGCCTCACACCGCGTGGCTGCTGCCTCTCTAACCAGGTGGTCCCTGCACGCACCACACACCTGGAGTTCCAGGTCTCAGGCAGCCTCTGGAACTGCCGTTCTGCCGCCAACAAGGCTGACTTCATCCCAGCCTATGCTACCCTCCAGTCCCTCGACTTCCTGGCGCTGACGGAAACATGGATTACCACTGAAAACACTGCTACTCCTACTGCTCTCTCCTCGTCTGACCATGTGTTCTCGCATACCCCGAGAGCATCTGGTCAGAGGGGTGGTGGCACAGGAATCCTCATCTTTCCCAAGTGGTCATTCTCAATTTTTCCCCTAACCCATCTGTCTATCTCCTCATTTGAATTCCACGCTGTCACAGTCACTAGCCCATTTAAGCTTAATATCCTTGTCATCTATCGCCCTCCAGGTTCCCTTGGAGAGTTCATCAATGAGCTTGACGCCTTGATAAGTTCCTTTCCTGAGGATGGCTCACCCTTCACAGTTTTGGGGGATTTCAACCTCCCTACATCTACATTTGACTCATTTCTCTCTGCCTCCTTCTTTCCACTCCTCTCCTCTTTTGACCTCACCCTCTCACCGTCCCCCCCTACTCACAAGGCAGGCAATACGCTTGACTTCATCTTTACTAGATGTTGCTCTTCTACTAATTTTTTATTTTTGTTTTGTTTTTTTTGTCATTTAGCAGACGCTCTTATCCAGAGCGACTTACAGTTAGTGAATACATTTATTTATTTTTTTTATTTTTTTATACTGGCCCCCCGTGGGAATCAAACCCACAACCCTGGCGTTGCAAACGCCATGCTCTATCAACTGAGCTACATCCCTGCCGGCCATTCCCTCCCCTACCCTGGACGACACTGGGCCAATTGTGCGCCGCCCATGAGTCTCCCGGTCGCGGTCGGCTGCGACAGAGCCTGGATTCGAACCAGGATCTATAGTGGCACAGTTAGCACTGCGATGCAGTGCCTTAGACCACTGCGCCACTCAGGAGCTCACTGCAACTCCCCTCCATGTCTCCGACCACTACTTTGTATCCTTTTCTCTCTCGCTCTCCTCCAACACTATTCACTCTGCCCCTACACAGATGGTAACGCGCCGCCGCAACCTTCGCTCTCTCTCTCCCACTACTCTCTCCTCTTCCATCCTATCATCTCTTCCCTCTGCTCAATCCTTCTCCCTCCAATCTCCTGATTCTGCCTCCTCAACCCTCCTCTCCTCCCTTTCTGCATCCTTTGACTCCCTGTGTCCCCTATCCTCCCGGCCGGCTCGGTCCTCCCCTCCAGCTCCGTGGCTTGATGACTCATTGCGAGCTCACAGAACAGAGCTCCGGGCAGCTGAGCGGAAATGGAAGAAAACTAAACTCCCTGCCGACCTGGCATCTTTTCACTCCCTCCTCTCTACATTTTCTTCATCTGTTTCTGCTGCTAAGGCCACTTTCTACCACTCTAAATTCCAAGCATCTGCCTCTAACCCTAGGAAGCTCTTTGCCACATTCTCCTCACTGCTGAATCCCCCCCCCCCCCCCCTCCTCCCTCTCCGTGGATGACTTCGTCAACCACTTTGAAAAGAAGGTTGACGACATCCGATCCTCGTTTGTTAAGTCTAATGTCACTGCTGGTCCTGCTCACACTGCCCTACCCTATGCTTTGACTTCTTTCTCCCCCTCTCTCTCCAGATAAAATCTTGCGACTAGTGACTGCAGGCCGCCCAACAACCTGCCCGCTTGACCCCATCCCCTCCTCTCTTCTCCAGACCATCTCCGGTGACCTTCTCCCCTACCTCACCTCGCTGATCAACTCATCCTTGACCGCTGGCTATGTCCCTTCCGTCTTCAAGAGAGCGAGAGTTGCACCCCTTCTCAAAAAACCAACACTCGATCCCACTGATGTCAACAACTACAGACCAGTATCCCTTCTTTCTTTTCTTTCCAAAACTATTGAGCGTGCCGTCTTTAGCCAACTCTCTTGCTATCTCTCTCAGAATGACCTTCTTGATCCAAACCAGTCAGGTTTCAGGACTGGTCATTCAACTGAGACTGCTCTTCTCTGTGTCACGGAGGCTCTCCGCACTGCTAAAGCTAACTCTCTCTCCTCTGCTCTTGTCCTTCTAGACCTGTCTGCTGCCTTTGATACTGTGAACCATCAGATCCTCCTCTCCACCCTCTCCGAGCTGGGCATCTCCGGCGCGGCTCACTCCTGGATTGCGTCCTACCTGACCGGTCGCTCCTACCAAGTGGCGTGGCGAGAAGCTGTCTCCGCACCACGTGCTCTCACCACTGATGTCCCCCAGGGCTCAGTTCTAGGCCCTCCTTTTCTCCCTATACACCAAGTCACTTGGCTCTGTCATATCCTCACATGGCCTCTCCTATCATTGCTACGCTGACGATACACAACTAATCTTCTCCTTTCCCCCTTCTGATAACCAGGTGGCGAATCGCATCTCTGCATGTCTGGGCGACATATCAGTATGGATGACGGATCACCACCTCAAGCTGAACCCTGGCAAGACGGAGCTGCTCTTCCTCCCGGGGAAGGACTGCCCGTTCCATGATCTCGCCATCACGGTTGACAACTCCGTTGTGTCCTCCTCCCAGAGTGCGAAGAGCCTTGGCGTGACCCTGGACAACACCCTGTCGTTCTCCGCTAACATCAAGGCGGTGACCCGATCCTGCAGGTTCATGCTCTACAACATTCGGAGAGTACGACCCTGCCTTACACAGGAAGCGGCACAGGTCCTAATCCAGGCACTTGTCATCTCCCGTCTGGATTACTGCAACTCGCTGTTGGCTGGGCTCCCTGCCTGTGCCATTAAACCCCTACAACTCATCCAGAATGCCGCAGCCCGTCTGGTGTTCAACCTTCCCAAGTTCTCTCACGTCACCCCCCTCCTCCGCACACTCCACTGGCTTCCAGTTGAAGCTCGCATCCGTTACAAGACCATGGTCCTTGCCTATGGAGCAGTGAGGGGAACGGCACCTCCGTACCTTCAGGCTCTGATCAGTCCCTACACCCAAACGAGGGCATTGCGTTCATCCACCTCTGGCCTGCTGGCTCCCCTTCCTCTGCGGAAGCATAGTTCCCGCTCAGCCCAGTCAAAACTGTTCGCTGCTCTGGCACCCCAATGGTGGAACAAGCTCCCTCACGACGCCAGGACAGCGGAGTCACTCACCACCTTCCAGAGACATTTGAAACCCCACCTCTTTAAGGAATACCTGGGATAGGATAAAGTAATCCTTCTACCCCCCCTCCACCCAAAAAAAAATAATAAATTATTGGAAAGTGGTTAACCCACTGGCTATAGGGTGAATGCACCAATTTGTAAGTCACTCTGGATAAGAGCGTCTGCTAAATGACGTAAATGTAAATGCAATGCTTGCAGTTAGCCACTGATTCCTTCCAAACCACTCATTGTTGAATATGCAATTTCCAACTTGTTGTGTAATGTTTATGCCCAATGAGCACCGATACGTTTTTTTCTATAATTTCTCTTCATTATTTCTCTTCATATGACAAGGACTGAAAAGGATTTGGCAGTAAATTGTCGACTTGATTCATGATGATGACTGCTAGCTTGCAAGCAAAAATGTATGATGTTGATATGATCAGTCCAATCAAAGCTACTGTAGATATAACCTGATTTGACATCATTTTATCTGTGGCCAATGACCTTGAGCCTTCTTGGATGGGCACTTCCAATGTAACTCTATGGCAGCACCCAAGAGGCTTGAAGTTTCGAGCTCTACCTGTAGATTTCGCCGGTGACTTAGTGTCGCCGTGAGTGACAGAACACTGAGCCAATCACGGCGCAACTAGAGAATATTACCAACCCCTAAGCTCCGTATTTTCAGCTGGCTGCCCCACCACCACAGAAAGCACTGAGCTAGGCTGAAACAGCTGCATTTTGGAGCTGCCTTACTCAAGAAATAAAAAAAGAGACCAAGTTTGTATGTGGCTTTATTAACTCAAAGATATATATATATTTTTTCATTGTTTGCAAACTGATATGTGACACTTATTAATGCCAAAATAACATGAAAAACAGGTGGGGCAGAGCCCTGAATGACAGGTCACCACTGGCTACTGATAAGAGCTAGGTAAATGAGTAATCATTTTGGATCGGGGAATTATAGATATAAATTACACTTCCGACACCGCCTAAACATCAGCTATGCAGGTATCGGTTAACGCTTGATCTGATTGAATCTAGGCCTAAATCGTAATGGAGTCGGCCGCGACCGGGAGACCCATGAGGCGGCGCACAATTGGCCCAGCGTCGTCCAGGTTAGGGGAGGGTTTGGCCTGCAGGGATGTTCTTGTCCCATCGCGCACTAGCGACTCCTGTGGCGTGCGGGGTGCACGCTGACCCGGTCGTCAGGTGTACGGTGTTTCCTCCGACACATTGGTGAAGCGGGCATTGTGTCAAGAAGCAATGCGGCTCGGTTGGGTTGTGTTTCAGAGGACGCACGGCTCTCGATCTTCGCCTCTCCCGTGTCCGTACGGGAGTTGCAGCGATGGGACAAGACTGTAACTACCAATTGGATACCACGAAATTGGGGAGAAAAGGGTAGGATTAAAAATAAATCGTTATGGAGCAGAGCGCAGACCAAGCCATAACAGTTTGAACCCAATGATTAGTGCAGGCAATTAGACACTATTCTCCCTATTATAATTATATGTACACTAATCTTCCAACATTACCATGGGGTTGAAGAACTAAATGTGACTTTTTTATTCGTTAATATATTTTGTATGTAATGGCTCTCCCAAACCAGTTTTTTATTATTCATAAATACTTTCCTAATCCTAAATAATCTACAATATTAAGAGTATTTTTTTTAATCTACCAATTGGTGCTGAAACAGAGACAAATATGCATATATTTAGATGGTTTTCTTTCATTGATCCCTAATATTCTGAACCCATTCTCTCTATATTCACTGCTCAAAAAAATAAAGGGAACACTTAAACAACACAATGTAACTCCAAGTCAATCACACTTCTGTGAAATCAAACTGTCCACTTAGGAAGCAACACTGATTGACAATAAATTGCACATGCTGTTGTGCAAATAATATAGACAACAGGTGGAAATTATAGGCAATTAGCAAGACAACCCCAATAAAGGAGGGGTTCTGCAGGTGGTGACCACAGACCACTTCTCAGTTCCTATGCTTCCTATGCTGATGTTTTGGTCACTTTTGAATGCTGGCGGTGCTTTCACTCTAGTGGTACAACCCACACAAGTGGCTCAGGTAGTGCAGCTCATCCAGGATGGCACATCAATGCGAGCTGTGGCAAGAAGGTTTGCTGTGTCTGTCAGTGTAGTGTCCAGAGCATGGAGGCGCTACCAGGAGACAGGCCAGTACATCAGGAGATGTGGAGGAGGCCGTAGGAGGGCAACAACCCAGCAGCAGGACCGCTATCTCTGCCTTTGTGCAAGGAGGAGCAGGAGGAGCACTGCCAGAGCCCTGCAAAATGACCTCCAGCAGGCCACAAATGTGCATGTGTCTGCTCAAACGGTCAGAAACAGACTCCATGAGGGTTGTATGAGGGCCCGACGTCCACAGGTGGGGGTTGTGCTTACAGCCCAACACCGTGCAGGACGTTTGGCATTTGCCAGAGAACACCAAGATTGGCAAATTCGCCACTGGCGCCCTGTGCTCTTCACAGATGAAAGCAGGTTCACACTGAGCACGTGACAGACGTGACAGAGTCTGGAGACGCAGTGGAGAACGTTCTGCTGCCTGCAACATCCTCCAGCATGACCGGTTTGGCGGTGGGTCAGTCATGGTGTGGGGTGGCATTTCTTTGGGGGGCCGCACAGCCCTCCATGTGCTCGCCAGAGGTAGCCTGACTGCCATTAGGTACCGAGATGGGATCCTCAGACCCCTTGTGAGACCATATGCTGGTGCGGTTGGCCCTGGGTTCCTCCTAATGCAAGACAATGCTAGACCTCATGTGGCTGGAGTGTGTCAACAGTTCCTGCAAGAGGAAGGCATTGATGCTATGGACCGCCCGTTCCCCAGATCTGAATCCAATTGAGCACATCTGGGACATTATCCACCAACACCACGTTGCACCACAGACTGTCCAGGAGTTGGCGGATGCTTTAGCCCAGGTCTGGGAGGAGATCCCTCAGGAGACCATCCGCCACCTCATCTCATGCCCAGGCGTTGTAGGGAGGTCATACAGGCACGTGGAGGCCACACACACTACTGAGCCTCATTTTGACTTGTTTTAAGGACATTACATCAAAGTTGGATCAGCCTGTAGTGTGATTTTCCACTTTAATTTTGAGTGTGACTCCAAATCCAGACCTCCATGGGTTGATACATTTGATTTCCATTGATAATTTTTGTGTGATTTTGTTGTCAGCACATTCAACTATGTAAAGAAAAATTATTTAATAAGATTATTTAATTCATTCAGATCTAGGATGTGTTATTTTAGTGTTCCCTTTATTTTTTTGAGCAGTGTATATTCTAGTGAGTCTGTCGACAAAATTAAAACCTAAAGGTACAACGTATGGCTTAAACCGATAAATGTACTGAAAACCTTATTGAATGAAAACGCCACGAGAAAATCTGTTGGCCAACAAGTGGGAGAGTTTTCAGCGGTTGATTGAAATGTATTCCGGTTGAATTAAATGTATTCGATCATGCAAGGTAGCTACACCTGCAGAACTCATTATGACACTGAATAAGGCACCCCTCGATCAGACAAACAGCGTCATTGCATCAATACTGCGTAATAAACTGCAGTCAAAACTTTTTTCATTATGTAATCCAACATTTTAGTGGATATGTGTGCAGCAAAAGTTAAAACATTCACCTTTTGCTCCTATTTATCCTCTATGCGTACAGTTTGAACGTATGCGCCACACAGAACGCACACTGCAACACAACGCTGCAGGGCAAACGCAGCATTCCATTGGAAAGGAATGTACTTCTGCTGGACCAAAACACAATGACAGTCGGTCTGATCGAGTAATGCCCGATGTCAACCAGATGCATATGCGTTTTGTTTTTGCCTGATGTCTAGCCCGCATTTTCCCGTACGTGCTTCGCTTTTCAACTTGCTAAAAAGCTAGCTAGTAGGAGTCAGTGTGTGTACTTCCGTTTGTCCCTAGATTCGGATTTTCCAATAGAATCCTATAGGATTCTCACAATCATAAAGGATTTAGGTCATTATCAGAATCATTTACATTTTAGAAGTCTTACAGGAACAATTAGGGTTAAGTGCCCTGCACATCATCAGATTTTTTCACCTAGTCGGCTCAGGGATTCGAACCAACAACCTTTCCGTGAATGACTCAACGCTCTTAACCCCTAGGCTACATGACGCTTGCCTAAACCCAACACTGTTTAGAATCCTATTGGACCAATTTTTGATTTTTTTTTGGCAGACCCTCTTATAGTTAGTGAGTGCATACATTATTATTTCATACTGGCCCCCCGTGGGAATCGAACCCACAACCCTGGCGTTGCAAACGCCATGCTCTACCAACTTTAGTTTTAAAGCCAACACTATTTTGTTAATCACTCATATCGATATTAATTTGAAATCAATAGAGCTTGGGCAAACGTTTTGGGTGTATGCACTGTTTAAACTAACCCTCTTCAAAAGGTCACAGTGAATCTGAGAATCATTTTCATATCACTGGTTAGAAGTGAATTTGCTGAAGACGGTCATCTACATTGTCGGATGGCAGAATGTCGGAATGAAGTTTTGGGGGCTACCAAAACGGTGAAGGAAACACATCGGTTGCTTTGTTATTTAACTTAAACGAATCAAGAGCCGCTATAGGATATGAACAGTGAAGGGTTGACTGTTATTTGAGCGATCATTTTACTCTCAAACTCCCTAGAAAGGCGAAAACCTAGGAAGAAACCTAGAGAGGAACCAGGCTATGAGGGGTGGCCAGTCCTCTTCTGGCTGTGCCGGGTGAAGATTATAACAGAACCATGCCAAGATGTTCAAAAATGTTCATAAGTGACAAGCATGGTCAAATAATAATCAGGAATAAATCTCAGTTGGCTTTTCATAGCCGATCATTAAGAGTTGAAAACAGCAGGTCTGGGACAGGTAGGGGTTCCATAACCGCAGGCAGAACAGTTGAAACTGGAATAGCAGCAAGGCCAGGCGGACTGGGGACAGCAAGGAGTCACCACGGCCGGTAGTCCCGACGTATGGTCCTAGGGCTCAGGTCTCTCAGTTGGCTTTTCATAGCCGATCATTAAGAGTTGAAAACAGCAGGTCTGGGACAGGTAGGGGTTTCGTAACCGCAGGCAGAACAGTTGAAACTGGAATAGCAGCAAGGCCAGGCGGACTGGGGACAGCAAGGTGTCATCATGCCTCCATGTATAGGTGGGAGGCCAGTGACTTTTATACAGAGCACTCTGAATTTATCCTGCCGTTTGAGTTTGAAATTCATCTTAGAATTCTACAAAACCAATGGTAAGGTACAAAACCAATGATATCGATCCGTTTTAATCAATCGATTTTGTGTCATTGTGATTACTATAAACATTTATACTAACATCACTGATCTGAGGTAAAAACGATGTGCAATTACCCTAAATGCGGTGTGGTCAAAACATGATGTTGTATAATCTAGTGACACATACTGTCCACATACAGGAAATGAGCACAACATAAAATAATGGAATATGTAAAAATAAATCAACATTTCCATTTCGGCAGATAGGGTACACATACAGTGCTTTCGGAAAGTATTCAGACCCCTTGACTTTTTCCACATTTTGTTACTTTACAGTCTTGTTCTAAAATGGATTAAATCGTTTTCCCCCTCATCAATCTACACACAATACCGAATAATGACAAAGCAAAAACAGGTTTTTACAAATTTATAAAAAATTAAAAACAGAAATATCACATTTACATAATGATTCAGACCCTTTACTCAGTACTTTGTTGAAGCATCTTTGGCAGCGATTACAGCCTCGAGTCTTCTTGGGAATGACGCTACAAGCTTGGCACACCTGTATTTGTGTCTGGTTAGACTGTAAACTCTACTTCCAGACTCACATTAAGAATCTCCAATCCAAAATCAAATCTAGAATCGGCTTCCTATTTCGCAACAAAGCCTCCTTCACTCATGCTGCCAAACATGCCCTCGTAAAACTGACTATCCTACCGATCCTTGACTTCGGCGATGTCATTTCCAAAATAGCCTCCAACACTCTACTCAGCAAATTGGATGTAGTCTATCACAGTGCCATCCGTTTTGTCACCAAAGCCCCATATAATACCCACCACTGTGACCTGTACGCTCTTGTTGGCTGGCCCTCACTACATATTCGTCGCCAAACCCACTGGCTCCAGGTCATCTATAAATCACTGCTAGGCAAATCAAATCAAATCAAAATCAAATCAAATTTTATTGGTCACATGCGCCGAATACAACAGGTGCAGACATTACAGTGAAATGCTTACTTAAATCCCCGCCTTATCTTAGCTCATTGGTCACCATAGCAACAACCCACCCGTAGTCTGCGCTCCAGCAGGTATATCTCACTGGTCATCCCCAAAGCCAACACCTCCTTTGGCCGCCATTCCTTCCAGTTCTCTGCTGCCAATGACTGGAACGAACTGCAAAAATCTCTGAAGCTGGAGACTCTTATCTCCCTCACTAACTTTAAGCATCAGTTGTCAGAGCACCTTACCGTTCACTGCACCTGTACACAGCCCATCTGAAATTAGCCCACCCAACTACCTCATCCCCATATTGTTATTTATTTTGCTCATTTGCACCCCAGTATCTCTATTTGCACATAATCTTTTGCACATCTATCATTCCTGTGTTAATACGAAATTGTAATTATTTTGCACTATGGCCTATTTATTGCCTGACCTCCATAACTTACTACATTCGCACACACTGTATATATATTTTCTGTTGTATTTTTGACTTTATGTTTTGTTTACCCCATATGTAACTCTGTGTTGTTGTTTTTAATCACACTGCTTTGCTTTATCTTGGCCAGGTCGCAGTTGTAAATGAGAACTTGTTCTCAACTGGCTTACCTGGTTAAATAAAGGTGAAATAAAATACAAATAAAAATTGGGGAGTTTCTCAGATTCTTCTCTGCAGATCCTCTCAAGCTCTGTCAGGTTGGATGGGGAGCGTCGCTGCACAGATATTTTCAGGTCTCTCCAGAGATCTTCGATCGGGTTCAAGTCCGGGCTCTGGCTGGGCCACTCAAGGACATTCAGAGACTTGTCCCGAAGCCACTCCTGCGTTGTCTTGGTTGTGTGCTTAGGGTCGTTGTCCTGTTGGAAGGTGAACCTTCGGCCCCAGTCTGAGGTCCTGAGCGCTCTGGAGCAGGTTTTCATCTAGGATCTCTCTGTACTTTGCTCCGTTCATCTTTCCCACGATCCTGACTAGTCTCCCAGTCCCTGCCACTGAAAAACATCCCCACAGCATGATGCTGCCACCACCATGCTTCACCGTAGGGATGGTGCCAGGTTTCCTCCAGATGTGACGCTTGGCATTCAGGCCAAAGAGTTCAATCTTGGTTTCATCAGACCAGAGAATCTTGTTTCTTATGGTCTGAGAGTCTTTAGGTGCCTTTTGGCAAACTCCAAGCGGGCTTTCATGTGCCTTTTACTGAGGAGCGGCTTCCGTTTGGCCACTCTACCATAAAGGCCTGATTGGTTGTGTGTTGCAGAGATGATTGTCCTTCTGGAAGGTTCTCCCATCTCTACAGAGGAACTCTAGAGCTCTGTCTGAGGGACCATCGGGTTCTTGGTCACCTCCCTGACAAAGGCCCTTCTCCCCCGATTGCTCAGTTTGGCCGGGCGGCCAGCTCTAGGAAAAGTCTTGGTGGTTCCAAACTTCTTCCATTTAAGAATGATTGAGGCTACTGTGTTCTTGGGGATCTTCAACGCTGCAGAAATGTTTTGGTACCCTTCCCCAGATCTGTGCCTCGACACAATTCTGTCTCGGAGCTCTACGGACAATTCCTTCGACCTCATGGCTTGGTTTTTGCTCTGACATGCACTGTCAACTGTGGGACCTTATATAGACAGGTGTGTCCCTTTCCAAATCATGTCCAATCAAATGAATTTACCACAGGTGGACTCCAATCAAGTTGTAGAAACATCTCAAGGATGATCAATGGAAACAGGATGCACCTGAGCTCAATTTCGAGTCTCATAGCAAAGGGTCTGAATACTTATGTAAATAAGGTATTTCTGTTTTTTCTTTTTAATACATTTGCAAAAATGCCTAAAAACCTGTTTTCGCTTTGTCATTTGTCATTGGAATTCTCTCAACCAGCTTCATTAGGAATGCTTTTCCAACAGTCTTGAAGGAGTTCCCACATATGCTGAGCACTTGTTGGCTGCTTTTCCTTCACTCTGCGGTGAAGGAAAAGTTTCATCATAGCGCTTGATGGTTTTTGCGACTGCACTTGAATAAACTTTCAAAGTTCTTGACTGACCTTCATGTCTTAAAGTAATGATGGACTGTCGTTTCTCTTTGCTTATTTGAGCTGTTCTTGCCATAATATGGACTTGGTCTTTTACCAAATAGGGCTATCTTCTGTATACCTTGTCACAACACAACTGATTGGCTTAAACGCATTAAGATGGAAAGACATTCCACAAATTAACTTTTAACAAGGCAGACCTGTTAATTGAAATGCATTCCAGGTGACTACCTCATGAAGCTGGTTGAGAGAATGCCAAGAGAGTGCAAAGCTGTCATCAAGGCAAAGGGTGGCTACTTTGAAGAATCTCAAATATAAAATATATTTTGAATTGTTTAACACTTTTTTGGTTACTACATGATTCCATGTGTGTTATTTCATAGTTTTGATGTCTTCACTATTATTCTACAATGTAGAAAATAGTAAAAACAGAGAAAAACCCCTTGAATGAGTAGGTGTATCCAAACTTTTGACTGGTACTGTATATCACGCTTCACTATCTGGCAGTCCGACGGACGAATCTGGGTTTGGCGGATGCCAGGAGAAACCTACCTGCTCGAATGCATAGTGCCAACTGTAAAGTTTGGTGGAGGACGAATAATGGTCTGGGGCTGTTTTTCATGGTTCGGGCTAGGCCTCTTAGTTCCAGTGAAGGGAAATCTTAATGCTACAGCACACAATGACATTCTAGATGCTCTATGAACTGGAAGTATTTACTTTGAAAGCATCGCGGAATGTGTGGAGTGACTGGCGATGTATGTAGAGGGTCCCTGGTTCGAACCCAGGTAGGGACAGTGGGTAAAGCTTTCGCATTGGGGCTATAGACCTAGATTACTACGTGGATTGAGAAATGTGAAAGGTTGAATTAGATAGTTTAAGTAGAAGTATTCTAGAAAGGTCTATGAAAATATGTTACAAGGTCCCCTTGCGCCTTCCCCGTTGTGTAGGAAGGAGCAAGGGGAGGGGTGAGCGATAGTTCAAATGATAGGAATATCATTAAATGTATGCTTATCAACGATAGCAAGTATTTGTTTTATTAATTAGGGCCTAATCAGAGAGAACAGTTAAAGAAATTGAATAGTGAACTGAAATGGCGATAGAGCTGTGAAAATTGAGTTGAGGGCAAAGGAGAGTAATTATGGCTCTGGTTAGAAAAAAATAAATAGAGACAGTCAAGCGAGTTGGGTTGAGCTGTGGGATTTCAAGTGGAGGTCTGAATGCTTGACTGGAAGGCAGTGCTTTAATAAATTCTAGTTGTTATTACTTTATTCGATAGGTTGCTTAACACCAGTGGTGTATGCAAATGGTTGGTGAATTCTAGAACGATAATTTATTTTCTAATAAACTAAAGTTTAAAATATCTGATATCTGTATCATGTTTTGTGTGTACTACCATCTTTAGATTACTGATGGTAATTGAAGGTTAACAAAATTATAACCAGGAGAAAGAGAATTAGCTTATCTCATTGGAATGTTGCCCAGGGCTAGGGGGAGCAGTAGTGAAGTTAGGCAGTATTTAAGTGGGGCCTGGCTATTTGTGGTTGTTGTTTTTCAAATTGGGTTTTTCAAACAAAAAAACAACACACCTAGTATGATGTTTATAAAGCCTTGTTGTTTCAATTTTTGGGGGGTTTTCAGCAGGTCAAGGGTGTTAGGTCTTAGAGGAGCACGCACAGTGAATTTTATGGAGTTTTTTCGGTTTTGGCTGAGTTTAGGGGTATATATGATTTCTTATGAGAATGAATGTCACGAGGACTTAATGAACACTTGGGATAAGTAACATTTATGAAATATTTAGAATAATGGTAATGTTTGGTATACTTTGGGATGGAACAGTTCGTTGAATAATTTCAATTGCCTCTGAACTCTGTTTTAACCTTCTGGTGTTAATTAATCATCCACACTAGTAAATTCTAAAGGCATGAGAGGAGGACTTTAAGATAGTTTATTTTACTAAATTGAGGGTAATTTGTAATACTGTGAAAAGTGTGAAGAAGATTATAATTTGGTAATAATATATATGATTTGAACCATAAAATAACAGAAGAGAGAGAGAGAGCTATCCCTGAATGAGGGATACCTGTTGCTAGTCAATTGTACTAATCTTGGATTACTTTTACGAGATAGAAGTACATTGAGGTATTATCAAATGTTGTCATTTAAATTTCATTTTTAGTATGCTTTAATAAACAACAAGTTGGTATTTGAAACTAAATTAATGCAATGAGCTGCAGTAATCAGAGGAAGGCACAATCTAATGCGAAACAGCTATTACCTAGATCATTTATTTAGTAATGAGATCAGGAAGATAGGAGCAATAAAGAAGCAAGGGACAGTCAAAAAAAATAAAAAATAAGGGATGGCAATTGGATGATAAATTACCAATATTACCTAAGTGATTGTTTAGGTAGGTGGTAATATTGACACATGGGCAAATCATGTGTCAAAAGGGGGATGGTAGGAGATGGTAGGATTAAATAATAAATATATACAAAGGAGAGGACAAAATACTTAAAACAAACAAACAATTTTTTATATACAGTAAAAAATTAATAAATAAAAAGTCAGAAATAGAAATTGAGAGCTGAACATGTGTAAATATAGTTTATTAACCACACCCGTATGTCAGAGGTTTTGTGCCCCACAGGTGAACTAAAGGAGAAGGTGACCCACTCTATCTAACCAGGTGACTGGTGAGCATCCAGTCACTAAAGAAGAAAAACTGGAAGCAGGCCTGTTGGGAAGGGCCCTACCAAGTCCTATTGGTCACTGCCTTTGCCATTAGAATAGCTGAGAGATCCACCTGGGTGCATGTCACACACTGCAAAAAGGTAAACCCAGCTACACCTGACAAACAAACACAGAGTTAGGAGAAAGAACCGATCACCACTAGGGCTCGGGGGTTGGCTCCTTAACGAATATTCCCTTCCCCTGTCTGATCATCCCTGTGTGAGTTCGATAGAAGGTAAAGCAATGGGTTGGCCTCTGGCGTCTGACATGTTCTCAGGGCGAGGGTGGGGATTCACAGGTCTCCTGACGGTAGGTAGCTGTCTGATTGTGGGGGCCATATTCCTAACACACTCAAACCCTCCTGATCTGCCAGAAATAGTAGTTAACCTAACACAAGTTGATAAAATAATACCTGAGCACAGTCTACGAAGGCATAGGAGACAGCTAGACGTAGGGAAAGGGGAAGTACTAGGGACTTTAGGGAAGGACATCCCCTTTTGAGGTCTTTGCGGACCAGTTGGGGACTACTGGCTGGTAGTATCGTAAAGGATGGGAGATATACAGTGGGAGAAAAAAGTATTTAGTCAGCCACCAATTGTGCAAGTTCTCCCACTTAAAAATATGAGAGAGGCCTGTAATTTTCATCATAGGTACATGTCAACTATGACAGACAATATGAGAAAAAAAATTCCAGAAAATCACATTGTAGGATATTTAATGAATTTATTTGCAAATTATGGTGGAAAATAAGTATTTGGTCAATAACAAAAGTTTCTCAATACTTTGTTATATACCCTTTGTTGGCAATGACACAGGTCAAACGTTTTCTGTAAGTCTTCACAAGGTTTTCACACACTGTTGCTGGTATTTTGGCCCATTCCTCCATGCAGATCTCCTCTAGAGCAGTGATGTTTTGGGGCTGTCGCTGGGCAACACAGACTTTCAACTCCATCCAAAGATTTTCTATGGGGTTGAGATCAGGAGACTGGCTAGGCCACTCCAGGACCTTGAAATGCTTCTTACGAAGCCACTCCTTCGTTGCCCGGGCGGTGTGTTTGGGATCATTGTCATGCTGAAAGACCCAGCCACGTTTCATCTTTAATGCCCTTGCTGATGGAAGGAGGTTTTCACTCAAAATCTCACGATACATGGCCCCATTCATTCTTTCCTTTACACGGATCAGTCGTCCTGGTCCCTTTGCAGAAAAACAGCCCCAAAGCATGATGTTTCCACCCCCATGCTTCACAGTAGGTATGGTGTTCTTTGGATGCAACTCAGCATTCTTTGTCCTCCAAACACGACGAGTTGAGTTTTTACCAAAAAGTTATTTTTTGGTTTCATCTGACCATATGACATTCTCCCAATCCTCTTCTGGATCATCCAAATGCACTCTAGCAATCTTCAGATGGGCCTGGACATGTACTGGCTTAAGCAGGGGGACACGTCTGGCATTGCAGGATTTGAGTCCCTGGCGGCGTAGTGTGTTACTGATGGTAGGCTTTGTTACTTTGGTTCCCAGCTCTCTGCAGGTCATTCACTAGGTCCCCCCGTGTGGTTCTGGGATTTTTTTTTTTGTGATCATTTTGACCCCACGGGGTGAGATCTTGCGTGGAGCCCCAGATCGAGGGAGATTATCAGTGGTCTTGTATGTCTTCCATTTCCTAATAATTGCTCCCACAGTTGATTTCTTCAAACCAAGCTGCTTACCTATTGCAGATTCAGTCTTCCCAGCCTGGTGCAGGTCTACAATTTTGTTTCTGGTGTCCTTTGACAGCTCTTAGGTCTTGGCCATAGTGGAGTTTGGAGTGTGACTGTTTGAGGTTGTGGACAGGTGTCTTTTATACTGATAACAAGTTCAAACAGGTGCCATTAATACAGGTAACGAGTGGAGGACAGAGGAGCCTCTTTAAGAAGAAGTTACAGGTCTGTGAGAGCCAGAAATCTTTTGCTTGGTTGTAGGTGACCAAATACTTATTTTCCACCATAATTTGCAAATAAATTCATTAAAAATCCTACAATGTGATTATCTGGAGAAAAAAAATCTCAATTTGTCTGTCATAGTTGACGTGTACCTATGATGAACATTTCAGGCCTCTCTCCTCTTTTTAAAGTGGGGAGAACTTGCCACAATTGGTGGCTGACTAAATACTTTTTCCCCCCACTGTATATGTATGTCACCATGTACATCCTGGACTATGTAGTTCCTCATACCGAGCGGGGGGGGGGGGGGGGGGGGGGGGGGGGGGTAATATGTCAATCTCCATACACAGTTTAAGGACAGGTGTAGTATTGTGAAAGTAGGGAATTACCAGAAATGGCAGTGCGACCCATATAAGAGTAGGTAGTGTCTGAAAGTCTGAATTACGCTAAAAACAGGTTACAGACCTGACAAGTGAGATATCCTCTTCAACTGGGGCACCCTATAGAGTAAACCTCTCTGAGGGAGGTAGTGAGACCGGGCTGTGGTGAAGATAGTGCAAACTATAGACCTGAAGGAAGTAGTACAGGTGGAGACGGGGTATAGAGATCCTAACCTAGTGGTTGGAATGGATTCAGTATACAGCAAGGTAGCTTAGTGGTTAAGAGCATAGTTGCCATAACCAAAGGTCGCTGGTTCTAATCCCCGAGCCGACTAGGTGGAAAATCTGTCGATGTGCCCTTGAGCAAGGCACTTAACCCTAATTGCTCCTGTAAGTCGCTCTGGATAAGAGCGTCTGCTAAATGACATCAATAAAAAATAAAACTATGTCTAAAGAGGACTGTTATGCCTGTGGACAGCCAAACCAAGGTTAACAACTACTCCTCCCCCTTGACAGGCTTTAACTCTCCGTCAGGTTTTATCCTCCATAATTCAATTGTTCAAGCCACCTGGAAATGTGGTGAAGGAGTCTTGTAGTAACTTGCACTATCGGTATCCCCCGATAACAAAGTCACCCCGACCTAGGTTGCCTCCGTTTGAAGTCTCAGGGATTCTTATTATTGTTTTTTCTAGGACTAATAAGATAGGATACAGGGTAGGACATCTTAGCTCCTGCCCCACACAGAGAATGTCACAACTAAAGAGACCATGACTATCTCTCCTCTTTGTTGCAGCCAGAGGATTTTAGGAACCAAAACCAGGCCCGTGCTGACATCTGATGGTTGTGTGGTGATAACAGATTGTGAACTCACCTACATACGCAAACAATCAAACGTGTCAGAGACTGGTGAGTTGTCACGTAGAAAGTGGGACCTCCTCCCGGGATCCTTTGATGAAAGGATATATATTGATGGGATAGGAGTACCTCGAGGGGTTCCAGAAGAATTCAAAGCTAGGAATCAGATCGCAGCTGGGTTTGAATCAAGTATTTTCTTGTGGTCAACAATTAATAAAAATGTAGATTGGATAAATTATATTTACTATAACCAGCAAAGATTTATAAACCACACTCGTGATGCAATTAAGGGATTGGCTGAGCAGACAGCGGCAACTAGCTTAATGGCATGGCAGAATAGAATAGCTTTAGATATGCTTTTGGCTGAGCGGGGCGGAGTTTGTGTTCTGTTTGGATCTATGTGCTGTACTTTCATCCCCAACAATACAGCACCGGACGGGTCCGTGACCAAAGCGCTTCAGGGACTCACCACGCTGGCGAACGAACTGGCTGAGAACTCTGGTATTGATAGCTCCCTAAACGGTTGGTTTGATAACATATTTGGTAAATGGAAAACTATTGTTGTAACTATTCTGGGTGAAGTTATAGCTTCTATGGGTATACTTGTTCTTTGTGGATGTTGTCTTATTCCCTGTGTCCGAGGAGCAAGGCGATGGAGAGGCGGTTTCCCAACAGATGGTGAGATACGGCCCAATCCCGGACTCCGACCTAAGGAATGAAGGATATGACCTACCAGGCTTGGTGGAGTGACACCCTAGAGGGTGTCTAAAGGGGGCCAAAATGTATTAATCTTTGTGTTTTATGCTTTATTAATCAAGTTAACCATTGTGAATGTTTGTCTTTCCTTATGTGAAGGTTTGAAGTTCCTGGGTGGCTGGTAGCCAACCTAGTACAAGTTGGGTGTAGATGGAAGGACTGAAGGCCTTTTTATTATCATTATTGCCTATTAATAAAAGTGTGATTATTTTTGTTTGTATTGTATTTTAATGAGTGACACCCTAGAGGGTGTCAATAGGGGGATTCCTGAATTTCCCTGAAATTTCTTATTTTGGGTTTTCTTGTTTTGGGTTCACACCCAGTGGGTGTGAAAAGGGGGATTGTGGGTTCATGTGATTCATGTGAGGAATGTTAGGGAGTAGGGTGAGACAGACTTGTGATTCTCACAGACACATACACACTGCCTCTTTGTTAAACCGCGCTCAATGACATGTACTGCAAAAAGGTGCTGACTCTACAAGTTGTGATGATAACAACTTATGCCTGGCAACAGTGTGCAACAGTGAAGCGCCAAGGGGCTGTGACCAGCCTGTGCGCCAACGATAGGCTGAGTAAGTCTAAACCACGCTCAGTCTCTACTCTGATAGGCCCAGCAAGGAGCGGGAACTATCACTGTCAGGGTATTTAAAGAAGAGCCTGTAACAATGGATCAGTTCTCTGTCTGCCCTGCATGGTATTTCAGTGGACCCGTATATACAAACATCATATTTACCATTGAAGTGGTTTGCATTAATTAAAATACTAGTCTATTTTAGAAGACGTGTATTGACCTCTTTTGTTCCTAATACCAGATTTGAATTGACGCAACTTAACAATTGGTGACCACCGACTGTGATCTGGTAGAAGGGACTTCGCTGGGTATTGTCCGGCCCATTGGACATCTCTGTCATTGGACGGTGTGTTTCACAAAGAGTCCGGACTACTAAAAACAGGTAAGCAGACACCTATTGTTATATAACTAAAGTTCTGCACATTGGCTTTATCCAAATTAATTTTGTGAAACACCTGTTTGATGTAAGTGAACTAAATTATGAAATTATTATGAGTAGATAAGCACCATATTGTGACATTCAAACCTGTGGTGAATGTGATGTTAAACCATGGTACCATAAGAGTATTTGTTCTATCCGGCAAGGTCCGTAACTGCGAGGGGTACGGCTAGGTTCGGGAAATTTTAGATAGTGTTGCGCTATCGGCAAGGTCCGTAACTAGTACGGCTAGGATCGTAGGAGCACTTTAAAGTATAGGGTGTCGTATGCATGAGAGTGTGAATGATCCCAGTGTAATAAAAGAGTGTTTGCAGATGTAATAAAAGAGTGAATGCGGGTTACTAAAATTAATAAACCTGTATACCTTGATAGAAACTAATTAGGAATTATCAGTCCCTACACCCAAACGAGGGCATTGCGTTCATCCACCTCTGGCCTGCTAGGCTCCCCTTCCTCTGCGGAAGCATAGTTCCCGCTCAGCCCAGTCAAAACTGTTCGCTGCTCTGGCACCCCAATGGTGGAACAAGCTCCCTCACGACGCCAGGACAGCGGATTCACTCACCACCTTCCGGAGACATTTGAAACCCCACCTCTTTAAGGAATACCTGGGATAGGATAAGTAATCCTTCTACCCCCCCCCCCCCCCCCCCCCCCCCCCCCCCCCCCAAAAAAAAAATAAAAATAATAATAATTTAAATGTTCCCCCCCCCCAAACTGCGCCAACAAAAAAAA
>LR778282.1:5354099-5468477 GCA_902810595.1 Coregonus sp. 'balchen'
GGGGGTCTGAAAAAATCCAGAGCTTTATGACAAATCAAATTACCCTGAAGGTTCCGATAACAAATCACAAATAGCACCGGACTCTTTAGTAAACTGTTGGTGGTGTCGGGTGGGTGTGAGGTTAGTGAAAACCTCCTTTGACCTGTTTGTGTTCAGAAATACTTGGGTTTGTTCGGTGGAGTGTGGTGTTCAGAAACGGCGGCCCATGTTTAGTGACAAACGGAAATTGCATCAGGCCAGTATTAATAAGCATCTCAGAGTAGGAGTGCTCTGTAATCTCAAATTCAGAGGCGGCACATATTCCTTCTCCACCAGTATCCTGTCAACAGAGCGCTTTTTAAGAATAGATGCCAAGCCCAAGCTAGGCTATAGGGCTACATGGCAGCCTGTCACAAAGCTACCCACCGTAGGAAGGAACTAGAGCTAACTTTCCAAATGAACGAGCTAATAGCATGTAGCTCCTAGCCTCCACGCTGTCACACAGTGTGACACTCAGCAGACTGCTGGGGCGTGAGGAAGGAGAGGGAGGAGAGGGGAGAGAGGGAGGAGAGGAGAGAGAGGGAGAGAGGGAGAGAGGGAGGAGGGAGAGAGGAGAGAGGAAGGAGGGGAGAGAGGAAGGAGGGAGGGAGAGAGGAAGGAGGGAGAGAGGGAGAGAGGAGAGGAGAGAGATGGGAGGAGGATGAGAGGGAGAGAGGGAGGAGGGAGGGAGAGAGGAGAGAGGAAGGAGGGAGAGAGGAAGGAGGGAGGGAGAGAGGAAGGAGGGAGAGAGGGAGAGAGGAGAGAGAGGGAGAGAGGGAGAGAGGGAGGAGGGAGAGAGGAGAGGGAGGAGGGAGGGAGGAGGGAGGAGGGAAGAAGGGAGAGAGGATGAGAGGGAGGAGGGAGAGAGGAAGGAGGGAGAGAGGGAGGAGGGGAGAGAGGAAGGAGGAGGAGGGAGAGGGAGAGAGGGGAGAGAGGGAGGAGAGAGGGAGGAGGGAGAGGGAGGAGGAGGGAGGAGGGAGAGGAGAGGGAGAGGGGAGAGAGGGAGAGAGGGAGGAGGGAGAGAGGAAGGAGGGAGAGAGGGAGGAGGGAGAGAGGAAGGAGGGAGGAGGGAGAGAGGGGAGAGAGGGAGGAGAGAGGGAGGAGGGGGGAGGGAGAGAGGGAGGAGGGAGAGGGAGAGAGGGAGGAGGGAGGAGGGAGGAGGGAGGAGGGAGAGAGGGAGAGAGGAGAGAGGGAGAGAGGGAGAGAGGAGAGAGGGAGAGAGGGAGAGAGGGAGAGAGGGGAATGAGGAAGAAGAGAAAAGACAGGAGGCGGCTCTGTATACTCCAGATCTCTTTTAGAGATCATGCCTGAGGGGTACACCACCAGATTATGAGGATGTGATTTGGGTTGACATCGAGTCAGTCGTTCCATCGTTGAGGAGGGGAGATACATAATTTATTCAACCAGCCAGTGGAGCTGCCACTCTAAGCTCTCTCTGTCGTTTCCTTGTTGTGTCTTGTGGGGAGATGAGCCTCTGAGCTAGACGACAACAGGCATCGCCTCCTGACAAAACAGCCACCAGCAGCTGTCACATGATCACATGACTGACAGCCTGGGGAGTAGAGGGGGATTCTGAGGAGCCAGGTTTCATGGAGGACAGGGCGTCATTTATAGCCTGGTGAATCCAGACTGAACATTACTCCAGAGATAATGTAGCCTGGTCTACATTATCTCTGGAGTAATGTTCAGTCTGGATTCACCAGGCTACATTATCTCTGGAGTAACGTTCAGTCTGGATTCACCAGGCTACATTATCCCTGGAGTAAGTAACGTCAGTCTGGATTCACCAGGCTACATATCTGGAGTAACGTTCAGTCTGGATTCACCAGGCTACATTATCTCTGGAGTAACGTTCAGTCTGGATTCACCAGGCTACATTATCTCTGGAGTAACGTTCAGTCTGGATTCACCAGGCTACATTATCTCTGGAGTAACGTTCAGTCTGGATTCACCAGGCTACATTATCTCTGGAGTAACGTTCAGTCTGGATTCACCAGGCTACATTATCTCTGGAGTAACGTTCAGTCTGGATTCACCAGGCTACATTATTCTGGAGGTAAAGTTCAGCCTGGATTCACCAGGCTACATTATCTCTGGAGTAACGTTCAGTCTGGATTCACCAGGCTAACTTATCTCTGGAGTAACGTTCCAGCCTGGATTCACCAGGCTACATTATCTCTGGAGTAACGTTCAGTCTGGATTCACCAGGCTACATTATCCTCTGGAGTAACGTTCAGTCTGGATTCACCAGGCTACATTATCTCTGGAGTAACGTTCAGTCTGGATTCACCAGGCTACATTATCTCTGGAGTAACGTTCAGTCTGGATTCACCAGGCTACATTATCTCTGGAGTAACGTTCAGTCTGGATTCACCAGGCTACATTATCTCTGGAGTAACGTTCAGTCTGGATTCACCAGGCTACATTATCTCTGGAGTAACGTTCAGTCCTGGATTCACCAGGCTACATTATCCCTGGAGTAACGTTCAGTCTGGATTCACCAGGCTACATTATCTCTGGAGTAAGTTCCAGGTTGGATTCACCAGGGACATTATCTCTGGAGTAACGTTCAGTCTGGATTCACCAGGCTACATTATCTCTGGAGTAACGTTCAGTCTGGATTCACCAGGCTACATTATCTCTGGAGTAACGTTCAGTCTGGATTCACCAGGCTACATTATCTCTGGAGTAACGTTCAGTCTGGATTCACCAGGCCACATTATCTCTGGAGTAACGTTCAGTCTGGATTCACCAGGCTACATTATCTCTGGAGTAACGTTCAGTCTGGATTCACCAGGCTACATTATCTCTGGAGTAACGTTCAGTCTGGATTCACCAGGCTACATTATCTCTGGAGTAACGTTCAGTCTGGATTCACCAGGCTACATTATCTCTGGAGTAACGTTCAGTCTGGATTCACCAGGCTACATTATCTCTGGAGTAACGTTCAGTCTGGATTCACCAGGCTACATTATCTCTGGAGTAACGTTCAGTCTGGAGAGGTATAATAGCTTCTGTATCCACTAATGACAAAGTAAAACATTTTCCAGCATGCACTACCAACAGTAAATGTTTTGAATAATGTAAATAGTGTATAGCCTAAATTAAAACCAATAACAAAAGTATTGTGGTGTAACTTAGTTGTTTATTTTAATTCCACACATTTTTCAAAAAAAAATACAAAATACTCAAATGGAGAAAGAACACAGGAATCACAATTTTTCTTATTATTTCTACTTTTTGTTTACATTGTCGTGTCGTCATCCCCATGGTGACTTCTAATATATACAATAAGCTTCAAGATACCAGTTCTATATATAAATCTTAGCCGGTCAGAATGTATTGACATTCTGCTATTGCCGCTTTGAAAGGAGAAGCTAAACCATTGACAACACTAAACATCCAAGGGTTTGGAGGAGGAGGGAGAGACAGAGAGGGGTGGACTAAAATGCTGGAGGAGGAGGGAGGTTGTGAGGAAGAGGAGACAGAGGAAGATGAAGAGGTGAGGAGTACAGGAGAAGACAGAGAGACAGACAGACAGACAGACAGAGCACATGTTCGTGGTCATGTATGGACCAGAAAGGAGTAGAAGGTGAGGGTTGACTGGAGGGTAAGGGTTAACTGGACAGGTGAGGGTTAACAGGACAGGTGAGGGTTAACAAGACAGGTGAGGGTTAACAAGACAGGTGAGGGTTAACAAGACAGGTGAGGGTTAACTGGACAGGTGAGGGTTAACAGGACAGGTGAGGGTTAACAAGACAGGTGAGGGTTAACAAGACAGGTGAGGGTTAACTGGACAGGTGAGGGTTAACTGGACAGGTGAGGGTTAACTGGACAGGTGAGGGTTAACTGGCCAGGTGAGGGTTGACAGGACAGGTGAGGGTTAACAAGACAGGTGAGGGTTAACTGGACAGGTGAGGGTTGACAGGAAAGGTGAGGGTTAACAAGACAGGTGAGGGTTAACTGGACAGGTGAGGGTTGACAGGAAAGGTGAGGGTTAACATCCATTAGACAGGTATGACAGTCAGGTGAACTGAACAGAACACTGCTTTTAACAGTCAATGTCATGGCATACAGTACACACCCCACCACTTGGCCTGGTGCCCCTGATGCCCTTGAAGGGGAGGCCAGGAGAAGCTGTGCAGGCAGAGGGGAAGGCTGACCAGCCAGCAGGGGAGATCAGCGAGAGCCTGGAGGGAGTAGGACCACCACCATTACATCTCTACTGTCTAGTGTCTGGTCCCAGCACTGGACCCACCTCCCATGTAGCTAGGCCCCTTTAGTTAAGTGTCTGGTCCCAGCACTGGACCCGCCCACCTCCTCACATGTAGCTAGGCCCCACCTCCTCCCATGTAGCTAGGCCCCACCTCCTCCCATGTAGCTAGGCCCCACCTCCTCCCATGTAGCTAGGCCCCACCTCCTCCCATGTAGCTAGGCCCCACCTCCTCCCATGTAGCTAGGCCCCACCTCCTCCCATGTAGCTAGGCCCCACCTCCTCCCATGTAGCTAGGCCCCACCTCCACCCATGTAGCTAGGCCCCACCTCCTCCCATGTAGCTAGGCCCCACCTCCTCCCATGTAGCTAGGCCCAACCTCCTCCCATGTAGCTAGGCCCCACCTCCTCCCATGTAGTTAGTGTCACAGTGAATATGGCAGCACAGCACAATGCTCTGGAGGACGACCCAACAGGAGGTCTCCAACTGTCCCAGCCACTCCACTCACCCACAGTCAGAACACATTTAAAAAAGGCCTGTTGGGTCCTCGGGGTAGTTTAGAAACACGAAGATACACTTTTTGTCAAAGATAATTTAAAACATTTTAAAAGAAAACGTGAAACCGGTTAAAAATCGACCTAATCTTTAAAAAAAAAAAAATCTTAAATTTTGTTGACTCAATACCGAAGATGAGTATTAAAACCAATGAAAAACGCTGAAGGACTCTATCCGGTCTTCCTTTGAGTGCAATAGATGGTGTCTGTATCAGGGGCTTGGACAGGACAGGACAGGACAGTATGCTGATCCACTCTTCAAGTGTCTCATATCATTAACTCAACAACAGTGAGTTTAGGCATTCTGTTTGACAATAAGGTGCTTGTCAAGGGGTGTATAATGAAAGAAGGTGGATGGGACCGTGTGTGTGTGTGTGTGTGTGTGTGTGTGTGTCTACACAGCTCACATCAGGACTGTAACCATCGTCTTCTCTAGTAATGCCATGATGCCCCCCCACCCCTCCTGTTGAAACATGGCATAATGCTTCAGAACACAGTAACATATATTGGAGGTTTATAAATGACTTGGTTCAGAGTCCACACCTAGTAACAATAATAATAATTATAATAATAATTATACGTATATGTATATGTGTGTGTGTATATATACTATTTACAGACTCAAAAAAAACGCCACGCTGTAGCTTTTCGTTAAAATTATGAAAACCTCCAACAATGTATTAAAATAAGATAGCACTTTTGTTTTTTAATCTTTCCGTGGATTTAATGTCTGGAACGCTCCTTTCTAATCTTTTTATTTTCCGTGAACTAGCAGAGTGACAAAAGTGTCTTGCATTTCTACCATCTACAAAACACGTTGTGGACGCTTTAGAGAAGTTTTCATGCAGGAAAGTCACAAATCAGTCTCGAGGTCGTTGTCACTACTTGAAGGCTATAGTTACACCAAACAAAGTCTTTCTCAATGTTCTTGGAAAAAGAAAAACATCCCCACACGGACAGGGAAAGAAAACAGACAACAGAACAATCCTCCTCTCCTCCTTGGGTTTCTGTTGTCCTTGGTAACGAGAATTGTTTGGAGGAGCGGAGGTCGGGTTCCTTTGACTGACTCACTGTTCTGTAACTACTTCCTGTTCTTGCATGTGTACTTCCTGTGTCCTAGGCAACTTCCAACGCATCTCTGAATCCCCATTGATCGGTTACAGTTGCTTGTCGCTTTCCTTCTTCAGGCGGCTAAAACACAAAACACGAAAACACGTTAGGCATCGCCACTCTTATTTAACTTCACTTGTCCAAGTTTAGAAATAAAACCAAAAAAACCCTGCCAAGGTTTATATGCACACTATGATATTTTCACAGGTGGTGTTGTATTACAAGTTGTTCACAAGCTGGAAAATCTGGAACAAAGCCGCTGCAATCGTTGTACAAGCGTGCATCTTAAAATGTCATCAATACAGTATATAATTGCTAAGAAACACGTCAATTATTTTTTTAATGTCTATATTTGCCCAATGCAAACTTAAATGTTAATACAGACTTGCTCCACAACCCTATATAAAAGTGACTACATTCAGTCTATATAAACATCCTACAGGTCACATTCTCTGAAAATGCAAAGTGCAGAGTTAGTTCTTAAGGTAAAACATCACTTGCCATCAGGTTTTTCTGTAAAAGGAGTCCATTTCTGGAACTCGAGATCACTTGAAACGTCTGCATGATCTTACAGAAATCACACAAATGAAAATCTTTTAAATTAGCAACAAGAATTTATAACCACAGATGAACCATTTTATGTTATGCTTAATATTTGTTTTGTAATTTAATGTAATTATTCTTATTTTAAAGCCCGTCTAGGGACTGATAACGTCTAGGCCGGTCTTTTCCACGTCTGTCAGTGTGTTTGTAATTAATGTGTTGAAATGTGTGAGTGTATGGTTAAGTGTGTGTGTTTTCAAGTGTGTTGTGTGTGTGTGTACTCCAGTGTGTGTTTTCAAGTGTGTCTGTATTTCAGTGCGTGTGTATTTTAGTACGTGTGTCTCTGACCTGTAATAGTCCTCCTGTCCAGGAAGCGGGCCCCCGTGCATGTGGTGGTGTCCATGTAGCCACTGCTGCTCCATAGCTATCCGCTGCAGCTCTGCAGACTGAGCATGCATGGCCTGGAGCTGGTGGGCTGCAGACATCTGGGGAGGGAGGTCCCGGGGGTACGGAGTACCTGGAGAGAGGAACGCAACAGGATCAGACCATGGGCTTGACTATGAATAGAGGTACGCAACAGGATCAGACCATGGGCTTGACTATGAATAGAGGAACGCAACAGGATCAGAACATGGGCTTGACTATGAATAGAGGAACGCAACAGGATCAGACCATGGGCTTGACTATGAATAGAGGAACGCAACAGGATCAGACCGTGGGCTTGACTATGAATAGAGGAACGCAACAGGATCAGACCGTGGGCTTGACTATGAATAGAGGAACGCAACAGGATCAGACCATGGGCTTGACTATGAATAGAGGAACGCAACAGGATCAGACCATGGGCTTGACTATGAAGAGGAACGCAACAGGATCAGACCATGGGCTTGACTATGAATAGAGGCACGCAACAGGATCAGAACATGGGCTTGACTATGAATAGAGGAACGCAACAGGATCAGAACATCATGGGCTTGACTATGAATAGAGGAACGCAACAGGATCAGACCATGGGCTTGACTATGAATAGAGGAACGCAACAGGATCAGACCGTGGGCTTGACTATGAATAGAGGACGCAACAGGATCAGACCGTGGGCTTGACTATGAATAGAGGACGCAACAGGATCAGACCATGGGCTTGACTATGAATAGAGGAACGCAACAGGATCAGACCGTTGGGCTTGACTATGAATAGAGGAACGCAACAGGATCAGACCATGGGCTTGACTATGAATAGAGGAACGCAACAGGATCAGACCATGGGCTTGACTATGAATAGAGGAACGCAACAGGATCAGACCATGGGCTTGACTATGAATAGAGGAACGCAACAGGATCAGACCATGGGCTTGACTATGAATAGAGGAACGCAACAGGATCAGACCATGGGCTTGACTATGAATAGAGGAACGCAACAGGATCAGACCGTGGGCTTGACTATGAATAGAGGAACGCAAAAGGGTCAGACCGTGGGCTTGACTATGAATAGAGGAACGCAACAGGATCAGACCATGGGCTTGACTATGAATAGAGGTACGCAACAGGATCAGACCGTGGGCTTGACTATGAATAGAGGAACGCAACAGGATCAGACCATGGGCTTGACTATGAATAGAGGAACGCAACAGGATCAGGACCATGGGCTTGACTATGAATAGAGGAACGCAACAGGATCAGACCGTGGGCTTGACTATGAATAGAGGAACGCAACAGGATCAGACCGTGGGCTTGACTATGAATAGAGGACGCAACAGGATCAGACCATGGGCTTGACTATGAATAGAGGAACGCAACAGGATCAGACCGTGGGCTTGACTATGAATAGAGGAACGCAACAGGATCAGACCGTGGGCTTTGACTATGAATAGAGGAACGCAACAGGATCAGACCATGGGCTTGACTATGAATAGAGGAACGCAACAGGATCAGACCATGGGCTTGACTATGAATAGAGGAACGCAACAGGATCAGACCATGGGCTTGACTATGAATAGAGGAACGCAACAGGATCAGACCATGGGCTTGACTATGAATAGAGGAACGCAACAGGATCAGACCGTGGGCTTGGACTATGAATAGAGGAACGCAAAAGGGTCAGACCGTGGGCTTGACTATGAATAGAGGAACGCAACAGGATCAGACCATGGGCTTGACTATGAATAGAGGTACGCAACAGGATCAGACCGTGGGCTTGACTATGAATAGAGGAACGCAACAGGATCAGACCATGGGCTTGACTATGAATAGAGGAACGCAACAGGATCAGACCATGGGCTTGACTATGAATAGAGGAACGCAACAGGATCAGACCGTGGGCTTGACTATGAATAGAGGAACGCAACAGGATCAGACCGTGGGCTTGACTATGAATAGAGGAACGCAACAGGATCAGACCGTGGGCTTGACTATGAATAGAGGAACGCAACAGGATCAGACCATGGGCTTGACTATGAATAGAGGAACGCAACAGGATCAGACCGTGGGCTTGACTATGAATAGAGGAACGCAACAGGATCAGACCATAGGCAGAGGAACGCAACAGGATCAGACCATGGGCTTGACTATGAATAGAGGAACGCAACAGGATCAGACCATGGGCTTGACTATGAATAGAGGAACGCAACAGGATCAGACCATGGGCTTGACTATGAATAGAGGAACGCAACAGGATCAGACCATGGGCTTGACTATGAATAGAGGAACACAACAGGATCAGACCATGGGCTTGACTATGAATAGAGGAACACAACAGGATCAGAACATCATGGGCTTGACTATGAATAGAGGAACGCAACAGGATCAGAACATCATGGGCTTGTCTACGAACAGAGATCCCACTGTGGTAGATAAATCCCTCGTCACACTATAGGGTTGACTCAAACCAAACTGCTCTGATATTTTCTTTTGACATGGTCCTTTTCAGCCCTGTTCCAGCAACTACGATTTGTGTGACCAAGACAGCTCAGTCCAGCTTGGTTTGGCTCCGTAGTGTGGAAATAGGTCTGATATTTACATGATCTAGATGGAGATCTGTGTCGTTGGTTGAGGTGTAGTTCTTACCGAAGACAGGGTGTCGCAGCATCTCGTGTTCGTGTGGGTTCTGACCCAGGAGGGGGTTGGGGATCGCGCCAGGCGGGTAGGGGAAGCGGGCGAGGTGGGGGCCTCCTGCCAGAGGGTCTACGAGGGGGTGCCCCCCCGAACCGGGAGGACATACAAGACATTCGCCACCACCTGCACACAGTCAGAACTCCACATGGTCAGGTCGCTCACACACACACACACAGTTCATCACCATACATCACAATGATCAATTATTCTAATCCATGGCATCATAAACAGTACAGTACATGTTCCAGGTAAGTCAATTAAGAACAGACTATTATTTGCATTCACTGCATGCTACAGCCGTTTGCTGGGATCAGAAGATTGGTACCACAGTCAGTGCCACCAAGGATGCTAATATGGTAATCGACTAGCTACAAGTTATGAAGTTATTTTTCCAGACTATTGCAGTATTTGCATACGGTATTTAGAGTTACTTAGAGCGTTGCTTTATCGGAACAGAGTTAACAATAACATCAGTGTGTCACCTTGGTGCAGGGAGTCCTGCTGGTGCAGGTGTAGGTGTGAGTGGATGTGGGAGTGCTGGTGATGATGAGGCGTGATGTTGAACATCTGAAGCCTGGCGATAGGGTCGTTAGCCACCGCCGCCATCCTCTCGGCATGCAGCCTCTCCGCCGCCAGCCGCTCCGGGTAGCTCATGTCCGGTCTGAGCTGGGGTCCCGCAGCCAGCGCCAAACGCTCCCTCTCCAAGGGGTTGAGGCCGTGGTGGAAGGAGGCGAAGGGGTGTGGTCCCGCCATGGGGGGTAAGGAGATGGCCCCATGCCGGGCGAAGTGCTCCATGGGGTTAGCCGAGGGGTGCATGCCTTCTAACTCCGGGGGTTTGTGTTCGAACCCAGGCTTCATCCTCTCTCTCAGCTCCCTCTCCCTCATCTCTCTCTCTCTCATCTCCCGCTCTCGCAGCTCGCGCTCCCGCATGCCCGGGTCGGCGTTGTAGAGGCCAGGCATGTGATAGGCCATCAGGGGGTCGTTGGGGTTAAGGGAGACGAAGAAGGGGTGGTTCCTATTGGTCGGGGACATAACATGGGGGCGGGGCGTACTCGCTGAGGATGTGCGAAGGGGGGCGTGTCGGGGACGATGTAGAGGGGGCACCGCGGCGATGGAAGTGGGAGGGCAGCGAAGGGAGGACCATGGGCGGAGCCACATGGGGGAACCATACGACCGTCATGACACGAATGGGGCTTTTGGAACAGGGAGATCGCAGAGGGTTACGCACCCACGGAGGTTATCTTTTTCGGGTTTTAACAAGTGTAAGAAAGGTATAGGTTGTAAGGTGGTTGTAACAGGTTATAAGAAGGTTATAATAGGTTGTAAGGTGGTTATAACAGGTTATAAGAAGGTTATAATAGGTTGTAAGGTGGTTATAACAGGTTATAAGAAGGTTATAATAGGTTGTAAGGTGGTTATAACAGGTTATAAGGAGGTTATAATAGGTTGTAAGGTGGTTATAACAGGTTACAAGGTGGTTATAACAGGTTATAAGGAGGTTATAATAGGTTGTAAGGTGGTTATAACATGTTATAAGGAGGTTATAATAGGTTGTAAGGTGGTTATAACAGGTTATAAGGTGGTTATAACAGGTTATAATAGGTTGTAAGGTGGTTATAACAGGTTATAAGGAGGTTATAAGGAGGTTATAATAGGTTGTAAGGTGGTTATAACAGGTTATAAGGAGGTTATAATAGGTTGTAAGGTGGTTATAACATGTTGTAAGGAGGTTATAACATGTTGTAAGGAGGTTATAATAGGTTGTAAGGTGGTTATAACAGGTTATAATAGGTTGTAAGGTGGTTATAACAGGTTATAAGGAGGTTATAATAGGTTGTAAGGTGGTTGTAACTGGTTATAAGGAGGTTATAATAGGTTGTAAGGTGGTTGTAACAGGTTATAAGGAGGTTATAATAGGTTGTAAGGTGGTTGTAACAAGTTATAAGGAGGTTATAATAGGTTGTAAGGAGGTTATAATAGGTTGTAAGGTGGTTATAACAGGTTATAAGGAGGTTATAATAGGTTGTAAGGTGGTTATAACGGGGTATAATAGGTTGTAAGGTGGTTAACAGGTTATAAGGAGGTTATAATAGGTTGTAAGGAGGTTATAAGGAGGTTAAGTGAGCATTTAGACACAAATACTCTAGTGGGACAGAGAAAGGCTGTTTTACAACAATGTAAAGTTAAAAACATTTATTTAAAAAAGTTATACTTCAAATTCATCATCTCCAGCACCACCCCAACATCAACATATGTTTTGTAGTAAAAAAGATCGAGGACGATAAGTGTTTCCAATGACATCGTCTGTGTGCATCATGTGATCTTAACCAATGAGTAGGCGTTGCCTACTAACTGTCTACTAATTGATTGATGTCATTGGAAATACTTATCTTCCTCTATCTTTTCACTACAAAACATAGAAAAGCTCAATTTTCACATATGTTGATGTTGGGGTGGTGCTGGAGATGATGAATCTGAAAACGTCACTTTAAGTTACACAAACTAGACCAAACACTCACCGCCGCTCTCTCCTGTTCCTTCTCTCTTTCCCGTTCCCGCTCTCGTTCCTTCTCCCGTTCCCTCTCTTTCTCCTTCTCCTCCCGGGCTTTCTGTTCCGCCTCCCTCTTGGCTCGCTCCAGCGCCTCCTCTCTCTTCTTGGCCAGTTTAGAAGCAGCGAGAGGCGTGAAGTAGAAGTCCGTTCTAGCACACGTGTTGTAACCCCGGTCCAGGTGCTTGTAGAACCTAGACACACACAGTGAAAAAACAGTGAGGATGTACAGTTTGACTAACAACACTTCACGGAAATACACATTAATATATATAGTAAGGATGTACAGTTTGACTAACAACACTTCACGGAAATACACATTAATATATATAGTAAGGATGTACAGTTTGACTAACAACACTTCATGGAAATACATATTAATATATATATAGTAAGGATGTACAGTGGATTTTTTAATGGAATATCTACATAGGCGTACAGAGGCCCATTATCAGCAACCATCAGTCCTGTGTTCCAATGGCACGTTGTGTTTGCTAATCCAAGTTTATCATTTTAAAAGGCTAATTGATCGTTGTTAGCACAGCTGAAAACTGTTGTGCTGATTAAAGAAGCAATAAAACTGGCCTTCTGGAGACTAGTTGAGTATCTGGAGCATCAGCAATTGTGGGTTCGATTACAGGCTGAAAATGGCCAGAAACAAATAACTTTCTTCTGAAACTCGTCAGTCTATTCTTGTTCTGAAAAATGAAGGCTATGCGAGAAATTGCCAAGAAACTAAAGATCTCGTACAACGCTGTGTACTACTCCCTTCACAGAACAGCGCAAACTGGCTCTAACCAGAACAGAAAGAGGAGTGGGAGGCCCCGGTGCACAACAGTGCAAGAGGACAAATACATGAGAGACGCCTCACAGGTCCTCAACTGGCAGCTTCATTAAATAGTACCCGCAAAACACCAGTCTCAATGTCAACAGTGAAGAGGCGACTCCAGGATGCTGACCTTCTAGGCAGAGTTGCAAAGAAAAAGCCATAACTCAGACTGGACAATAAAAAGAAAAGATTAAGATGGGCAAAAGAACAGACATTGGACAGAGGAAGATCTGAAAAAAGTGTTATGGACAGACGAATCGAAGTTTGAGGTGTTCGGATCACAAAGAAGAACATTTGTTAGACGCAGACCAAATGAAAAGATGCTGGAGGAGTGTTTGATGCCATCTGTCAAGCATGGTGGAGGCAATGTGATGGTCTGGGGGTGCTTTGGTGGTGGTAAAGTGGGAGATTTGTACAGGGTAAAAGGGAGCTTGAAGAAGGAAGACTATCACTCCATTTTGCAACGCCATGCCATACCCTGTGGACGGCGCTTGATTGGAGCCAATTTCCTCCTACAACAGGACAATGACCCAAAGCACAGCTCCAAACTATGCAATAACTATTTAGGGAAGAAGCAGTCAGCTGGAATTCTGTCTATAATGGAGTGGCCAGCACAGTCACCAGATCTCAACCCTATTGAGCTGTTGTGGGAGCAGCTTGACCGTATGGTACACGTAAGAAGTGCCCATCAAGCCAATCCAACTTGTGGGAGGTGCTTCAGGAAGCATGGGGTGAAATCTCTTCAGATTACCTCAACAAATTGACAACTAGAATACCAAAGGTCTGCAAGGCTGTAATTGCTGCAAATGGAGGATTATTTGACGAAAGCAAAGTTTGAAGGACACAATTATTTCAATTAAAAATCATTATTTCTAACCTTGTTAATGACTACATTTCCTATTCAAACTCATTTCATGTATATTTTCATGGAAAACAAGGACATTTCTAAGTGACACCAAACTTTTGAACGGTAGTGTACATTTAAAAAAATGCCTAAAAACCCTGTTTTCGCTTTGTCATTATGGAGAATTGCGTGTAGATTGATGAGGAAAAACATTAATTTAATCAATTTTAGAATAAGGCTGTAACGTAACAAAATGTGGAAAAAGTCAAGGGGTCTGAATACTTAAGGATGTACAGTTTAGCTAACAATACTTCATGGAAATACACAATATATAGTAAGGATGTACAGTTTAACTAACAATACTTCATGGAAATACACATTCATATATAGTAAGGATGTACAGTTTGGCTAACAACACTTCATGGAAATACACACTAAGTCAGGGGTGTCAAACATCCGGCACGTGGGGGTGCCCTCCGGACCACATTGAAGACCAAAAGCGGCCCCTGTGGCAAAATTAGTTTGACCACCAAGTATTCCAGGATGCACAGCTTGCTAACATCACATAAGACTCATACGACTTGTATTCATGAATCATTAACATTCCTTTTCTTAAAATTGGTAAATGAAAAAACAACATTAGCATAGAAAATGTGATAAATACATCTAATAGAAAGCCATGAAGAGACTGCATCTTTAGACCACATTCAACAGAAATTGGATGTATACGGAACAAAAATATAAACGCAAAATTTTCCAAATGCACAAAAAGCTTATTTCTCTCTAATTTCGTGCACAAATTTGTTTACATCTCTGTTAGTGAGCATTTCTCCTTTGCCAAGATAATCCATCCACCTGGAAGGTGTGGCAAATTAAGAAGAACAGCATAATCATTACACAGGTGCACTTTGTGCTGGGGACAATAAAAGGCCACTCTAAAATGTGCAGTTTTATCACACAACACAATGCCACAGATGTCTCAAGTTGAGGGAGCGTGCAATTGGCACGCTGACTGCAGGAATATCCAACAGAGCTGTTGCCAGAGAATTGAACGTTCATTTCTCTACCATAAGCCGCCTCCAACATCGTTTTAGAGAATTTGTCAGTACATCCAACAGGCCTCACAACCGCAGACCACGTGTAACCACGCCAGCCCAGGACCTGCACATCCGGCTTCTTCACCTGTGGGATCGTCTGAGGAGTACACTCTATATATACAAAAGTATGTGGACACCCCTTAGAATTAGTGGATTCGGCTATTTCAGCCACACCCCTTGCTGACAGGCGTATAAAATCGAGCACACAGCCATGTAATCTCCATAGACAAACATTGGCAGTAGAACGACCTTACTGAAGAGCTCAGTGATTTTCAACGTGGAACCGTCATAGGATGCCACCTTTCCAACTAGTCAATTCGTCAAAGTTCTGCCCTGCTAGAGCTGCCCCGGTCAACTGTAAGTGCTGTTATTGTGAAGTGGAAACGTCTAGGCTCAACAACGGCTCAGCCGCGAAGTGGTAGGCCACACAAGCTCACAGAACGGGACAGCGAAGTGTTGAAGCGCGTAAAAATCGTCTGTCCTCGGTTGCAAGAGCTGGTCGTCGGGAGCTTCATGAAATAGATTTGAATGGCCGAGCAGCCGCACGCAAGCCTAAGTTCACAATGTGCAATGCCAAGCGTCGGCTGGAGAGGTGTAAAGCTTGCCGCCATTGGACTTTGGCGCAGTGGAAACGCATTCTCCGGAGTGATGAATCACACTTCACCATCTGGCAGTCCAATGGATGAATCTGGGTTTGGTGAATGCCAGGAGAAGGCTACCTGCCCAAATGCATAGTGCCGACTGTAAAGTTTGGTGGAGGACGAATAATGGTCAGGGGCTGTTTTTCATGGTTCAGGCTAGGCCCCTTAGTTCCAGTGAAGGGAAATCTTAACGATACAGCATTCAATTACATTCTAGACGATTCTGTGCTTCCAACTTTGCGGCAACATTTTTGGGAAGGCCCTTTCCTGTTTCAGCAAGACAATGTACCCGTGCACAAAGAGGTCCATACAGAAATGGTTTGTTGAGATCGGTGTGGAAGAACTTGACTGGCCTGCACAGAGCCCTGACATCAACCCCATCGAACACATTTGGGATGAATTGGAACGCCGACTGCGAGCCAGGCCTAATCGCCCAACATCAGTGCCCGACCTCACTAATGCTCGTGGCTGAATGGAAGCAAGTCCCGGCAGCAATGTTCCAACATCTAGTGGAAAGCCTTCCCAGAAGAGTGGAGGCTGTTATAGCAGCAAAGGGGGGACCAACTCCATATTAATGCCCATGATTTTGGAATGAGATGTTCGACGAGCGGGTGTCGACATACTTTTGGTCATGTAGTGTATTTCTGTCTGTAATAAAGCCCTTTTGTAGGAAAAAACGAATTCTGATTGGCTGGGCCTGGCTCGGCAGTGGGTGGACCTGGCGCCCAAGTGGGTGGGCCTATGCCCTCCCAGGCCCACTCATGGCTGCGCCCCTGCCAAATCATGTGAAATCCACAGATTAGGGCCTAATGAATTCATTTCAATTAACTGATTTCCTTCTATGAACTGTAACTTGTTGCATGTTGCATTTATTTTTGTTCAGTATAGTGATGTATCTGATGAGAAACAAATAGCCTTTGACATGTTAGCTGATTATTCAACAGGAAACAACATCTAGTCTAACCACTCATCACTGTTCTGAGGAGATTCTGTCTACCTGTATTAACAGATTCTCTCTACCTGTATTAACATATTCTCTCTACCTGTATTAACAGATTCACTCTACCTGTATTCCTCTCTACCTGTATTAACAGCTTCTCTCTACCTGTATTAACAGCTTCTCTCTACCTGTATTAACAGCTTCTCTCTACCTGTATTAACAGCTTCTCTCTACCTGTATTAACAGCTTCTCTCGCTGTATTAACAAACTCTATCTACATGTATTAACTGCTTCTCTACCTGTATTAACATATTCTCTCTAGCTGTATTAACAGCTTCTCTACCTGTATTAACAGATTATCTCTACCTGTATTAACAGCTTCTCCACCTGTATTAACAGCTTCTCCACCTGTATTAACAGCTTCTCCACCTGTATTAACATATTCTCTCTACCTGTATTAAGAGCTTCTCTACCTGTATTCCACTCTACCTGTATTAACAGCTTCTCTCTACCTGTATTAACAGATTCTCTACCTGTATTTACAGATTCTCTCTACCAGTATTTACAGATTCTCTCTACCTGTATTAACAGCTTCTCTAACTGTATTCCTCTCTATCTGTATTAACAGCTTCACTCTACCCCTAACAGCTTCTCTTTACCCCTAATGGCTTCTCTCTACCCCTAACAGCTTCTCTCTACCTGTATTAACAGTTTCTCTCTACCTCTATTACCAGCTTCTCTCTACCTGTATTCCTCTCTACCTGTATTCCTCTCTACCTCTAACAGCTTCTCTCTACCTCTATTAACAGCTTCTCTCTACCTCTATTAACAGCTTCTCTCTACCTCTATTAACAGCTTCTCTACCTGTATTCCTCTCTACCCCTAACAGCTTCTCTTTACCCCTAATGGCTTCTCTCTACCCCTAACAGCTTCTCTCTACCTGTATTAACAGTTTCTCTCTACCTCTATTACCAGCTTCTCTCTACCTGTATTCCTCTCTACCTGTATTCCTCTCTACCTCTATTAACAGCTTCTCTCTACCTCTATTAACAGCTTCTCTCTACCTCTTAACAGCTTCTCTCTACCTCTTAACAGCTTCTCTCTACCTCTATTAACAGCTTCTCTCTACCTCTATTAACAGCTTCTCTACCTGTATTCCTCTCTACCCCTAACAGCTTCACTCTACCCCTAACAGCTTCTCTTTACCCCTAATGGCTTCTCTCTACCCCTAACAGCTTCTCTCTACCTCTATTAACAGCTTCTCTCTACCTCTATTAACAGCTTCTCTACCTGTATTCCTCTCTACCCCTAACAGCTTCACTCTACCCCTAACAGCTTCTCTTTACCCCTAATGGCTTCTCTCTACCCCTAACAGCTTCTCTCTACCTCTATTAACAGCTTCTCTCTACCTCTATTAACAGCTTCTCTCTACCTGTATTCCTCTACCTGTATTCCTCTACCTGTATTAACAGCTTCTCTCTACCTGTATACCCCTCTACCTGTATTAACAGCTTCTCTCTACCTGTATTAACAGCTTCTCTCTACCCATGTTTCTCCCTACCTGTATTAACATATTCTCTCTACCTGTATTAACAGCTTCTCTCTACCTATATTAACAGCTTCTCTCTACCTGTATTAACAGCTTCTCTACCTGTATTAACAAACTCTCTCTACATGTATTAACAGCTTCTCTACCTGTATTAACAGCTTCTCTACCTGTATTCCTCTCTACCCCTAACAGCTTCTCTCTACCTGTATTAACAGTTTCTCTCTACCTCTATTACCAGCTTCTCTCTACATGTATTCCTCTCTACCTGTATTCCTCTCTACCTGTATTCCTCTACCTGTATTCCGCTCTACCTCTATTAACAGCTTCTCTCTACCTGTATTAACAGCTTCTCTCTACCTGTATTAACAGCTTCTCTCTACCTGTATTCCTCTCTACCTGTATTCCTCTACCTGTATTCCTCTACCGGTATTAACAGCTTCTCTGTACCTGTATTAACAGCTTCTCTCTACCTGTATTAACAGCTTCTCTCTACCTGTATTAACAGCTTCTCTACCCATGTTCCTCCCTACCTGTATTAACATATTCTCTCTCTGTATACCCCCCTACCTGTATTAACAGCTGCTCTCTACCTGTATTAACAGCTTCTCTCTACCTGTATTAACAGCTTCTCTCTACCTGTATTAACAGCTTCTCTCAACCTGTATTAACAAACTCTCTGCATTATTAACAGCTTCTCTACCTGTATTAACAGCTTCTCTACCTGTATTAATAGCTTCTCTCTACCTGTATTAACAGCTTCTCTCTACCTGTATTCCACTCTACCTGTATTAACAGCTTCTCTCTACATGTATTAACAGCTTCTCTACCTGTATTAACAGCTTCTCTCTACCTGTATTCCTCTCTACCTGTATTAACAGCTTCTCTCTACCTATATTAACAGCTTCTTTCTACCTATATTAACAGCTTCTCTCTACCTGTATTCCCAGCTTCTCTCTACCTCTATTAACAGCTTCTCTACCTGTATCCCCCTGTACCTGTTTTAACAGCTTCTCTCTACCTGTATTAACATCTTCTCTCTACCTGTATTCCTCTCTACCTGTTTAACAGCTTCTCTCTACCTGTATTCCTCTCTACCTATTTTAACAGCTTCTCTCTACCTGTATTAACAGCTTCTCTCTACCTCTATTAACAGCTTCTCTACCTGTATCCCCCTGTACCTGTTTTAACAGCTTCTCTCTACCTGTATTAACAGCTTCTCTCTACCTGTATTCCTCTCTACCTGTTTAACAGCTTCTCTCTACCTGTATTCATCTCTACCTATTTTAACAGCTTCTCTCTACCTGTATAAACAGCTTCTCTCTACCTGTATAAACAGCTTCTCTCTACCTGTATTAACAAACTCTCTCTACCTGTATTAACAGCTTCTCTACCTGTATTCCTCTCTACCTGTATTAACAGCTTCTCTCAACCTCTATCCCTCTCTACCAGTATTAACAGCTTCTCTCTACCTGTATTAACAGCTTCTCTCAACCTGTATTCATCTCTACCTGTATTAACAGCTTCCCTCTACCTGTATTAACAGCTTCCCTCTACCTGTATTAACAAACTCTCTACCTGTATTAACAGCTTCTCTCTACCTGTTTAACAGCTTCTCTCTACCTGTATTCCCCTTTACCTGTATAACAGCTTATCTCTACCTGTATTAACAGACTCATTACTATTCATTGGTGGTTTGAGAGCCACTGAAGCACAACAGGTACTCACATTAAAATAGCCAATTGTGTGTGTTCTGACAGTGTGTGTGTGTGTTCTGACTGTGTGTGTGTGTGTGTGTTCTGACTGTGTGTGTGTGTGTTCTGACTGTGTGTGTGTGTGTTCTGACTGTGTGTGTGTTCTGACTGTGTGTGTGTGTGTTCTGACTGTGTGTGTGTGTGTCAGGTCATACCGTGCTGATTGGCTGGCATGGCTGGGTGTGTTGACGATGGTAGGCTCGGGGGAGGGGCTCCGCGGAGGGGGTGGAGGGCTCTCGGGCTCCTCTGATTCGTCGAGAGGTTCCTCCTTGATGTGTACTGGCGGGAGGGCGGGACCTGGGCAGGCGGAGCCAACAGAGGCTGTGAGGGGCATGGAGAAGGAGGAGGAGGAGGAAGAGGAAGGAGGCTGGAGGCCTGGAGGTAGAGAGGAGGAGGGGGGAGGGCAGCCAGCGGAGGAGAGGGGCAGGATGGGAGCGAAGGGGTGAGGAGGGAACGGGGGCTGTTGGGGTGTGTTGGAGTGGGAAGATGGTGATGGTCCGGAGATGGGTAGCGGAGGAGGAGGGGGAGGAGGGTGGTGCTGGGTGCCTCTCTCTCTCTCTGAAGGGGGGAGGTTCTGGGACTGGGTGAGGACAGGGGGCTGGGCCGATGGAGGCTGGAGCTGCTGGCCTGGGCCCTGGGGCATGAGCTGGAGGGGAGGAGGGTGGGCAGGGGGAGGGTGGTGGGTGGACAGGGAGGAGAGGGGCTTGAGGGCGGGCGGAGGGGGCAGGTTGGAGGGCATCTGGGGGAAGGGGGGTGCCGAGAGGTGTTTGTGGGACTGGGGGTCACGGTTGGGCATGTGGGGGATGGGGGTGGTGGGAGGGGGCTTGATGTGAGACATCGACATGGAGGGGGCGAGGGGTAGGAGCTGCTCGCGGGGCGGCTGATTGGACGATCCACCCTGGGTTGACGATTGGCTGGGGGGCGTGTGGGCCCTGTGGGGCGGCTGCTGCAATTGGCCGAGAGGCTGTGGGGAGGGCGGGACCTGAGACTGGGGGCCCAATGGGAAGCCTTGAGGGGGCAAGGAGTGGGGGTGGGGCAGGTGGGAGGGGCCAGCCTGAAGTGGGTGGGGCATGGATGATGGGTGGGGGAGAGGGCCGTGGAGTGCGTTCGGTAGCGACTGGGTGGAGCCTGGCAGTCCTGGGGGTGGAGCCTGAGAAATCCCCTGCAGCGGCGAATGAGGCGAGGGGGAGGGCCGCCTCTGGGGGTGGAGGGACACCCCTGATTGGATGAGAGAGAGGGGGCCGGCCTGTTGGGGCATGGGAGGCGGTAGAGGCAGTGGAAGAGAAGTGGAGGCTGCGGAGGGAGAGGAGACCTGGGGGACCAGTGAGGGGGCTGCGGAGGGAGGGAGACCTGGGGGACCAGTGAGGAGGCTGAGGAGGGAGAGGAGACCTGGGGGACCAGTGAGGGGGCTGAGGAGGATGTCGGAGGTAAAGGAGGGGTGGTGGAGCGAACACTGGAGGTCCCTGGCTGACAGGGCTGGATAACCGGAGGGTGGTGTCCCTGTCCCTCCCTCTCCCTCTCCCGTCTCTGCAGTAGGAGCAGCTGTTGCTGGGCGGAGGAGTCCGAGTCGCTCTCCCCGTCTCGGGGGCTGGGGATGGACGGCGAGGAGCTGCGGTTGTCCTGGTCAATGTCTTTAGCGTCACTGCTACACTCCTCGTTGACGCTACGCCCGTCGGAGCTCTCGCCCTCGCCCTCGCCCTCCGACGGCGAGTCGGACCGACCCAGCTCCTGTGGAACAGAGAATGGAAGAGAGAAGAGAGGCGTGAATTCCATACCGCAATGGTTGTGGTATACAAATCTCATTACACTTGGGGGCTAATTATTACACAAAAGGCTTGGTATTACCACTATAATAACAGATCTAGGACCGGTCTTATTAATTATGATCTAAAAGGCTAAACTGATCCTGGATCAGTACTCCTACACTGAGGCTTTGTCATTTCCATACAGATACTATTCCTCAACCCACAACACTAGCTACCCAACAGAAACTCTGGTATGAGCCGTGGTCGCTAAGTCACCTGGGTCTTGGACTTTTTGGCGATTGTCCTGTTGTCTGTGTCCTCGTTGTCTGAGGCTCCGCCCTTCTCTCTCTGGCGTTTGGCACACTTCATTGGAGACTCCTCCTTGATCTTCTGATGAAAATCAATCAATCAATACATCCATCAATCATATCAAACTATTACTGTCATTTCCAATCAGGCTTTCGTACATATTCACCTGGTAGAGAGTCTAATGAGAGGGAGTGGCTTAGGACTTAAAGACTTAAACACTCATGAGCAAGCCTGTGAGTGATCCTTTGTGTGATCCTGTGTGTGATCAATCAAATAAGCTCTGAAAAAGATCTGATGTGATCGGTCAAAAGATCAATCAGTGGAAAAAATAACCAAATTGTTATTTATGTGTAAACGCAGCCTCTGTGTGTGTGTGTGTCTGTGTGTGTCTGTGTGTGTCTGTGTGTGTGTCTGTGTGTGTGTGTGTCTGTGTGTGTGTGTGTGTGTGTGTGTCTATGTTGTGTGGGTGTGTGTGTGTGTGGTGTCTGTGTGTGTGTGTTCTGTGTGTGTGTGTGTGTCTGTGGTGTGTCTGTGTGTGTGTGTGTGTGTGTGTGTGTATGTGGTGTGTGTGTCTGTGTGTGGTGTGTGGTGTGGTGTGTATGTGTAGTGTCTTGTGGTGTGTGTGTGTGTGTGTGTGTGTGTGGTGTGTGTGTGGGTGTCTGTTGTGTGTCTTTGTGTGTGTGTGTGTGTGTGTGTGTGTATGTGTGTGTTTGTGTCTGTGTGTGTGTGTGGTGTTTTTGTGTATGTATGTGTCTGTGTGTGGTGTGTTGTGTGTGTGTGTGTGTGTGTGTGGTGTGTGTGTACTCTACCTTGCTGGGTTTCTTCATGGGGTCTGTCTTGCTGTCAGTGCTGTCTGTGGAGGGGGAGGTACGGCCACTAGACCGGAGGTCCTCATTGGTTGGAGACGCTCGACCATCAGGGCTGGCTGTCTGCTTCTTACGGCCACTACGGAGCGTCGACATCTACACAGACGGAGACGGAGACGGAGACGGAGACGGAGATAAGCTAGGTTTGCATTCAACTGGCGACATATTTTAAAACCCGCATAAAGAAAATATGCAAATATTCCCACCAGTGGTGTTTCCACCAAATTGACTTTTTGCAGATACAAATCAGTGATGACATAGTGCACACAATGTAACTTTTTTTTTTTCTCATGCTTTAATCTCTTCAGTTTTCATGTACCGAATAAAAATCAAAAGTTTCCATCGCATTTTCAACTTTACCGATAGTTTTGTCACCAAAACTGTTCCGTTAAATAGCAAATGTGCCTGCACGTGCGCTCTGACAACAGCTGGTAGGCTGTGAGGGTAGGCTGTGAGGGCAGGCTGTGAGGGCAGGCTGTGAGGGCAGGCTGTGAGGGCAGGCTGTGAGGGCAGGCTGTGAGGGTAGGCTGTGAGGGTAGGCTGTGAGGGCAGGCTGTGAGGGCAGGCTGTGAGGGTAGGCTGTGAGGGCAGGCTGTGAGGGCAGGCTGTGAGGGCAGGCTGTGAGGGCAGGCTGTGAGGGCAGGCTGTGAGGGCAGGCTAGTCTACATGATGAGATTGTTATGGATAAGAGCAAGAATATATGCATTTTGTCAAACGGCAGTCAAGCATCGATCATCATGTCACCAGAATAAGACTGTCGATATTTATTAGAAAGGAGCATCAAAATCACTGCCCTTTCACCACCCTGTGAAGTTTATCATAAGTTATTTCATCTGTAGCCTAATAAAACTGTTTGCTATCGAGACGAGTCGTAGTGGGAGGACCACACAACATATCGCGTGACTCCAAGTTTACTTCGATATGATGGTTATTATATCAATATTTGCGCATAAAGGCGTTTCCACCGCCATTTCACGCATTATACATTTTACCGACACAAAAAGATCCCACCATGTCGACCAATCAAATTATCTGTCGGCATTTATAACATTTTACCGAGACTTCCTGTTTCCATCACAGCTGTTGTGATTTTTTTTATACAGTATGACTTTCCTCCCATAAAAACTGGATGGAAACGTGGTTATAGACAAAGAAAGACAGAGAAAGAGAAAGAAGGAGACAGAGACACCAAGAAAGAAGAGAAGGAGAGAGAGAGAGAGAGAGAGAATGAGCCTAGAGGAGAGAGAGGAGAAGAGAAAGAGCGAGAAGAGAAGAAGAGAGAGACGAGAGAGAGAGAGTACAGACAGAGAGAGAGAGAGAGAGGACAGACAGAGAGAGAGAGAGAGAGTCGTACCGATCCTCTGTTGCGTCTGGTCTTCATGCTATGCTTCCCGCTGAGTCCATCCTCATCCTCTTTCACAGGTTTGAACATAAACGGGGGCGGGTCCACTGGCTTCTCGATGGGGGGCAGCTCGCCGTACTTCTTAAAGTGGATACGACAGTCTGTACACAACAAGATGTTCTCTCTGCCACCGTGGTGCCAGTCCTTAGAGGCTGAGAGAGAGACGGCAGAGACAGGGAGATAGAGGACTTATACACATCGCTAGACAGGGAGATAGAGGACTCATACACATCGCTAGACAGGGAGATAGAGGACTCATACACATCGCTAGACAGGGAGATAGAGGACTCATCCACAACCTAGACAGGGAGATAGAGGACTCATACACATCACTAGACAGGGAGATAGAGGACTCATACACATCACTAGACAGGGAGATAGAGGACTCATACACATCACTAGACAGGGAGATAGAGGACTTATACACATCGCTAGACAGGGAGATAGAGGACTCATACACATCGCTAGACAGGGAGATAGAGGACTCATACACATCGCTAGACAGGGAGATAGAGGACTCATACACATCACTAGACAGGGAGATAGAGGACTCATACACATCACTAGACAGGGAGATATAGGACTCATACACATCACTAGACAGGGAGATAGAGGACTCATACACATCACTAGACAGGGAGATATAGGACTCATACACATCACTAGACAGGGAGATAGAGGACTCATACACATCACTAGACAGGGAGATAGAGGACTCATACACATCACTAGACAGGGAGATAGAGGACTCATACACATCACTAGACAGGGAGATAGAGGACTCATACACATCACTAGACAGGGAGATAGAGGACTCATACACATCACTAGACAGGGAGATAGAGAGGACTCATACACATCACTAGACAGGGAGATAGAGGACTCATACACCATCACTAGACAGGGAGATAGAGGACTCATACACATCACTAGACAGGGAGATAGAGGACCTCATACACATCGCTAGACAGGAGAGATAGAGGACTCATACACATCACTAGACAGGGAGATAGAGGACTCATACACATCACTAGACAGGGAGATAGAGGACTCATACACATCACTAGACAGGGAGATAGAGGACTCATACACATCACTAGACAGGGAGATAGAGGACTCATACACATCCCTAGACAGGGAGATAGAGGACTCATACACATCACTAGACAGGATGTAGTCTCCAACAGATTTTCTCAGTAGACATTTAGTCTAATGAGAGAGACAAGTCATTTAGTGGTGAGACACAGCTCTCAGTCACAGACAGGATCTTGCTTTAATATGGATAGTCCCCTACAGAAAGCCTGTAGATGCTCAGTCTATCAGCAAACAATCCTTAATTCTGATTTGTGTCTAATATAACTAATATATAATATTAATAATATATATGGCATTTAGCAGATGCTTTTATAAAAAGTGACACGCAGTCATAACTCTATTGATGTACAGACGAGCAACAATGAGAGAAGACATGTTCTCATTAAATCCTATTGAATCACGAGAGGCCAACTACTAGTGACATAAGACGAACCGATATACTGACAGTGGCTGGGCAGAACAAAACCAGTTCCACTGTCATAGACAGACAGACCAGAGGTAGTGGCAGGTGACGTTAAGCATCGGACAGAGGTTGGCAGGGAAGGGAGACGCAGCTGTGCTAGGGGAGGCCAGCGATAACGAGCTGCGGGCTATAACAAAGGTGGAGAGATTGACAGCTGGGCAGAGAGGATGCCAGCTCTAAGTTGATGTAACCAGACAGGTGGGACTTAAACTGATCACATTCCATGAGGACTGTCACGCCAGGTCGCTGTGATGGTGTGTGTGTGTGTGTATATAACAGAGAGAATGGTACTTACTGGTGGTGAAACAGTGTCGGCAGGCGTAACCCTTCAGTTCCTGCTCACTGTCTTCGCTGTCGAAGTCATCTTCACTGGCTGAGCTTAGGTCCACTGGAGGAGAGCAGAACACACATTCTCAATAAAAAAAAAAAACGAGTTACCTGCGAAAAGCACTGTTAGGAAAAAACTAACTCCAACTAGCTTTAATAATACAACGCTGTCACAATACCAGTGGTAAGTAACGATTTGTTCCAAGTCAGTTTATTATTACAAAAGGTTGATCACTCCAGCACAGTGATACAAAACTGTATCAATTGTGTTGTAAGCAAAAATACTCATTCAGATCCATCCCACAACAAATGTATTTTTCTTCTTCCGCTTACAGAACTCTGAGGAGGGTGGTCTAGATGGGATGTTGACGGGGGTGGAGGCGGTACGGGTTAGGGTTAGGATACTACTTACAGAACTCTGAGAAGGGTGGTCTAGATGGGATGTTGACGGGGGTGGAGGCGGTACGGGTTAGGGTTAGGATACTACTTACAGAACTCTGAGGAGGGTGGTCTAGATGGGATGTTGACGGGGGTGGAGGCGGTACGGGTTAGGGTTAGGATACTACTTACAGAACTCTGAGGAGGGTGGTCTAGATGGGATGTTGACGGGGCTGGAGGCGGTACGGGTTAGGGTTAGGACACTACTTACAGAACTCAGAGGAGGGTGGTCTAGATGGGATGTTGACGGGGGTGGAGGCGGTACGCGTCTTGATGCGTCGGAACACAGGCTGGCGCCGGTGTCTACGGTGGGCTCGGGACGACGCTGCCTCAGGAGTCTTCTTCCAGTAATAGTAGAATGTTATCAACTCACCCTGCAAGGCAGACATGGGAGAATGAGACCACCTGATATGTTCACCTGTAGGTACCAGTAGAAAGAAAAAAACACAGACCAACATTCACAAGGAGTCTCCAATTCCCTGTGTTGTTAACCGAAGACTAATTACTAAGCAAGTAAAGAGGGGATAGATCAGTTTCATAAATGAATCAGTTAACCGAACAAACATTTTATTCACCAGAATATCCTTGGTAAAATATATATTTTTCACCAAGTTGTTAACCATTGCAAGGGAAACTTTTTGATTTCAAACCATGTAAATAATTCAATATTAGCATAAACTACAACAGCCAGCGCTTCACATACTAGAGGAGAGGCCATGGAGTGGACTGAGACCATGACTCCAGGTCACTGAGACCATGACTCCAGGTCACTGAGACCATGACTCCAGGTCACTGAGACCATGACTCCAGGTCACTGAGACCATGACTCCAGGTCACTGAGACCATGACTCCATGCCAGGTTTAGCTAGCAGCCAGATGTGTTTGTGCTGCTGCTGTGGTAACGTCTGTCTGTCTGTCCAACCCAGGATTAAGCAGGGAGGCTGGGAGAGCGCGAGGCGAGGCAAGGCTGGCTGGCTGAATGCTGGGCTATTAGGAGCAGTGCTGCCGAGGCTGCCTGGGTGGCAGGCGGCTCAATGGGAACAAAAGAAACATGTCAGGGAGAGCTTTGCTGCTACAAATAGGGAGTGAAATGGTTCCTCGCCCTGCCGCTGGAGGAGTCAATTGAACTCTAATCAAACATTCAGCGCCCGGGCTGTGTTTGTGTGTGTATTATTCTCAGTGTGTGTGTCTGTGGAACGCGTGTGTTGATGTTAGCGCTGCCGGAGAGCGAGTGAAAGAGGGATAAACCCGTTGCACAAAAGGGCCAGACGTCAATCAAAACATTAACACATGCTCTTTGCTGATGGAGGCTGCTTGGACACACATTAACTAGCGCTTCGGCTGATGGAGGCTGCTTGGACACATTAACTAGCGCTCCGGCTGATGAAGGCTGCATGGACACACATTAACTAGCTCTCCGGCTGATGGAGGCTGCCTGGTCACATTAACTAGCGCTAAGGCTGATGGAGGCTGCCTGGACACACATTAACTAGCTCTTCGGCTGATGAAGGCTGCCTGGTCACATTAACTAGCGCTAAGGCTGATGGAGGCTGCTTGGACACACATTAACTAGCGCTTCGGCTGATGGAGGCTGCCTGGTCACATTAACTAGCGCTCCGGCTGATGGAGGCTGCTTGGACACACATTAACTAGCGCTAAGGCTGATGGAGGCTGCTTGGACACACATTAACTAGCGCTCCGACTGATGGAGGCTGCTTGGACACACATTAACTAGCGCTCCGGCTGATGGAGGCTGCTTGGACACACATTAACTAGCGCTTCGGCTGATGGAGGCTGCCTGGTCACATTAACTAGCGCTCCGGCTGATGGAGGCTGCTTGGACACACATTAACTAGCGCTAAGGCTGATGGAGGCTGCTTGGACACACATTAACTAGCGCTCCGACTGATGGAGGCTGCTTGGACACACATTAACTAGCGCTAAGGCTGATGGAGGCTGCTTGGACACACATTAACTAGCGCTCCGGCTGATGGAGGCTGCTTGGACACACATTAACTAGCGCTAAGGCTGATGGAGGCTGCTTGGACACACATTAACTAGCGCTAAGGCTAATGGAGGCTGCTTGGACACACATTAACTAGCGCTCCGGCTGATGGAGGCTGCTTGGTCACATTAACTAGCGCTAAGGCTGATGGAGGCTGCTTGGACACACATTAACTAGCGCTCCGGCTGATGGAGGCTGCTTGGTCACATTAACTAGCGCTAAGGCTGATGGAGGCTGCTTGGACACACATTAACTAGCGCTCCGGCCTCACACTCTAAATCAAGTTTTCCCAACTGGTGATTTTATTTGGCAACCCCAAATTTTACGATCCGGCACGCTGACCATCTGCTCACGAAAGAAAATCTGCCCGCGGCTGAAACTAGTGGATGATCCCTGCTGTGGATAATACACCATGGTCTGAACCTGTGAGTGGAGCGTGCTCAATTTGTCTGGAGCGCAGAGCAAGTTTCCGAAAAGCTGGAGCGTCAGCCTTCTCGTCCGCTTAAATTTCACTCCAGTACCGCTCCAGTAGCTCTCACTTCACCAGCTCAGGGCCCGGCCCAGCATGCACTTCTAGTCTACTTGTGTGCTGCTAATAGCCCCTTGCTTTAGCTACTGTCATGGAGTTCGCTAAACATCGTCATAAAGAAACTGATAAAAACACACAGCTGCTAAATCAAGGTGACAAAGATGATGAGGACCAAGAGCACGAGAGGGAGTGCGGTGATGTAGCTCCCGAGTGGCGCAGTGGTCTAAGGCACTGCATCACAGTGCTAACTGTGCCACTAGAGATCCTGGTTCGAATCCAGGCTCTGTCGCAGCCGGCCGCGACCGGGAGACCCATGGGGCGGCGCACAATTGGCCCAGCGTCGTCCAGGGTAGGGGAGGGAATGGCCGGCAGGGATGTAGCTCAGTTGATAGAGCATGGCGTTTGCAACGCCAGGGTTGTGGGTTCGATTCCCACGGGGGGCCAGTATAAAAAAAAAAAAAAATGTATTCACTAACTGTAAGTTGCTCTGGATAAGAGCGTCTGCTAAATTACTTAAATGTAGTGTCCACAACTAAAGAATCATTGTGGAATCTGAAAAGACATATTCCGAAAGAATGATGTGTAGTACGTGCACAGGCTACCAGAAAATAACAAGGTGGTTAGCTAGCTAAGTGTGTCATTGTAGCAAAGTATTTATAAACAAAAAATAAGATCTCTTAAAAGTTTCATTCATTTTCGTTCTATTATCTGTACAATTTTAGCCCGATAGGCCTGGCATATTACCTATTTCAAGGAGCTTTCCGTTTTGATAGGAATATTTTGCCTAAACCTTTAGGCCTGCCTACCTGTAGAAAAAAAAAAAAAAACATACATCCCTACCCAGCCTAGCAACAGTGGCCCGAAGGGTGTTTAGCATCCCCATTGGCTCTGCAAGTGCGGAGAGGGTATTCTCTGCTGTTGGCCTTCTCTCCAGGCACCATCGCATGAGCCTGAAGCCACAGACTCTGGACAAACTCGTGTTTCTAAAAATGAATTCAAAAAGGCACTGAGCCAAATAAGGCATTTTTTATTTCATATATATATTTTTTTTACAATTCTAAGTAAGTCACAGCCTATATCCGCAATTTATAGACTATAATGACGTAATACAACAAAATGTTGTTTAATTGCTGAGCCTTAATGTTCCTGCCAGCCTAGTGTGTCGCAAATGTTTCACAATTTATTTATTTGTAGGCTATAGCCTTGAAATAATAAGCTAATGATGTGTTCTCAGTCAACTTACCTGGGAAATTAGCGCCGATTCATTTTTGTTCTTTCTTAGGCTCCCTGTCTGGCTTCTGACCAATTTAGAGTGTTTATATGCTGTTTAATACATGTAGCCTATTTGAAGAAGTGAACGCTTCTTACAGTAACCTTTTCATGTTGTTCATTACAATACTTTTCATTCAAATCATATGGTTTGGTTTCAATACTTCCAAAATCAAAATGGTAGGTCCAGGTAGTCACAAAAATAGATGGGTGTTGGTTAAATTGTGATTTTAACGAATTTGTAGCGAATTTGTAGCGTCAGTTTTTTCCCCCTGTTAGCGAGGAGCGATTTTTAACAGAGCGTTGGAAAGGACGCGGTGCAACGCTCCGTGAGTGAAATTTCCGACATACTCGGACCGGTGCAGTGGGCCATTATACAGTTTCCTGTGGGATTGTAGTCTTGAGCTTTCTCTCCCCCACCCTGAAACCCCAACTCTCTCTCCCCCACCCTGAAACCCCAACTCTCTCTCCCCCACCCTGAAACCCCAACTCTCTCTCCCCCACCCTGAAACCCCAACTCTCTCTCCCCCACCCTGAAAACCCCAACTCTCTCTCCCCCACCCTGAAACCCCAACTCTCTCTCCCCCACCCTGAAACCCCAACTCTCTCTCCCCCACCCTGAAACCCCAACTCTCTCTCCCCCACCCTGAAACCCCAACTCTCTCTCCCCCACCCTGAAACCCCAACTCTCTCTCCCCCACCCTGAAACCCCAAACTCTCTCTCCCCCACCCTGAAACCCCAACTCTCTCTCCCCCACCCTGAAACCCCAACTCACTCTCCCCCACCCTGAAACCCCAAACTCTCTCTCCCCCACCCTGAAACCCCAACTCTCTCTCCCCCACCCTGAAACCCCAACTCTCTCTCCCCCACCCTGAAACCCCAACTCACTCTCCCCCACCCTGAAACCCCAAACTCACTCTCCCCCACCCTGAAACCCCAACTCTCTCTCCCCCACCCTGAAACCCCAACTCTCTCTCCCCCACGCTGAACCCCAGCTCTCGTTTGGGGGGGGGGGGGGGGGGGGGGGGGGGGGGGGGGGGGGGGGGGTAGATCAGTATTAATATTGCAGATAAATTGTAACTTCCATCAATGTAATTGTCTGCATCACTTCCAATCCCCCATATGTTTTCTTCCCTCGCAAAAATATAAACTACCGTTCAAAAGTTTGGGGTCACTTAAACATTTTCTTGTTTTGGAAAGAAAAGCCATTTCTTTGTCCATTAAAATAACATAAAATTAATCAGACAGACAGTGTAGATATTGTTAATGTTCTAAATAGCTATTGTAGCGGGAAACGGCTGATTTTTTATGGAATATCTACATAGGCGTACAGAGGCCCATTATCAGCAACCATCAGTCCTGTGTTCCAATGGCACGTTGTGTTTGCTAATCCAATTTGATCATTTTAAAAGGCTAATTGATCATTAGAAAACCTTTTTGCAATTATGTTAGCACAGCTGAAAACTGTTGTGCTGATTAAAGAAGCAATAAAACCAGCCTTCTTGAGACTAGTTGAGTATCTGGAGCATCAACAATTGTGGGTTCGATTATAGGCTCAAAATGGCCAGAAACAAAGAACCTTTCTTCAGAAACTCGTCAGTCTATTATTGTTCTGAGAAATTAAGACTATTCCATGTGAGAAATTGCCAAGAAACTGAAGATTTCGTACAACGCTGTGTGCTACTCCCTTCACAGAACAGCGCAAACAGGCTCTAACCAGAATAGAAAGAGGAGTGGGAGGCCCCGGAGCACAACTGAGCAAGAGGACAAATAGAGGACAAATAAATTAATTAGAGTGTCTAGTTTGAGAAACAGGCGCCTCACAGGTCCTCAACTGGCAGCTTCATTAAATAGTACCTGCAAAACATGATCAATTAGCCTTTTAAAATTATAAACTTGGATTAGCAAACACAACGTGCCATTGGAACACAGGACTGATGGTTGCTGATAATGGGCCTCTGTACGCCTATGTAGATATTGGTCGCAGTTGTAAATGAGAACTTGTTCTCAACTGGCCTACCTGGTTAAATAAAGGTGAAATAAAATCAAATAAAAAAATCAGCCGTTTCCAGCTACAATAGCCATTTACAACATTAACAATGTCTACACTGTATTTATGATCAATTTGATGTTATTTCAATAGAAATTGCTTTTCTTTCGAAAACAAGGACATTTCTAAGTGACCCCAAACTTTTGAACAAAAGTTTTAGAGCACCTAATCATTCAAAGGTTTTTCTTTATTTTTACTATTTTCTACATTGTAGAATAATAGTGAAGACATCAAAACGATGAAATAACACATATGGAATCATGTAGGAACCAAAAAAGTGTTAAACAAATCAAAATATACTTTATATTTGAGAATCTTCAAATAGCCACCCTTCGCCTTGATGACAGCTTTGCGCACAATTCTCTCAACCAGCTTCATGAGGTAGTCACCTGGAATGCATTTCAATTAACAGGTCTGCCTTGTTAAAAGTTAATTTGTGGAATTTCTTTGGTTCTTAATGCGTTTGAGCCAAACAGTTATTTCCCTCATTAAAATGCAAATCAATTTATAACATTTTTGACATGCGTTTTTCTGGATTTATTTGTTGTTATTCTGTCTCTCACTGTTCAAATAAACCTACCATTAAAATTATAGACTGATCATTTCTTTGTCAGTGGGCAAATGTACAAAATCAGCAGGGGATCAAATACTTTTTCCCCTCACTGTATGTACATGTGGGTAGAGTTAAAGTGACTATGCATAAATAAGAGTAGCAGCAGCGTAAAAAGATGGGGTTGGGGTGGGGGGGCAGTGCAAATAGTCCGGGTAGCCATGATTAGCTGTTCAGGAGTCTTATGGCTTGGGGGTAGAAGCTGTTGAGAAGCCTTTTGGACCTAGACCTGGCGCTCCAGGTACCGCTTGCCGTGCGGTAGCAGAGAGAACAGTCTATGACTAGGGTGGCTGGAGTCTTTGACAATTTTGAGGGCCTTCCTCTGACACCGCCTGTTATAGAGGTCCTGGATGGCAGGAAGCTTGACCCCAGTGATGTACTGGGCCGTACGCACTACCCTCTGTAGTGCCTTGCGGTCGGAGGCCGAGCAGTTGCCATACCAGGCGGTGATGCAACCAGTCAGGATACCTCTCGATGGTGCAGCTGTAGAACCTTTTGAGGATCTGAGGACCCATGCCAAATCTTTTCAGTCTCCTGAGGGGGAATAGGCTTTGTCGTGCCCTCTTCATGACTGTCTTGGTGTGCTTGGACCATGATAGTTCGTTGGTGATGTGGACACCAAGGAACTTGAAGCTCTCAACCTGTTCCACTACAGCGTCGTCGATGAGAATGGGGACGTGCTCAGTCCTCTTTTTTTTCCCTGTTGTCCACAATCATCTCCTTTGTCTTGGTCACGTTGAGGGAGAGGTTGTTATCCTGGCACCACACGGCTAGGTCTCTGACCTCCTCCCTATAGGCTGTCTCATCGTTGTCGGTGATCAGGCCTACCACTGTTGTGTCGTCTGCAAACTTAATGATGGTGTTGGAGTCGTGCCTGGCCATGCAGTCATGGGTGAACAGGGAGTACAGGAGGGGACTGAGCACGCACCCCTGAGGGGCACCCGTGTTGAGGATCAGCGTGGCAGATGTGTTGTTACCTACCCTTACCACCTGGGGGTGGCCCGTCAGGAAGTCCAGGATCGAGTTGCAGAGGGAGGTGTTTAGTCCCAGGATCCTTAGCTTAGTGATCGCTTAGTGATGAGCTTTGAGGGCACTATGGTGTTGAACGCTGAGCTGTCGTCAATGAATAGCATTCTCACGTAGGTGTTCCTCTTGTCCAGGTGGGAAAGGGCAGTGTGAAGTGCAATAGAAATTGCATCATCTGTGGATCTGTTGGGGGATTTCTGGAATAATGGCGTTGATGTGAGCCATGACCAGCCTTTCAAAGCACTTCATGGCTACAGACGTCAGTGCTACGGGTCGGTAGTCATTTAGGCAGGTTATCTTAGTATCCTTGGGCACAGGGACTATGGTGGTCTGCTTAAAACATGTTGATATTACAGACTCAGTCAGGGATATGTTGAAAATGTCAGTGAAGACACTTGCCAGTTGGTCAGCACATGCTCGGAGTACACGTCCTGGTAATCCATCTGGCCCTGCGGCCTTGTGAATGTTGACCTGCTTAAAAGTCTTACTCACATCGGCTACAGAGAGCGTGATCACATAGTCACCCGGAACAGCTGGTGCTCTCATGCATGCTTCAGTGTTGCTTGCCTCGAAGCAAGCATAGAAATGGTTTAGCTCGTCTGTTAGGCTTGTGTCACTGGGCAGCTCGCGGCTGTGCTTCCCTTTGTAGTCTATAATAGTTTTCAAGCCCTGCCACATCCGACGAGCGTCAGAGCCGGTGTAGTACAATTCAATCTTAGTCCTGTATTGACTCTTTGCCTGTTTGATGGTTCGTCGGAGGGCATAGCGGGATTTCTTATAAGCGTCCGGGTTAGAGTCCCGCTCCTTGAAAGCGGCAGCTCTACCCTTTAGCTCTGTGCGGATGTTGCCTGTAATCCATGGCTTCTGGTTGGGGTATGTAAGTATGGTCACTGTGGGGACGACGTCATCGATGCACTTATTGATGAAGCCAGTGACTGATGTGGTGTACTCCTCAATGCTATCTGAAGAATCCCGGAACATGTTCCAGTCTGTGCTAGCAAAACAGTCCTGTAGCTTAGCATCTGCGTCATCTGACCACTTTTTTATTAACCGAGTCACTGGTGCTTCCTGCTTTAGTTTTTGCTTATAAGCAGGAATCAGGAGGATAGAGTTATGGTCAGATTTTCCAAATGGAGGGCGAGGGAGAGCTTTGTATGCGTCTCTGTGTGTGGAGTAAAGGTTGTCTAGAGTTTTTTCCCTCTGGTTGCACATTTAACATGCTGGTAGAAATGAGGTAGAACGGATTAAAGTTTCCCTGCATTAAAGTCCCCGGCCACTAGGAGTGCTGCCTCTGGATGAGCGTTTTCCTGTTCACTTATGGCCTTATGCAGCTCATTGAGTGCAATCTTAATGCCAGTATTGGTTTGTGGTGGTAAATAGACAGCTATGAAAAATATAGATGAAAACTCTCTTGGTAAATAGTGTGGTCTACAGCTTATCATAAGATACTCTACACCTCAGGCGAGCAAAACCTCGAGACATCCTTAGTATTTGATTTTGTGCACCAGCTGTTGTTTACAAATATACTTAGACTGCCACCCCTTGTCTTACCGGAGTCAGCCGTTCTATCCTGCCGATGTAGCGAATATCCCGTCAGCTGTATGTTGTCCATGTCGTCGTTCAGAAACATAAGATATTACAGTTTTTAATGTCCCGTTGGTAGGATAACCGTAATCGTAGGTCATTTAATTTATTTTCAAATGATTGAACATTGGCTAATAGGATGATGGAAGAGGCAGTTTACTCGCTCGCCGTCTGATCCTAACAAGGCACCCCGACCTACGTCCACGATATCTCCTTCTCTTTCTCCTGCGAATGACTGGGATTTGGGCCTTGTCGGGTGTCAGTAGGATATCCTTCACGTCCAACTCGTTGAAAAAAAATATCTGTCCAATACGAGGTGAGTAATCGCTGTCCTGATATCCAGAAGCTCTATTTGGTTATAAGAGACGATGGCAGAAACATTACGTACAGAATAAATTACAAATAACGCGAAAAAAACACACAACAGTGCAATTGGTTAGAGGGCTGTAAAACGGCAGCCATCTTCTCCGGCGCCACACCTCCAGGCTGTGTATGGGCTATTTTACCAAGAAGGAGAGTGATGGAGTGCTGCATCAGATGACCTGGCCTCCACAATCCCCCGACCTCAACCAAATTGAGATGGTTTGGGATGAGTCGGAACACCGAGTGAAGGAAAAGCAGCCAACAAGTGCTCAGCATATGTGGGAACTCCCTTCAAGAGTTTTGGAAAAGCATTCCAGGTGAAGCTGGTTGAGAGAATGCCAAGAGTGTGCAAAGCTGTCCTCAAGGCAAAGGGTGGCTATTTGAAGAATCTGTTGAACACTTTTTTGGTTACTACATGATTCCATATATGTTTTTTCATAGTTTTGATGGCTTCACTATTATTCCACAATGTAGAAAATTGTAAAAATAAAGAAAAACCCTCAAATGAGTAGGTGTTCTAAAACATTTGACCGGTAGTGTACATATATACACATATCCTTTTAAAACATATATTTCCCTTTATTACTTTCCAACCCCACCACCCCTTCCCTAATTGGAGTAAACTAGTGAACAACAATGCTTAGGCCTCTACTTCCAGCTTATACATACTATATACATTTTATGGACACAGGCAATTTTACAATAATTATATTTTGTTTGTTTTTACTCCTGAACTTCCTCTACCCTCAACCTCTCCGATCATTTTCATGATATCCATCCGGTTTGCTTCTATATGCCATATCTTTCTAACTGTGCTCTTTCACAAAAGCTCTCAACCTATAACCTATATACTTATTATGGACACAGTATACTTTACATTAGTTATCTTGTTGTTATTAGTTGTTGTTAGTTATTAGTCCCATCCTTCAGCTCCATTCAACACCTCCCATCTATCTCTTAACACCATCCATATTGGATTTCTATTTTCCATATATTATTAAACTGTACTGTGATGTTTCACAAAAGTTCTGAACCTTTCTATTCTCATTGTTTCTACAGATTGTAAATTGAAAAAACATTTTTGCTAAAAGTATTATTATATTATTGATCGATTGACTATGACTTTTCAGATCACCCAGTAGTGCTATCTGCAAGGTTAGCTCCAGGTTAATATTACAATCCTTTAGCCATTCCTGGACCTGTGTCCAAAAACAAGCTACAAATGGACAGTACCCAAACAAATGATCTAATGATTCTGTCTCTTCGCAGCAAAATCTGCAGAGCTGGGAAGATTGTATCCCCCATATAAATAACATTCTATTGGTAGCAATAATTTTGTATACAAATTTAAATAGAAAAATTCTAAGTTTTGAATCCGGCGTCGTTTTGCGTATCAGTTCATAAACACTATGCCATGGGATCGGTACGTCAAAAATCTCTTCCCAACTCTCTCTCTTGTTAGTAGTTCACCACTACTGCATTAAATGTAAGTAATGAAACTGACAGGATGGTGATTAGAGCGGTTATCTCCATCGTAAAAAAAAAGATAACTACCACACACAATATTATATTTTTATTGTTTTGCCATTTCGGTTAGAGACCTTTTTACAAGACGTATTATTCCCCTGTAATCTTCACAACCCCAGAGGAGATCTGTTTTCCATCTAAAAAGGGTCTGATCAGCACTCCACAGTGTTAATGCCTATTGATTGATTTGCTCCTGTCCATTGGTGGTGCTACTTGACATAAATTATCGTAGAAGCCTTTTTCAGCAAACTAACAGTGTCTGCCTCCATCTCTCTACCCAGGCCGGCTGGTGAGGGCAGGGTAGGGAACAGTGTCTGGCTGAGGGGTAAGCATGCAGGAGAGACGTCCTGATGTGAAATCTAATTGAACTGTGTAGATCAGACGTGTCAAGCGGCAGGTCCTAGAGCAGGCGGTGTGCTGTATGTGTTGTCTGCTCTGTGATTAATGACTGTTCTCAGCAGCAGCCCTCTACTACCCCCCACCCCCCCCCACCCACCCCGGCAGCTTGACAACCCAACCCACGGCCTCCACTACAACCCAACACACAGATAAAGGTTGCTGTGGCCCTAAATCACTTACAGTACGTCCCACACCACCATATTATCCAGGAATAAATGTTTAAAAAAAAAACTAAGTTGAGGAAGTTGTGAAAAAGGAACAAACAGGATGAGCAGATGAGTGGAAGACAGAGGAAATGTTCCAAAAGGGTTTGGCTGTTGATCACTTTTTACGATAATAACTAAAACGTTTTAGAGCCGCAAGGAAATGAGATTGTAATAAAAACCTCGCTACTGCCTCGCCACACTGCCTCGCTTGTGTAGTAAATGGATTCCATCAGCATCATATCAGAGTCCAACATAAACAGAGGAAGGAGGTAGTGCTCGCCCTCTGTCGTAGGGAAACATTTCATGCAGTGAAGCATGGCTAGATGAAGGAGGAGTGTGTCTCTGTTCATTCCTGTGGTTGTGAGGGGACTCATGCGGTGAATTAGTGTCAAACAGACAGACAGTTTAAATAGCTCCACCAACCTGCTTGTCTGTCAACTAAAGTTTCTCTGAAGCCATGCAACGATATCTTAGACTGATCTTGTTCTTTTACCAGACATAAATGTCATCATGGCATTCGCTTCAGGATATGACGGTTGGTTTTTTGACTAATTTATGCTGCGTCCCTTAATTTCTAATGATGAAAAAAACAGAACGTAACATTTATTTCACAAAAAAAGGATACTTCACACCAAATAAAATATATAGAAGCCAGTGAACTATTGTTTTTGCAATGATATACTAAAATATGAAATACTGAGATTTTTGTCCAGAGTGCTAGCTACACGAGACTAGCTCAAAGCTCTCAGAACATGATAGAGACAACATGAGCTTGGTACTATAAGGCCTTTTAGATTTGTGTTCTGTTGGATTATCCTCCGACAAGGAAACGGCTTTCCTCATATCACCAAGTTTGTTATGACCTCACTCTGCTCCCCCCCCCCTCCCTAACAGTCTCACTGCTATGACTCCCTCTCTCTGCTTCCCTCCCTAACAGTCTCACTGCTATGACTCCCTCTCTCTGCTTCCCTCCCTAACAGTCTCACTGCTATGACTCCCTCTCTCTGCTTCCCTCCCTAACAGTCTCACTGCTATGACTCCCTCTCTCTGCTTCCCTAACAGTCTCACTGATATGACTCCCTCTCTCTGCTTCCCTCCCTAACAGTCTCACTGCTATGACTCCCTCTCTCTGCTTCCCTAACAGTCTCACTGGTATGACTCCCTCTCTCTGCTTCCCTCCCTAACAGTCTCACTGCTATGACTCCCTCTCTCTGCTTCCCTAACAGTCTCACTGGTATGACTCCCTCTCTCTGCTTCCCTCCCTAACAGTCTCACTGATATGACTCCCTCTCTCTGCTTCCCTAACAGTCTCACTGGTATGACTCCCTCTCTCTGCTTCCCTCCCTAACAGTCTCACTGATATGACTCCCTCTCTCTGCTTCCCCCCATAACAGTCTCGCTGCTATGACTCCCTCTCTCTGCTTCCCTAACAGTCTCACTGGTATGACTCCCTCTCTCTGCTTCCCTCCCTAACAGTCTCACTGGTATGACTCCCTCTCTCTGCTTCCCTCCCTAACAGTCTCACTGCTATGACTCCCTCTCTCTGCTTCCCTCCCTAACAGTCTCACTGCTATGACTCCCTCTCTCTGCTTCCCTCCCTAACAGTCTCACTGCTATGACTCCCTCTCTCTGCTTCCCTCCCTAACAGTCTCACTGCTATGACTCTCTCTCTCTGCTTCCCTCCCTAACAGTCTCACTGCTATGACTCCCTCTCTCTGCTTCCCTAACAGTCTCACTGGTATGACTCCCTCTCTCTGCTTCCCTCCCTAACAGTCTCACTGATATGACTCCCTCTCTCTGCTTCCCCCCATAACAGTCTCACTGCTATGACTCCCTCTCTCTGCTTCCCTAACATTCTCACTGGTATGACTCCCTCTCTCTGCTTCCCTCCCTAACAGTCTCACTGGTATGACTCCCTCTCTCTGCTTCCCTAACAGTCTCACTGGTATGACTCCCTCTCTCTGCTTCCCTAACAGTCTCACTGCTATGACTCCCTCTCTCTGCTTCTCCCCATAACAGTCTCACTGGTATGACTCCCTCTCTCTGCTTCCCTCCCTAACAGTCTCACTGATATGACTCCCTCTCTCTGCTTCCCCCCATAACAGTCTCGCTGCTATGACTCCCTCTCTCTGCTTCCCTAACAGTCTCACTGGTATGACTCCCTCTCTCTGCTTCCCTCCCTAACAGTCTCACTGGTATGACTCCCTCTCTCTGCTTCCCTAACAGTCTCACTGCTATGACTCCCTCTCTCTGCTTCCCTCCCTAACAGTCTCACTGCTATGACTCCCTCTCTCTGCTTCCCTCCCTAACAGTCTCACTGCTATGACTCCCTCTCTCTGCTTCCCTCCCTAACAGTCTCACTGGTATGTCTCCCTCTCTCTGCTTCCCTAACAGTCTCACTGCTATGACTCCCTCTCTCTGCTTCCCTAACAGTCTCACTGCTATGACGCCCTCTCTGAGCTTCCCTAACAGTCTCACTGGTATGACTCCCTCTCTCTGCTTCCCTCCCTAACAGTCTCCCTGCTATGACTCCCTCTCTCTACTTCCCTCCCTAACAGTCTCACTGCTATGACTCCCTCTCTCTGCTTCCCTCCCTAACAGTCTCACTGCTATTACTCCCTCTCTCTGCTTCCCTCCCTAACAGTCTCACTGCTATGACTTCCTCTCTCTGCTTCCCTCCCTAACAGTCTCACTGCTATGACTCCCTCTCTCTGCTTCCCTCCCTAACAGTCTCACTGATATGACTCCCTCTCTCTGCTTCCCTAACAGTCTCACTGCTATGACTCCCTCTCTCTGCTTCCCTAACAGTCTCACTGCTATGACTCCCTCTCTCTGCTTCCCTCCCTAACAGTCTCACTGCTATGACTCCCTCTCTGCTTCCCTCCCTAACAGTCTCACTGCTATGACTCCCTCTCTCTGCTTCCCCCCAAAACAGTCTCACTGCTATGACTCCCTCTCTCTGCTTCCCTAACAGTCTCACTGCTATGACTCCCTCTCTCTGCTTCCCTCCCTAACAGTCTCTCTGCTTCCCTAACAGTCTCACTGCTATGACTCCCTCTCTCTGTTTCCCTAACAGTCTCACTGCTATGACTCCCTCTCTCTGCTTCCCTCCCTCACAGTATCACTGCTACTGTCACTTTAAATGCTACATTACATGTTATGGTTATCTCCCTCCAGCTTGTGAGAGAGAGGGTGCAATGTCAAAGTGGAACATTTTTTGAACATACAGTAACGGGCAAGAGTTTGGAATCATGTAATAATCAAAAAAGTGTTAAATCAAACTATTAGTAGCCACCCTTTGCCTTGATGACAGCTTTGCACACTCTTGACATTCTTTCAACCAGCTTCATGAGGTAGTCACATAGAATGCATTTCAATTAACAGGTCTGCCTTGTTAAAAGTTAATTTGTGGAATTTATCTTCTTCTTAATGAGTTTGAGCCAATCAGTTGTGTTGTGACAAGGTATGGGTGGTATACAGAAGATAGCCCTATTTGGTAAAAGACCAAGTCCATATTATGGCAAGAACAGCTCAAATAAGCAAAGAGAAATGACAGTCCATCATTACTTTAAGACATGAAGGTAAGTCAATCCGGAAAATGTCAAGAACTTTGAAAGTTTCTTCATGTGCAGTCACAAAAACCACCAAGCGCTATGATGAAACTGGCTCTCATGAGGACCGCCACAGGAATGGAAGACCTAGAGTTACCTCTGCTGCAGAGGATAAGTTCATTAGAGTTACCAGCCTCAGAAATTGCAGCCCAAATAAATGCTTCACAGAGTTCAAGTAACAGACATCTCATCATCAACTGTTCAGAGGAGACCGTGTGAATCAGGCCTTCATGGTCAGATTGCTGCATAGAAACTAATACTAAAGGACACCAATAATAAGAAGAGACTTGCTTGTGCCAAGAAACACAAGCAATGGACATTAGACCGGTGGAAATCTGTCCTTTGGTCTGGAGTCCAAATTGGAGATTTTTGGTTCCAACCACTTTGTCTTTGTGAGACGCAGAGTAGGTGAACGGATGATCTCCGCATGTGTGGTTCCCACCGTGAAGCATGGAGGAGGTGTGATGGTGTGGGGGTGATTTGCTGGCGACACTGATTTATTTAGAATTCAAGGCACACTTAACCAGCATGGCTACCACAGCATTCTGCAGCGATACGCCATCCCATCTGGTTTGCGCTTAGTGGGACTATCATTTGTTTTTCAACAGGACAATGACCCAACACACCTCCAGGCTGTGTAAGGGCTATTTGAACAAGGAGATTGATGGAACGCTGCATCAGATGACCTGGCCTCCACAATCACCCGACCTCAACCCAATTGAGATGGTTTGGGATGAGTTGGACCGCAGAGTGAAGGAAAAGCAGCCAACAAGCGCTCAGCATATGTGGGAACTCTTTCGAGACTGTTGGAAAAGCATTCCAGGTGAAGCTGGTTGAGAGAATGCCAAGCTGTCATTAAGGCAAAGGGTGGCTACTTTGAAGAATATATATTTTGATTTGTTTAACACTTTTTTGCTTACTACATGATTCCATATGTGTTATTTCATTGTTTTGATGTCTTCACTATTATTCTACAATGTAGAAAATCGTTTTTTTTTTTTATTAAGAAAAACCCTGGAATGAGTAGGTGTGTCCAAACTTTTGACTGGTACTGTATGTAAAAATTCATGAAAAATAAAAAAACGAATATCTTGATTAGATAAGTATTCAACCCCCTAAGTCAATACATGAATCACCTTTGGCAGCGATTACAGCTGTGAGTCGTTCTGGGTAAGTCTCTAAGAGCTTTCCACACCTGGATTGTGCAATATTTGCCCATCATTCTTTTAAAATTCTTCAAGCTATCATTGCTAGACAACCATTTTCAGGTCTTGCCATAGATTGTCAAGTAAAAACTGTAACGCAGCCACTCAGGAACAACTGTGCTTAGTTCCATTCAGTTTATTTCTCATCCTGAAAAACGTCCTTCTTTTTACTCTGTAGTTAACTCCACAATACTAACCTAATTGACAATGTTGTTGACGAACCCTCAGTTTTACTCCTATCACAGCCATTCAACTAACTGTTTTAAAGTCACCATTGCGCATCATGGTGAAATCTCTGAGCAGTTTCCTTCCTCTCTGGCAACTGGGTGTATTGATACACCATCCAAAGTATAATTAGTAACTTCACCATGCTCAAAGGGATATTCAAAGTCTGGTTGTTAAAATGTTTTACCCATCTACCAATATGTGCCCTTCTTTGGTATTTGTGGTTAAATATGTGTTTGAAATTCACTGCTCGACTGAGGGACCTTACAGATAATTGTATGTGTGGGGTACAGAGATGAGGTAGTCATGATATAAAAAAACTAAAAAAAAACTAGTATTGGATTGTGTACAACTTATTATGTGACTTGTTTAAGCAACTTTTTACTCCTGAACTTATTTTGGCTTGCCATAACAAAGGGGTTGAACACTTATTGACTCAAGACATTTCAGCTTATCATTTTAAAGTAATTTGTAAAAGATTTGAAAAACATAATTCCACTTTGACAGCATGAGGTATAGCGTGTGGGCCAGTGACAAAACAAATCTCAACTTAATACATTTCTAATTCAGGCTGTAACACAACAAAATGTGGAAAAAGTAAAGGGGTGTGAATACTTCACGAAGGTACTGTACCTTGCCTCGTGTGTACATACAGTGCATTCGGAAAGTATTCAGACCCCTCGACCTTTCCCACATTTTTTTACGTTACAGCCTTATTCTGAAATTGATTAAATTGTTTTTTTCCCCTCATCAATCTACACACAATACCCCATAATGACAAAGCAAAAACAGTTTTTAGAAATGTTAGCACATTTATTTATATAAAAAAACATTTACCTAAGTATTCTGATCCTTGACTCAGTACTTTGTTGAAGCACCTTTGGCAGCGATTACAGACTCAATTCTTCTTGGGTATGACGCTACAAACTTGGCACACCTGTATTTGGGGAGTTTCTCCCATTCTTCTCTGCAGATTCTCTCAAGCTCTGTCAGGTTCGATGGGGACCGTCACTGCACAGCTATTTTCAGGTCTCTCCAGAGATGTCCGATCGGGTTCAAGTCTGGGCTCTGGCTGGGCCACTCAAGGACATCCAGAGACTTGTCCCGAAGCCTCTCCTGCGTTGTCTTGGCTGTGTGCTTAGGGTTGTTGTCCTGTTGGAAGGTGAACCTTAGCCCCAGTCTGAGGTCCTGAGTGCTCCGGAGCAGGTTTTCACCAAGGATCTCTCTATACTTTGCTCCGTTCATCTTTCCCACGATCCTGACTACATTTACATTTTAGTCATTTAGCAGACGCTCTTATCCAGAGCGACTTACAGTTAGTGAATACATTTTTTATTTTATTTTAATTTTTATACTGGCCCCCCGTGGGAATCGAACCCACAACCCTGGCGTTGCAAACGCCATGCTCTATCAACTGAGCTACATCCCTGCCGGCCATTCCCTCCCCTACCCTGGACGACGCTGGGCCAATTGTAACTAGTCTCCCAGTCCCTGCCGCTGAAAAACAATCCCCACAGTATGATGCTGCCACCACCATGCTTCACCGTAGGGATGGTGCCAGGTTTCCTCCAGACGTGACGCTTGGCATTCAGATCAAAGAGTTCAATCTTGGTTTCATCAGACCAGAGAATCTTGCTTCTCATGGTCTGAGTCCTTTAGGTGCCTTTTGCCAAACTCCAAGCGGGCTGTCATGTGCCTTTTACTGAGGAGTGGCTTCCGTCTGCCCACTCTACCATAAAGGCCTGATTGGTGGAGTGCTGCAGAAATGGTTGTCCTTCTGGAAGGTTCTCCCATCTCCACAGGGGAAATCTAAAGCTCTGTCAGAGTGACCATCGGGTTCTTGGTCACCTCCCTGACCAAGGCCCTTCTCCCCCAATTGCGCAGTTTGGCCAGGCGGACAGCTCTAGGAAGAGTCTTGGTGGTTCCAAACTTCTTCCATTTAAGAATGATGGAGGCCACTGTGCTCTTGGAGACCTTCAATGCTGCAGAAATGTTTTGGTACCCTTCCCCAGATCTGTGCTCCGACACAATCCTTTCTCTGAGCTCTACGGACAATTCCTTCGACCTCATGGCTTTGGTTTTTGCTCTTACGTGCACTGTCAACTGTGGGACATTATATAGACAGAGGTGTGTGCCTTTCCAAATCAAGTCCAATCAGTTGAATTTACCACAGGTGGACTCCAATCAAGTTGTAGAAAAATCTCAGGGTTTGGCCGAGGGGGCTTTATTTGGCTTATCGCACTCTAGCGACTCCTTGTGGCGGGCCGGGAGCCTGCAGGTTGACCTCGGTCATCAGTTGAACGGTGTTTCCTCCGACACATTGGTGCGGCTGGCTTCCGGGTTAAGCGGGCGGGTGTTAAGAAGCGCGGTTTCGGAGGACGCATGACTCGACCTTCGCCTCTCCCGAGCCCGTTGGGGAGTTGCTGGGGATGAGACAAGATCGAAAGTTTCGGCTGTAACATGGACTCAATGTGATGAAACTTTGTTGCTCCTTGCTGAAACAAGCAAACGACTACTTTGGATGCCTAGGCAACCGTCCCCACAATGCAGCAGCAGCACACAGATATAATAATGAATAGAACGGGCCATTGTCTTAAAGTCCGATCGCGTCACTCCTCCCTCAACCGATCTGTCTTGTAGGGACGTGGAACTCATCTCTACAAATCTAGATTTTGCTCATTCAACCTAACCCTAGTTCCTAATTCTGAAAATGACTCCACTCTCAGTGGCTATGATGCACAGCACTGGCCACTAATGGCAAACCATGCTACAGCTAGCAGCCTAGTGCAAGCTTGTTTGAAGGGCCATACGCTAGCTAGTTTGCCAGCTTGTTGATGAAGTTGTACGGCACCAAGGTTATGGGACTGTTCTGAAAAAGAAATCAGCATGTATCCGACTGACAGCTGGCACTGTGTCTCGCTACTTTGGAACAGTTGGCCAACGTGATGACATCAGAGAGCAGTCAGCTGTGCTGTAGAACTCGGCGCACTAGTCACAGCAGAAACGATACCATGAAAACTCATTTGTAAAATTAGCTAGAACTTCACTACACTAGCTAGCTTGTGTATTCAGCATTGAGTGTGAACTGGCGTTGTTAGCATTCCTGCCTTTCGTTTCATTTGGATTGATTTGAGACTGGTTCAGGCAGCAAGCAGACACTAACATCAGCTAGCAAATTTTGGTTTCATAAATACTGACTCTACATGGGGAGGACAGGGCCAGGGGCTGGTGGTCCTATGTACACTGTGCAGTGTAGGCTGAGGGCTAAGGGTGAGGGCTAAAATCCGGTATTTACACACTGATCCCCTCTCAGCTCTCTGGCCCTCTGATCTCTCTCTCTGCGTTCTCTGGCCCTCTAATCTCTCTCTCTGCGTTCTCTGGCCCTCTGGTCTCTCTCTCTGCTCTCCCCCGCTCTCTGCTCTCTCCCTTTCTCTACTCTCTCTCTTCTTCCCTCTCTGCTCTCCCCCTCTCTCTGCGCTCTCCCTTTCTCTACTCTCTCTCTTCTTCTCCCTCTGCTCTCCCCCTCGCTCTACTCTCTCTCCCTTCCTCTCTGCAGGCTAAACAGATGGTTAGTGTTTTTCCTGGCAGATTTGTGACAAGAGCCACAAAAGGCCCCTGCTTTGACACCAAGCCAAACGGTTAATGCTGTTACTGGCAGGAGCAGGGGAAGAGGAGGAGGAGAGAACAGAGGAGGAGGGGGAAGGAGGAGAGAACAGAGGAGGAGGGGGAAGGAGGGAGGCAGAGGAGGAGGGGGAAGGAAGAGCGAACAGAGGAGGAGGGGGAAGGAAGAGAGAACAGAGGAGGAGGGGGAAGGAGGGAGGGAGACAGAGGAGGAGGGGGAAGGAGGGAGGGAGGCAGAGGAAGAGGGGGAAGGCAGAGGAGGAGGGGGAAGGAGGGAGGGAGGCAGAGGAGGAGGGGGAAGGAGGGAGGCAGAGGGAGAGCAGGGGAAGAGAAGGAGGAGAGAACAGAGGGGGGGAAGGAGGGAGGCAGAAGAGGAAGGAGGGAGGCAGAAGAGGTAGGAGGGAGGCAGAGGAGGTAGGAGGGAGGCAGAGGAGGTAGGAGGGAGGCAGAGGAGGTAGGAGGGAGGCAGAGGAGGTAGGAGGGAGGCAGAGGAGGAGGGGGAAGGAGGAAGGCAGAAGTGGAAGGAGCCAGAGCAGGGGTAGAGAAGGAAGAGGAGAGAGGAGAGAGGAGAGGAGAGAGAGAGGAGAGAGGAGAGAGGAGAGAGAGCAGGAGGTAGGGAAGTGCGGGGAGGCAGGATAGCCGAGAGTGAGAGAGACATAAAAGAGAAAAACATTGGATAACAATCAACCCTGAATCTAACCAGCCCTTCCTAGAACCTCTCCCACATTTCAGATGAATGAGCTGTTGCTGTGAGACTATAGAGAGAGAGAGACCAGCAGGAGAGAATGTCATGACTGGGTTGGTTCTAGTGGCACATCCAGAGTTGTGTAAACAACCATTAGTGCATCCAGGCAGAGTGGCTCAGAGGAGGAGTGACTATCAGCAAGGGGGAGCTGCATGTTGATCTACAACTAGATGACACCTAGATGCGTGTATACACAGTGGACAAAACATTAAGAACACCTGCTCTTTCCATGACATAGACTGACCAGGTGAATCCAGGTGAAAGCTATGATCCCTTATTGATGTCACCTGTTAAATCCACTTCACATCAGTGTAGATGAAGGGGGAGGAGACAGGTTAAATAAGGATTTCAGAGGGTGAATGGGCAAGACAAAATTATTAAGTGCCTTTGAACGGGGTATGGTAGTAGGCAATGTTCCCTGTAAAACATTTTTATCACTGAACACATTTTAGGTCTGCTGAGCGCAAACTTGAACATTGTGAAAATTCTGTGCAACTTCCGGTGCGCGTTTACTGTGAACACTGAGGCTGTACCCGCTTCACGTTAGTTTTAACAGTGGTCAAGTAGCCTAACAGACTGGCCTACCATCAAAAACATTGGAGAAAATGCATCCCATAAGATTTTAACGTGTAACTAGCGGTTCTATCATTCAGCCTACAGTAGCAGCCAATGTTCAGTGTTCAATGTAGGCCTACATTCCATTAGACTTTCTGATAAAAACATGCAGGGCTTGACATTAACCTGCTTATCCACTTGTCCTTCAGACAAGGTGGTGACTGGAAATGTTGTTGTTGTGTGGTTTGATGCAAGAAACCACTTTACAAAATAAAATGCATTATTATTCCCATACCATTATTACAGAGATTCAGACAAATTATGATACCCTCTGCCTATTGGCTACTTAGCTTATTCAAGCCTGTCTCAAAATACAACACTGCCCCTTTAAGACAAAAACAAAGCTCTTTACCTGACTCACTTTTCAAAGATGTCTAGAAATGTACACGTTTTGTGCTCTTGTAAGAAGCAATCACGCCCCCCCCCCATTGCTGACTACAAATGATCTATAACTGGGCTAATAACTCACTAACTAGCAAAGGATATGAACAAATGTACAAATGTGCACACGTCACTACATGTAGCTCTCGCTTTGATCTCAAAACAAGCGCATCTACTCACGACTGCTGATGCTGTAAAAACAGTCCAGTTTCAAAGTGAATGGCACAGATCCATATATGGCAATGGTAATTTGCATATAGGCCTACTGCAGCTCTGATTGGTTATGGCGCACCGGTCTGTGTAGAGTAGGGGCCTGAGTAGTGCCTGTCAATGCAATAGAATCCTACTCCGATGCGTTCCCGCCTACAACAAAACCTCTTGTAGTGTTTGTTTTTAATACTAAGTCTTGCATAGTTCGTTTTGTTTTTCGGTATGTTACATTGAAAGTGGTTAATGTTGGGTTGATCCAATCACAATTCCCACAGTAGAGGGAAACGTTGATAGTGTTAACTAACGGAGAAAACTGGAAAGTTGAGTGAAGTTCAATCTCGTGCTTCTCTGCACGCGCTGATATTTCTTCTGCACGGCAGTCCCAGGGGGGGGGGGGAGCTTAGAGGAAACATTGGTAGTAGGTGCCAGGTTGCTGGGTTATTCACGCTCAACAATTTCCCGTGTATTTCAAGAATGGTCCACCACCCAAAGGACATCCAGCCAACTTGACACAACTGTGTGAAGCATTGGGAGTCAACATGGGCCAGCGTCCCTGTGGAACGCTTTCCACACCTCGTAGAGTCCATGCCCCGACGAACTGAGACTGTTCTGAGGGCTAAAGGGGGGTGCAACTCAATATAAGGAAGGCGTCCTTAATGTTTTGTACACATTGTATATGTACTTTTACTTGCTTGTTTGTATATTATATCCAATACATGCTAACAATGTGTGTCGGTTTAATTGAATGTACTAATTCTAAGGCTAAATATACATGTAACTGCCAAAATAAAGGAAACACCAACATAAAGTGTCTTAACAGGGCGTCGGGCCGCCACGAGCCAGAACAGCTTCAATGCACCTCGGCATAGATTCTACAAGTGTCTGGAACTCTATTGGAGGGATGCGACACCATTCTCCAACAACAATTTCCACCATTTGGTGTTTTGTTGATGGTGGTGGAAAACGCTGTCTCAGGCGCCGCTCCAGAATCAAATTGGGTTGAGATTAGGTGACAGTGATTAAGACTGCCACGGCAAATGGTCAAATAAAAATAACATGCTCATCAAACCATTCAGTGATCACTCGTGCCCTGTGGATGGGGGCATTGTCATCCTATGGGGGCATAGAAATGCTATCCAAAATAATGTCCTGCCCAGAAATTTTTAACATATTTTTTATACACGACCCCAAAGCATGATGGGATGTTAATTGCTTAATTAACTCCGGAACCACACCTGTGTGAAAGCACCTGCTTTCAATAAACGTTGTATCCCTCATTTACTCAAGTGTTTCCTTTATTCTGGCAGTTACATGTACATGAGTGTGCTAGCTAGAGGGAGATTAGTAAATGTCTGACATGTTACAGAACTAAGAGCCTTAGTGATATATCAGCCTTCTCTGTCCTGTCAATCATCAGGTGGCATAGGGCTGGTGTAAAGAAGTCAAGGCCTTCCTTAGGTTAGTTAGTGTGTGTAGGGTAGTTAGTGTGTGTAGGGTAGTTACTGTGTGTAGGTTAGTTAGTGTGTGTAGGTTAGTTAATGTGTGTAGGTTAGTTAGTGTGTGTAGGTTAGTTACTGTGTGTAGGTTAGTTAGTGTGTGAAGGTTAGTTAGTGTGTGTAGGTTAGTTACTGTGTGTGTAGGTTAGTTACTGTGTGTAGGTTAGTTACTGTGTGTAGGTTAGTTACTGTGTGTAGGTTAGTTAGTGTGTGTAGGTTAGTTACTGTGTGTAGGTTAGTTACTGTGTGTAGGTTAGTTAGTGTGTGTAGGGTAGTTAGTGTGTGAAGGTTAGTTACTGTGTGTAGGTTAGTTACTGTGTGTAGGTTAGTTAGTGTGTGTAGGTTAGTTAGTGTGTGTAGGTTAGTTACTGTGTGAAGGTTAGTTACTGTGTGTAGGTTAGTTAGTGTGTGTAGGGTAGTTAGTGTGTGAAGGTTAGTTACTGTGTGTAGGTTAGTTACTGTGTGTAGGTTAGTTAGTGTGTGTAGGTTAGTTAGTGTGTGTAGGTTAGTTAGTGTGTGTAGGTTAGTTACTGTGTGTAGGTTAGTTACTGTGTGTAGGTTAGTTACTGTGTGTAGGTTAGTTAGTGTGTGTAGGTTAGTTAGTGTGTGAAGGTTAGTTAGTGTGTGAAGGTTAGTTACTGTGTGAAGGTTAGTTACTGTGTGTAGGGTAGTTACTGTGTGTAGGTTAGTTAGTGTGTGTAGGTTAGTTAGTGTGTGAAGGTTAGTTACTGTGTGTAGGGTAGTTACTGTGTGTAGGTTAGTTACTGTGTGTAGGTTAGTTAGTGAGGCGCTAATACCAGAGGGATGCCAGCTGTTCTCTACTGTACATCATTGTTTATATTTTACTGCAATATAGTATTTTGTTTAATGATTGTTAATCTCGGTTAAGCCAGAACTAAAGTCTTGCCTAATTGGTCAGATGCTTGATTAAGTTGTGGGTCCATGCGTGTTAAGAGAAGAGATAGAACGAGGACCTCCGCCCTATCTCTCTTTGAAAGTTACGGGCCGAATATTCCGTCCCCTTCCGGAATTCAAAAGATGCCAACACCTGCAAAATCGTGATTTGTCAAAAAATAACTTGTGATGGAAAAACCCATGGAACTAATGCAGCTCATTACCTCAGGCATCCCGTTGTATCGTGGCAGAGCTAAGGTACCATTTATGTTCATGTAGTCTGTCCACGAGAGATTAAATGATTCTTAACTCATGGAAATGAAATTTACTGTATATTTGATAACACAGTATGTTGCCTCTTATCTAATGCTTAGTAAAATAGGGTCTTATATTTTATCTTGTACAGTTAAAACTGCAACAATCGCAGCACATTACTCACAAACTACATATTTTACAGTGAGGGAAAAAAAGTATTTATATCAAATACTTTTTTTCCCCTTCACTGTACTAGGAATATATAAACGGCTTCTACCGAGGTCACCACTGTCTGAGTCACGACATGTCTGCTTCTAAAATAGACAGCCTGTACAGAACAGCACAGGGCATAGAGAGAAAATCAGCACTGAAAAGGGCCTTGGAAAGGTGCGAGCGTGCCCGTTTCTCGCCTGGTTGTTTAAATAGGCAGGCGAACCCCGCTGCGCCGATCCTTTCTCCCCACAGAATGAGTGAGCTGTGTTTTCACAGGTCAGGGGATACACACGCCAGAGAATCAGCACTCTCTCCCCGTCTCACTGCTGTAAGCGCTTTTACAAATCAAAGCAGATTGGAACTACTGCTACAGAGCCGTAGGGTTTGATCCCTACGCCCGCTACAGAGCCTTTTTACAGGGGGGGGGGGTTGATCCCTGCGCCTCACCTCACCTCGTGTTATGCTGATAAGCTAGTCCCCCTAATATAAATCACATTGTGGAGCCAGAGGGATCTCCTGTCCTCCTCTCTGTACTACATCCATTTCATTATTTAATCAATTTTATTGTTTTGTTTATACTAGAAAGTGTTGCGATTTTAAAACGCACTTTAAATCCAGTTTGATTTGATACAGTAGGTCCTCCTCTCTGCACTACATCTATTAGCTAGAACAGACAGGTGTTGAGTGACTACAGCCCAAAAACACAATAGTCTGCTGTGGTCTGCTGTGGTCTGCTGAGGTCTGCTGTGGTCTGCTGTGGTCTGCTTTGGTCTGCTGTAGTCTGCTGAGGTCTGCTGTGGTCTGCTGAGGTCTGCTGTGGTCTGCTGAGGTCTGCTGTGGTCTGCTGAGGTCTGCTGTGGTCTGCTGAGGTCTGCTGAGGTCTGCTGTAGTCTGCTGAGGTCTGCTGTGGTCTAATCCATACTGGTGTAGAAGGATCCTCTAAACCAGGGGTGTCAAACTCATTCCACGGAGGGCCGAGTGTCTACACGGTTTTTTTTTTTTTTCTCCTTTCAATTAAGACCTAGACAACCAGGTGAGGGGAGTTCCTTACTAAGACCTAGACAACCAGGTGAGGGGAGTTCCTTACTAATTAGTGACCTTAATTGATCAATCAAGTACAAGGGAGGAGCGAAAACCCACAGACACTCTGGCCCTCCGTGGAATGAGTTTGACATGCGTGCTCTAAACCAATCACAGGGCTCTGCATACACAAAATACATAATTTTCCAAAACAAGTCCACTCTGTCACCTCCTAGAGAGTGCGTCCCTAATGACACCCTGTTCCCTAGAGAGTGCGTCCCTAATAACACCCTGTTCCCTAGAGAGTGCGCCCCTAATGACACCCTGTTCCCTAGAGAGTGCGCCCCTAATAACACCCTGTTCCCTAGAGAGTGCGCCCCTAATGACACCCTGTTCCCTAGAGAGTGCGTCCCTAATGACACCCTGTTCCCTAGAGAGTGCGCCCCCTAATGACACCCTGTTCCCTAGAGAGTGCGTCCCTAATGACACCCTGTTCCCTAGAGAGTGCGCCCCTACTGACACCCTGTTCCCTAGAGAGTGCGCCCCTAATGACACCCTGTTCCCTAGAGAGTGCCTCCTAGAGAGTGCGTCCCTAATGACACCCTGTTCCCTAGAGAGTGCGCCCCTAATGACACCCTGTTCCCTAGAGAGTGCGCCCCTAATGACACCCTGTTCCCTAGAGAGTACGTCCCCTAATGACACCCTGTTCCCTAGAGAGTGCGTCCCCTAATGACACCCTGTTCCCTACATAGTGCCTCCTAGAGAGAGCGTCCCTAATGACACCCTGTTCCCTAGAGAGTGCGTCCCTAATGACACCCTGTTCCCTAGAGAGTGCGTCCCTAATGACACCCTGTTCCCTAGAGAGTGCCTCCTAGAGAGTGCGCCCCTAATGACACCCTGTTCCCTAGAGAGTGCGCCCCTAATGACACCCTGTTCCCTAGAGAGTGCGCCCCTAATGACACCCTGTTCCCTAGAGAGTGCGTCCCTAATGACACCCTGTTCCCTAGAGAGTACGTCCCCTAATGACACCCTGTTCCCTAGAGAGTGCGCCCCTAATGACACCCTGTTCCCTAGAGAGTGCGCCCCTAATGACACCCTGTTCCCTAGAGAGTGCGCCCCTAATGACACCCTGTTCCCTAGAGAGTGCGCCCCTAATGACACCCTGTTCCCTAGAGAGTGCGTCCCTAATGACACCCTGTTCCCTAGAGAGTGCGCCCCTAATGACACCCTGTTCCCTAGAGAGTGCGCCCCTAATGACACCCTGTTCCCTAGAGAGTGCCTCCTAGAGAGTGCGTCCCCTAATGACACCCTGTTCCCTAGAGAGTGCGTCCCTAATGACACCCTGTTCCCTAGAGAGTGCGTCCCTAATGACACCCTGTTCCCTAGAGAGTGCGCCCCTAATGACACCCTGTTCCCTAGAGAGTGCGCCCCTAATGACACCCTGTTCCCTAGAGAGTGCCTCCTAGAGAGTGCGTCCCTAATGACACCCTGTTCCCTAGAGAGTGCGTCCCTAATGACACCCTGTTCCCTAGAGAGTGCGTCCCTAATGACACCCTGTTCCCTACATAGTGCCTCCCAGAGTGGCTGTTTTCTCATGCAGTGGTAGAACAGTGTGACGCTGATGCAGCCATAACTGGTAACTGTCTTTTTTGCAGTTCAAGTATACTGTAGTTCTCTACTGTAGTTCTCTACTGTAGTTCTCTACTGTAGTTCTCTACTGTAGTTATCTACTGTAGTTCTCTACTGTAGTTCTCTACTGTAGTTCTCTACTGTAGTTCTCTACTGTAGTTCTCTCTGTCTTTCCAAGTAGCTGCAGCCTAGTGGTCTCTGAGTCAACGGGAGAGCATGTTAGGAGACAACACCCTTTACCTAACTAAACAGTAGACATAAAACCAATAGAGACTGGATCCAAACTTTAGATAGACCTTCGTTTGTTTTAAAGTTCACATTTTACGCCTCTTTATCGAGACTACTTTCTGAAAGGTATTGCCGGTATCAAAGCCAAAAACGTATTTCCGTCAAACGACCTAGTAATCATTTCGGTAAAGTCCTGCCTATGGCTTAGCATGAAACGTAGCCGTAATGATTAGGTGTCTTTGGCACGCACAACACTCTAAACTCTTGATGGTTGCTAGGGTTACAATCCTCCTGGCAGTTCTAAACATTGCAACGCATGTCACTTCACCCATCTCTTCACATAGCCCACCACTAAGCATGCACTGTTTTCTTAACCGCAACTGGATGGATCAATCAATAATTACTGTGGGAATAAATATCACTGAATGACAGAGATATTGGAATTGAATTGGACATTTATCATATTGTTGCTTACTAAAACTATCAAAGTCATCCAATCGTTTAAATAAATTTGAAGCAATAGCTTATGTCGCGTGTGGTCAACTATACTGAACAAAAATATAAAATGCAACATTTAAAGTGTTGGTTTCATGTTTCATGAACTGGAATAAAAGACCCCAGAAATTGTACATACACACAATTCTGTGCACACATTTGTTTACATCCCTGTTAGTGAGCATTTCTCCTTTGCCAAGATAATTCATCCACCTGACAGGTGTGGCATATCAAGAAGCTGATTAAAGAGCATGCTCATTACACAGGTGCACCTTGTGCTGGGGACAATAAAAGGCCCCTCTAAAATGTGCAGTTTTGTCACGCAACACAATGCCACAGATGGCTCAAGTTTTGAGGGAGCGTGTAATTGGCATGCTGACTGCAGCAATGTACACCAGAGCTGTTGCCAGATAATTAAATGTTAATTTCTCTACCATAACATAATTTTAGGTTATTTACTGACACAACTGCAGAACCCGTGTAACCACGCTAACCCAGGACCTCCACATCCTGCTTCTTCACCTGCGGTACCGTCTGAGACCAGCCACCTGGACAGCTGATGAAACTGTGGGTTTGCGCAACCGAAGAATATCTGCACAAACTGTCAGAAACCATCTCGGGAAAGATCATCTGCGTGCTCGTCGTCCTCACCATGGTCTTGACCTGATTGCAACACGGAGTCATAACCGACTTCAGTTGGAAAATGCTCACCTTCGATGGCCACTGGCACGCTGGAGAAGTGTACTCTTCACGGATGAATCCCGGTGTCAACTGTACCGGGCAGATGGCAGACCGCGTGCATGGCGTCGTGTGGGCGAGGGGTTTGCTGATTTTGAACAGAGTGCCCTATGGTGGCGGTGGGGTTATGGTATGGGCAGACATGAGCTACGGACAACGAACACAATTTAATTTTATCGATGGCAATTTGAATGCACAGAGATACCGTGACGAGATCCTGAGGCCCGTTGTCGTGCCATTCATCCGACGCCATCACATCATGTTTCAGCATTATAATGCACGGCCCCATGGCGCAAGGATCTGTACACAATTCCTGGAAGCTGAAAATGTCCCAGTTCTTCCATGGCCTGCATACTCACCAGACATGTCACACATTGAGCATGTTTGGGATGCTCTGGATCGACGTGTACAACAGCGTGTTCCAGTTCCCGGCAATATCCAGCAACTTCACACAGCCATTGAAGAGGAGTGGGACAACATTCCACAGACCACAATCAACAGCCAGATCAACTCTATGCGAAGGAGATGTGTCGCACTGCATGAGGCAAATGGTGGTCACCAGATACCTTTTTTTAAGGCATCTGAGATCAACAGATGCATATCTGTATTCCCAGTCATGTGAAATCCATAGATTAGGGCCTAATGAATTTATCTCAATTGACTAATTTCCTTATATGAACTCTAACTCAGTAAAATGTTTGAAATTGTTGCATGTTGGGTTTATATTTTTGTTCAGTGTAATGACTTAACCTTAAAGCTCAAAGGGATATTCAATGTCTGCTTTTTTTGTTGCCATCTACCAATAGGTGCCCTTCATGCTGTTTAATCAGCTTCTTGATATGCCACACCTGTCAGGTGGATGGATTATCTTGACAAAGGAGAAATGCTCACCAACATGGATGTAAATAAATGAGTGTACAAAATTTGAGAGAAGCTTTTTGTGCATATGGAAAATTTCTGGGATCTTTCATTTCAGCGCATGAAAAATGGGACCAACACTTTACATGTTGCATTTATATTTCTGTTCAGTATAATTATACTTTGTATGTTGTATCAATACACCAAGTCACTACAAAGATACAGGCATCCTTCCTAACTCAGTTGCCGGAGAGTAAGGAAACTGTTCTGGGATTTCACCATAAGGCCAATGGTGACTTTAAAACAGTTACTCCACAATACTAACCTAAATTAACAGATTGAATAAGGGAAGACTGTACAGCAAAAAAAAATCCTAAACAAGGCACTAATACTGCAAAAGAATTGGCTAAGTAATTCACTTTTTGTTCTGAATACAAACTGTTGTGTTTGGGGCAAATCCAATACAACACTTTACTGAGCACCACTCGCCATATTTTCAAGCGTAGTGGAGGCTGCATTATGTTATGGGTATGCTTGTAATTGTCAAGGACTGGAGAATTTCAGGATAAAAAAAGAATCTGAATGGAGCTAAGCAAACGCAAAATCCTTGAGGAAAACCTGGTTCAGTCTTTTTCCCACCAGATACTGGGAGATGAATTCACCTTTCAGCAGGACAAATCTAAAACACAAAGCCAAATCTACACTGGAGTTCCTTACCAAGAAAACAGTGAATGTTCTTGGGTGGCCGTGTTACAGTTTTGACTTAAATCTACTTGAAAATCTATGGCAAGACTGGAAAATGGTTGTCTAGCAAATGATCAACAACCAATTTCACAGAGCTTGAAGAATTTTGAAAATAATAAATGGGCAAATGTTGAACAATCCAGGTGTGGAAAGCTCTTAAGTGAAAATAATAATTTTGGGGGGCATATCCCATTTAGAATCTGTTCTTTTTCCTGCAGTCTGAAACAGCCAAAAAGCACATTGCAAGCCACAACCTACATAGGTGGTTTGAAGTCTGATTCAAATCTGATTCCTGGCCATGTGTCTGAATGGTCAAATCTGATTTATTTGCCCTCAAATCTGTTATTTGGCTAGATACTCTGTTGACAGTTTGACAAGAACATGTGGTAGCTAACTAGCTTGTTAATTGTTTACAAACAAATGAGTGAATGTGTTAGAAAGCTAACCAGCTACCTAGCTAGCCAGTTGACTGCTGTGGCTAGACAAAAAGGACTTGTTTTGAAAGTTGGATCATCTTATCCTTCGAGGCTTTAAAAGTGTTCTTACACTACGATTTTCAACATTCAAAGCAACTGGGAAACGCCCATGGCAGGAATTGTTTTCACCTTAGCTGGCTACATAACTTCTGAGTGATAGGAAGCACGAGCACCACCACCAATCAAATAAAAGAAAATGTTATTTGCCACATGCGCCGAATACAACAGGTGTAGACATTACCGTGAAATGTTTACTTACAGCCCTTAACCAACAATGCATTTAGTTTTTAATAAAAAAGTAAATTAAAACAACAAAAGAGTTGAGAAAAAAAGAGCAGAAGTAAAATAAAATAACAGTAGGAAGGCTATATACAGGGGGGTACCGGTGCAGAGTCAATGTGACGGGGCACCGGCACCAATCAGCTTACACCACTGCATACACACACGTCATTACTAGCGTAGCCATGTCAGTTACTAGCTTAGCCATGTCAGTAACTAGCGTAGCCATGTCAGTAACTAGCGTAGCCATGTCAGTAACTAGCGTAGCCATGTCAGTTACTAGCGTAGCCATGTCAGTTACTAGCGTAGCCATGTCAGTAACTAGCGTAGCCATGTCAGTAACTAGCGTAGCCATGTCAGTAACTAGCGTAGCCATGTCAGTTACTAGCGTAGCCATGTCAGTTCCTAGCGTAGAAATGTCAGTTTCTAGCGTAGCCATGTCAGTTCCTAGCGTAGCCATGTCAGTTCCTAGCGTAGCCATGTCAGTTCCTAGCGTAGCCATGTCAGTTACTAGGGTAGCCATGTCAGTTACTAGGGTAGCCATGTCATACTAGCGTAGCCAGTCAGTAAATTAGCGTAGCCATTGTCAGTAACTAGCGTAGCCATGTCAGTAACTAGCGTAGCCATGTCAGTTACTAGCGTAGCCATGTCAGTACCTAGCGTAGCCATGTCAGTTACTAGTCGTTAGCCATGTCAGTAACTAGCGTAGCCATGTCAGTAACTAGCGTAGCCATGTCAGTTACTAGCGTAGCCATGTCAGTAACTAGCGTAGCCATGTCAGTAACTAGCGTAGCCATGTCAGTTACTAGCGTAGCCATGTCAGTTACTAGCGTAGCCATGTCAGTAACTAGCGTAGCCATGTCAGTAACTAGCGTAGCCATGTCAGTAAACTAGCGTAGCATGTCAGTTACCTAGCGTAGCCATGTCAGTTACTAGCGTAGCCATGTCAGTAACTAGCGTAGCCATGTCAGTAACTAGCGTAGCCATGTCAGTTACTAGCGTAGCCATGTCAGTAACTAGCGTAGCCATGTCAGTACTAGCGTAGCCATGTCAGTAACTAGCGTAGCCATGTCAGTACCTAGCGTAGCCATGTCAGTAACTAGCGTAGCCATGTCAGTAACTAGCGTAGCCATGTCAGTAACTAGCGTAGCCATGTCAGTAACTAGCGTAGCCATGTCAGTACTAGCGTAGCCATGTCAGTAACTAGCGTAGCCATGTCAGTACCTAGCGTAGCCATGTCAGTAACTAGCGTAGCCATGTCAGTACCTAGCGTAGCCATGTCAGTAACTAGCGTAGCCATGTCAGTAACTAGCGTAGCCATGTCAGTAACTAGCGTAGCCATGTCAGTAACTAGCGTAGCCATGTCAGTAACTAGCGTAGCCATGTCAGTTCCTAGCGTAGAATGTCAGTTCTAGCGTAGCCATGTCAGTTCCTAGCGTAGCCATGTCAGTCAGTAGCATGTCATTCTAGCGTAGCCATGTCAGTTACTAGGGTAGCCATGTCAGTTACTAGGGTAGCCATGTCAGTAACTAGCGTAGCCCATGTCAGTAACTAGCGTAGCCATGTCAGTAACTAGCGTAGCCATGTCAGTAACTAGCGTAGCCATGTCAGTTACTAGCGTAGCCATGTCAGTAACTAGCGTAGCCATGTCAGTTACTAGCGTAGCCATGTCAGTAACTAGCGTAGCCATGTCAGTAACTAGCGTAGCCATGTCAGTTACTAGCGTAGCCATGTCAGTAACTAGCGTAGCATGTCAGTAACTAGCGTAGCCATGTCAGTACTAGCGTAGCCATGTCAGTTACTAGCGTAGCCATGTCAGTAACTAGCGTAGCCATGTCAGTAACTAGCGTAGCCATGTCAGTAACTAGCGTAGCCATGTCAGTAACTAGCGTAGCCATGTCAGTTACTAGCGTAGCCATGTCAGTAACTAGCGTAGCCATGTCAGTAACTAGCGTAGCCATGTCAGTAACTAGCGTAGCCATGTCAGTAACTAGCGTAGCCATGTCAGTAACTAGCGTAGCCATGTCAGTAACTAGCGTAGCCATGTCAGTAACTAGCGTAGCCATGTCAGTAACTAGCGTAGCCATGTCAGTAACTAGCGTAGCCATGTCAGTAACTAGCGTAGCCATGTCAGTAACTAGCGTAGCCATGTCAGTAACTAGCGTAGCCATGTCAGTAACTAGCGTAGCCATGTCAGTAACTAGCGTAGCCATGTCAGTAACTAGCGTAGCCATGTCAGTACTAGCGTAGCCATGTCAGTAACTAGCGTAGCCATGTCAGTAACTAGCGTAGCCATGTCAGTAACTAGCGTAGCCATGTCAGTAACTAGCGTAGCCATGTCAGGTAACTAGCGTAGCCATGTCAGTAACTAGCGTAGCCATGTCAGTACCTAGCGTAGCCATGTCAGTAACTAGCGTAGCCATGTCAGTAACTAGCGTAGCGTAGCGTAGCCATGTCAGTAACTAGCGTAGCCATGTCAGTAACTAGCGTAGCCATGTCAGTAACTAGCGTAGCCATGTCAGTAACTAGCGTAGCCATGTCAGTAACTAGCGTAGCCATGTCAGTAACTAGCGTAGCCATGTCAGTTACTAGCGTAACATGTTTTCACTTTGTCATTATGGGGTATTGTGTGTAAATGGGTAAGATTTTAAAAAATATCGAATCATTTTTAATTCAGTCTGTAACACAACCAAATGTGGAGTGAGTGAAGTGGTATGAATACTTTCTGAAGGCACTGCATGTAGTTTAACAAGTGGATTATTTTGCTCTTCCTTTTCAGTCGTTTAAGTAGCCCAGGCCTCCTCCCGACCAAAAGCCTGTGAATTCACTGACATGTCTGATAATCAATCAATGTGATTTTGTTTCACAAAATCTCCATCTGTATAGGATATTTGGTTAATTGGTTTTCTAGCTGGGGCAAATAATTGGAGGTGGAATAGCTCATCTATTAGTTTGCTCATCTGTCACTGACCAGGAACATTTAGCATGCATTCATGTAGCCTAAATCAAGAGTAGGACTATTATTTTGCTCAATCGCGAATATGCAGCTCCAAAAGCCCACGGAGGTTGTGAAATATGAACAAGAGAAAACAGGATTGTTATTATTTTTCTAACGGTATCATGATGAAGGTAAAACCCTACGCCTGCTCCCTAACAAAGTGGACTGAGGTTAGGAAAGAGATGAAATGTGGATCAAAAAAAGAATGGGCTTGGGCTCTGTTTCAAAATATAACTTTTTTTATATGACGAATTAATAATGTATTTGTTTTGGATGGTGTATATTCAACGGATTTATTAAAATGGACGCCCTCCCCCCCAAAAATATGACAGGCAAAATAACGTAAATCCTATTTGAAAGCAGTACCTGTAAAACAACATTTTTTACAGAAGCATTTAAGTGGAAAAACATCAAGCACAAATTTGATATGCGATCTGCCATTTCAGAGAATTTAGTTGTTTGAACAGAGTTGAGCAGAACCCAGCTCATATTCCATGACGTCCTCTCTCTCCCTCCCTCCCTCCCTCCCTCCGTGTACTGGAGGAAATGGTGGCAACAGAGCCAGCCCTGTACAGACTGTCAGATCGCCCAACAGTTCGACGGAGAGGGATGACGACCCCCCCCCCCCGCTCGGCTCCAGGCCTTTATGTGTCTTTATATAAAGCATTCCTAAACGCTAGTCAGGCCTGGTGTGTTTACACAGCGCTGGGTGCTTACACTTGGCACTGCCTTCGCTAGCCGCGCTGGCGCTTTAGGTCAGGCCCAGATAATGAGCTACGGGAAGGACAGAGAGAGGGAGGGAGAAAGAGGGAGGGAGAGGGAGGGAGAGTGGGAGGGAGGGACATGCAGGAGCACTCTTTAGAAGCAGTCAAGTTAACACTAAGAGCAAGCGGAAAAAAAGGGAGTGAGACTCCGAGGGAGAAGCAGGAACACCGTAGCCCTCTGGAAAAAGCAGGAAAACTAATACCAGAGGAACAAGAGCGAGCCAAGGAGAATCAGACCAGCTAACACCAGAGGAACAAGAGTGAGCCGAGGAGAATCACTTTAGCTCTCTTTAAAAGTGTTCCAGCTAATACTAGCAGGAAGCGAGGAAAGAAGGGAGGAAGAGAGGCTGTTAGACTGTAACCCTCTGGATGTCTCTGTGTGGATGTCTGGCTATAAGCCCAGAGGGGGTTTATAGAAGGCCCAACTCTCTGCTCTGTGGCTGGGCTGCGATGTGGCTCAGTACAGTGGTGTGGCGGTATCCAGACCAAAGGCCTTGGAGCAGGACATAATGTTATAGGAACAACCACGCCACATTTTAATATGAGTCGCTCGTTCATTCTTCTCGCGTGGCTTGGCATTGCCGTGGAAATACTAAAATATGATATGTCAGTGTGTGTGTGTGTGTGTGTGTGTGTGTGAGGACAGAGAGGGGAAAATAAAAAGATCTAAAGCTACTGTACAAAATCTTGAAGATCGTTACGCTCCATGGTCTACATCATGTGTGGGAGTGAGAGAGCAAAGGAAGGTGACAGAGCGAGAGAGGAGGAGAGATTTCTGTTAAGGAAAATAAATTGAGCTTTCCTCTGGGTATTGACTAGCAGTGCCACTAGCTCAGAGAGGAGAGGAGAGCGGTGTGTATGTGTGTGTAGAGTACAGCAGGCTTTTAGCACAAAATCCAGTTCAATCATAACGAGACAGCTTTTTTTAGCTGTGACAACCCCGTTCATTTCAGAGTGTCTATATTGAGCTTACCCCCACCTTCCTCACCCCCGTCCGCTGACTGCTACCCTCCTCCTCCTCCTCCTCCTCCTCCCTTTGCTCTCAGTAACTAGATTGATATACGGCAGGGGATCAGGGGTGTCAAACTCATTTTGCCCCGGGGGGCCGCATTCGGTCTTCAACTAGGTCTGGAGGGCCACACTGAAAATGTGTCATATTTCCTCGCCGTCAAAATTTGCAGATAGTCCTCTATCCATCGTTTTGGGGAATTTTAGATACTCCTTTAATTTAGGTGATTATTAGCAAGCTGGACACAGAGTTAAGAAACGGGGGTAAATGTAGATCCATTATTTCTACACGGTTGCGATTTGGTTTTAGTCATTTAAAAATTACACTGAACAAAAATATAAACACAACATGTAAAGTGTTGTTTCATGAGCTGACATGTGCAGTTTTGTCACACAACACAATGCCACAGATGTCTCATGTTTTGAGGGAGCGTGCAATTGGCATGCCGACTGCAGGAATGTCCACCAGAGCTGTTGGCAGAACATTTTACGTTCATTTCTCTACCGTAATTTCTCTGCCTGTGCTTAGCTCTATTTCATTTATTTTTATCAACAACAACAAAAAACTCCCTAGTCCTTGCCGATGACAAGCATACCCATAACATGATGCAGCCACCACCATGCTTGAAAAAAATTAAGAGTGATACTCAGTGATGTGTTCGATTTGCCCCAAACATAACGCTTGGTATTCAGGACATAAAGTTAATTTCTTTGCCACATTTTTGGCAGTTTTACTTCAGTGCCTCATTGCAAACAGGATGCATGTTTTGTAATATTTTATTATGTACAGGCTTCCTTCTTTTCTCTCTGTCAATTAGGTTAGCATTGTGGAGTAACTACAATGTTGTTGATCCATCCTCAGTTTACACCTATCACAGACATTAAACTCTGTAACTGTTTTAAAGTCAGCATTGGCCTCATGGTGAAATCCATGAGGTGGTTTCCTTCCTCTCCGGCAACTGAGTTAGAAAGGTAATCTGTATCTTCGTAGTGACTGGGTGTATTGATACACCATCCAAAGTGTAATTAAAAACTTCACCATGCTCAAAGGGATATTCAATGTCTGCTTTACCCATCTACCAATAGGTGCCCTTTTTTGCGAGGCATTGGAAAACCTCCCTGGTCTTTGTGGTTGAATTTGTTTGAAATTCCCTGCTCAACAAAGGGACCTTATAGATAATTGTATGTGTGGGGTACAGGGACGAGGTAGTCATTCAAAAATAATGTTAAACACTATTATATGCAACTTATATGACTTGTTAAGCAAAGTTTTACTCCTGAAATTATTTAGTCTTGCCATAACAAAGGGGTTGAATACTTATTGACTCAAGACATTTCAGCTTTTCAATTTTAATTTGTAACAATTTCTGAAAACATAACTCCACTTTCACATTATGGGGTGTTGTGTGTAGGCCAGTGACACAAAATCTCAACTTATCCATTTTAAATTTAGGCTGTAACATTACAAAATGTGGAAAAAGTCCAGGGGTAAGAATACTTTCTGAGGGATCCATTGCAAAAGAGGCATTGGTCTCAATGGGACTCATAAAATACAGGTCAAATAAATACAAATGTACACTGAACAAAAATATAAACGCAACATGTAAAGTGTTGGTCCCATGTTTCATGATCTGAAATAATTATATAATATAATGAAAAATAATTTTTCATACACACAAAAAGCTTATTTCTCACATGTTGTGCACAAATTTGTTTACATCCCTGTTAGTGAGCTGGTGCTGAGGAGTATTTCTGTCTGTAATAAAGCCTTTTTGTGGGGAAAACGTATTCTGATTGGCTGGGCCTGGCTGTCAAGTGGGTGGGCCTGGCTCCCCAGTGGGTGGGCCTGGCTCCCCAGTGGGTGGGCCTGGCTCCCCAGTGGGTGGGCCTGGCTGTCAAGTGGGTGGGCCTATGCCCTCCATGGCAGCACCCCTGCCCAGTCATGTGAAATCCAATTAGGGCCTAATGAATTTATTTCAATTGACTGATTTCCTTATTTGAACTGTAACTCAGTAAAATCTTTGAAATTGTTGCATGTTGCGTTTACATTTTAGTTCAGTATAAATATTGATCCATATTTCCTCTCATGTATAAATTGTGTTTTGAGAGAGCCAAAGGCAGATCTGATAGTATTGCAGCAGTGTGGTTGGATGAATGGATGCACTTAATGTTTATCAATAAAGCTTCAGGGCAAACATAACACACGCCCCAAATCTTACATATAGTCATTTTACTTACAATCTGTTAATGTTGAAGTACACTGTGTGGTCCTCTGTAGCTCAATTGGTAGAGCATGGCGCTTGTAACGCCAGGGTAGTGGGTTCGATACCCCAGGACCACCCATACGTAAAAAATGTATGCACGCATGACTGTAAGTCGCTTTGGATAAAAGCGTCTGCTAAATGCCATATTATTATTATTATTATTATATTATTACTGTGTGATGACTTCAGGTGATGCAAAAATAGCTAAAAGTTTGATTTGAGTTTGACTGCAATATTTAGAAATCAGCCATGTTGTACGCTATTTTACTGCTGCAACCAAATAAAAGATTTTCTAAATCTAAATCCTAATGAAAACGTTGTACAGTGCTGAGGTCTAAAATATATCCCCAGAGGGAAAACAGTGACTTACCGTTTCCTTGTTGGGTAGCAGCTCTTTCCGAATCTTGAAGAAGTTCTTGCCGTGCTGTCTGAGCCCTTTAATGAACCGCTTCTGAAAACACAAGATTAAAAGAGAACATAAAAACATCAGCTACCATCCTTCCAGATCAGAATCAGCTACAACGACCAGTACAGTCAGCTAAAAAAATGCAACCAACCACATGTTACAGACCACCGCCACGACAAAAAAAACTTGTTTTCTTTCGTTAGTTCTGTGGTTTGGTTTGAGAGGTTTGACGTTAAAACTCTGTAGCCTCTGTTTAAACTCACGAGAGAGAGAGAGAGAGGGAGAGAGGGAGAGAGGGAGAGAGAGAGAGAGAGAGAGAGAGAGGGAGAGAGGGAGAGAGAGAGAGAGAGAGAGAGAGAGAGAGAGAGAGAAAGCTACAGTACACAGCCATGTCAGGGCACAATACAGAGGAAATTACTAACTCAGGCAAACACAGAAATTGAGATTATACTATTTTGCTCTTTCATGTGGTTTTGAAAAGAGAAGCTACGGAAATCTATTGTTCCATAAATCACAGGGAATGTCAGATTCAGGGAGAATAATATCGGAATATTACAAAGCAGACATTCAAAGCCAAAACTAAACTTAAATAACTTGTATTTCCTTTGACTGTGCTTACCATCAATTATTTTACTAAGTACACAGACCATATTTCTCTGCGAAATACTTGCATGTCCAAATACCGAATAGGAAACCCGACAAGAGTAAAAAATAACAAATCCACAGTGACAGGACGGAGGAAAACGACAGCGCGAATGACAACTTTCACAACAACCGTTTTATATTCATACATAAAAACACAAAACACCAAATCAACCATCAGCACCGCACAACAACAAAACCAGACAAAAACATTAAAATGTTAAAAACCCAAACCTAAATGTATTTCAGTATTTCTCCTCTTTCAAGAGACGTGTAGTCTGTGAGCAATAAAAAAGCGGGGGGAGGCTGAAAACATTCACGACCAGTGAAGCAGACAACCAACAGATTTACTTTCAGCTTCCAGAGGCAGGCAAGCCCCCGCTACCCGCTCCCGGACCGTTTTTTCTTCAGTTAATCATTTCAGCCAACCCTCTCTCTCAAGTAAGTCCAGAGAAAAGCGTGTTAAAGTCCCGGTGAGAACCCTCCACGTCAAGCCACAAGTATATAGGAAAAATCACTAGTCTCCAAAGGTACAACAGCGCTTTTTTACAAGCAAGAAATAGCTTGTCACTGTGCTCTTCCACTACAAAGGGGACGACTTTATATGTGATCTTTCTGCTAGAGAGCCTCTGGTCGGCAGCGGCATTGGAAAACCTGGAGTGTACCCAGAACCCTAGTGGAGTGGAGCCCTAGAACGCATCTGGTCAGCGGCAGCCTGAAAAACCTGGAGCAGCAGCCGGAGCGCAGTGGAGTGGAGCCCTAGCGAGCCTCTGACCGGTGGCAGCATGGAAGACCTGGAGCGGCGCCGGAGCCCAGTGGAAGGGAGCCAATGATGTATAGAAACCCTGGATTGCTGATGCTGTGCATTGGCCATTGAGAGGCTTTGAAGCCACCGGTCGCCCATATTGGCACTCCCCAGTAGGAGCAGTCCTCCATATGAATGAATGGAATTCTACAGTATTTCAAGGACAAAATTACCCGTATTTAAGTATTTATCTGTTGTAGTGGGGACAGTAACATTAGTTAATACTTTAAGGAACATTAAAAATACTTTAAGGAAAATGTTTTAATATATTATTTCAATTTTTATTTTTAGCTCACATAATATAATTTAAAATGATTAAGGAGTCTGTATTAGAATAAATGTGTTAAAAATATATATCTTTTATTTTTTTTTACAATGGAGGAGTACCAAGATGGCTGCGGGGTGACTTCAATACAACGCCTCCCCGTCAGTCATCCAGGGTTTATATACACTGAACAAAATTTCCATACGCACAAAAAGCGTATTTCTCTAAAACGTTGTGCACAAATTTGTTTACATCCCTGTTAGTGAGCATTTCTCTTTTGCCAAGATAAATCGATCCACCTGACAGGTGTGGCATATCAAGACGCTGATTAAACAGCATGATCATTACACAGGTGCACCTTGTGCTGGGGACAATAAAAGGCCACTAAAATGTGCAGTTTTGTCACACAACACAATGCCACAGATGTCTCAAGTTTTGAGGTATGCTGCAATTGGCATGCCGACTGCAGGAATGTCCACCAGGGCTGTTGCCAGATAATTGAATGTTCATTTCTCTACCATAATCCACCTCCAATGTTTTTTGTTGTTGTTGAGAATTTGGCAGTTGTCCAACCAGCTTCACAACCACAGACCACGTGTAACCACGCCAGCCCAGGACCTCCACATCCTGCTTCTTCACCTGCGGGATAATCCCCACATAAAGCCCTTTTGTGGGGAAAAACTAATTCTGATTGGCTGGGCCTGGCTCCCAATAGGGTGGGCCTACGCCCTCCCAGGCTCACCCATGGCTGCGCCCATGCCCAGTCATGTGAAATCCATAGATTAGGGCCTAATAAATGTATTTTAATTAATTGACTGATTTCCTTACATGTACTGTAACTCAATAAAATCGTTGAAATTGTTGCGTTTATATTTTTGTTCAGTATACATCACTGAGTGGAGCCCGAGAGAGCCTGCGGTCGGCAGCGGCCTGGGAAACCTGGATCGGAGCCGGATCCCAGTGGAGTGGAGCCCATAGAAAGCCTGTGGTCGGTGGCAGCCAACTGCAAAATGTGGATAGGAGCCGGAGCCCAGTTGAGTGGAGCCCTGCTCTGGCATGGCCTGGGTTTCTACTCTGGCATGGCCTGGGTCTCTACTCTGGCATGGCCTGGGTCTCTACTCTGGCATGGCCTGGGTTTCTATTCTGGCATGGCCTGGGTTTCTACTCTGGCATGGCCTGGGTCTCTACTCTGGCACGGCCTGGGTCTCTACTCTGGCACGGCCTGGGTCTCTACTCTGGCACGGCCTGGGTCTCTACTCTGGCCTGGGTTTTCTACCGGCTGGCCTGGGTTTCTACTCTGGCATGGCCTGGGTTTCTACTCTGGCATGGCCTGGGTTTCTACTCTGGCATGGCCTGGGTTTCTACTCTGGCATGGCCTGGGTTTCTACTCTGGCATGGCCTGGGTTTCTACTCTGGCATGGCCTGGGTTTCTACTCTGGCATGGCCTGGGTTTCTACTCTGGCTTGGCCTGGGTTTCTACTCTGGCATGGCCTGGGTTTCTACTCTGGCATGGCCTGGGTCTCTACTCTGGCATGGCCTGGGTCTCTACTCTGGCATGGCCTGGGTTTCTACTCTGGCATGGCCTGGGTCTCTACTCTGGCATGGCCTGGGTTTCTACTCTGGCATGGCCTGGGTTTCTACTCTGGCATGGCCTGGGTTTCTACCCAGCTCACTCTAGCCTGTTGCGTTGCGACCCTGTGAGGACTGCTAAAGCTGCCTTTATGGGTTCTCTACACTCCACAGTACACGCATGTAGCTATACAGAGCAGCTATCCAATCCACAACCTTCACTGTTGTCATAACAACTTCCCAGCCACCGCCTACCGTTAAAGCTACAGCACTCCTTTCAAATGTAATTCCGGTACTTGGGGTCAACACACACAGGACAGGCTGGGAGCAAGAGGGAGCTGGTGTTGGCCACAGTACAAGGAGACAAGTGAGAGGTAATACCAGACATGGATTTTCTGTCAGTTCTGTACGTGTTAGAATGCCGAGCCGTTTTCATGGACACCAGCGTTTCCCAAACTCGGTCCTCGGGACACCAAAGGGTGCACGTTTTTGTTTTTTTTGCCCTAACAGCTGATTCAAAGCTTGATGTTTAGTTGATTATTTGAATCAGCTGTATAGTGTTAGGGGGAAAAAAACCCAAAACCCTGACGTACAGTAACCAGTGTTATGTAACCACAGATTGTTTACACACTCAGGTCTGCTCTGGTGAGGAACAAAGGAGAATTTCACAGAAGTAGCTAACCGGAAATACGCAGTTGCAAATATATTTAAAAAAAAAAACGGGTCAATCTGTGACCATTCAGACAAAAAGAAAAAACTATTTTGCAACAAGACTACAATCTAAAAGACAACAAGACTACAATGTACATTTATGCAAGAGCTGCAGTGAATAACTACACAACACTTTCATATAAGGACTATTAATAATGCAGTTTTACACAACAAAAACACAACATGTAGTAACACAATTCTAAATGAAGCAGATTACTTATAAGCTATTCCCCGACTCAAGTAAGATATCTACTCTACCACAGAGGCCTTATCTGAAAGCAAATGAGGACAGCTGAACGCTCTGGTGAACACTGTGTAATAACCTGAACTGAACGCTCTGGTGAACACTGTGTAATAACCTGAACTGAACGCTCTGGTGAACACTGTGTAATAACCTGAATGCTCTGGTGAACACTGTGTAATAACCTGAACTGAACGCTCTGGTGAACACTGTGTGTAATAACCTGAACTGAATGCTCTGGTGAACACTGTGTAATAACCTGAACTGAATGCTCTGGTGAACACTGTGTGTAATAACCTGAACTGAACGCTCTGGTGAACACTGTGTAATAACCTGAACTGAATGCTATGGTGAACACTGTGTAATAACCTGAACTGAATGCTCTGGTGAACACTGTAATAACCTGAATGCTCTGGTGAACACTGTGTAATAACCTGAACTGAATGCTCTGGTGAACACTGTGTAATAACCTGAACTGAATGCTATGGTGAACACTGTGTAATAACCTGAACTGAATGCTATGGTGAACACTGTGTAATAACCTGAATGCTCTGGTGAACACTGTGTAATAACCTGAATGCTCTGGTGAACACTGTGTAATAACCTGAATGCTCTGGTGAACACTGTGTAATAACCTGAACTGAATGCTCTGGTGAACACTGTGTAATAACCTGAACTGAATGCTATGGTGAACACTGTGTAATAACCTGAACTGAATGCTATGGTGAACACTGTGTAATAACCTGAACTGAATGCTATGGTGAACACTGTGTAATAACATGCACTGAATGCTCTGGTGAACACTGTGTAATAACCTGAACTGAATGCTATGGTGAACACTGTGTAATAACCTGAATGCTCTGGTGAACACTGTGTAATAACCTGAACTGAATGCTCTGGTGAACACTGTGTAATAACCTGAACTGAATGCTATGGTGAACACTGTGTAATAACCTGAACTGAATGCTATGGTGAACACTGTGTAATAACCTGAATGCTCTGGTGAACACTGTGTAATAACCTGAATGCTCTGGTGAACACTGTGTAATAACCTGCACTGAATGCTATGGTGAACACTGTGTAATAACCTGAATGCTCTGGTGAACACTGTGTAATAACCTGAACTGAATGCTCTGGTGAACACTGTGTAATAACCTGAACTGAACGCTATGGTGAACACTGTGTAATAACCTGAACTGAATGCTATGGTGAACACTGTGTAATAACCTGAACTGAATGCTATGGTGAACACTGTGTAATAACCTGCACTGAATGCTATGGTGAACACTGTGTAATAACCTGAATGCTCTGGTGAACACTGTGTAATAACCTGAACTGAATGCTCTGGTGAACACTGTGTAATAACCTGAACTGAATGCTATGGTGAACACTGTGTAATAACCTGAATGCTCTGGTGAACACTGTGTAATAACCTGAACTGAATGCTCTGGTGAACACTGTGTAATAACCTGAACTGAATGCTATGGTGAACACTGTGTAATAACCTGAACTGAATGCTCTGGTGAACACTGTGTAATAACCTGAACTGAATGCTATGTTGAACACTGTGTAATAACCTGAACTGAATGCTATGGTGAACACTGTAATAACCTGAACTGAATGCTATGGTGAACACTGTGTAATAACCTGAACTGAATGCTCTGGTGAACACTGTGTAATAACCTGAATGCTCTGGTGAACACTGTGTAATAACCTGAATGCTCTGGTGAACACTGTGTAATAACCTGAATGCTATGGTGAACACTTTGTAATAACCTGAACTGAATGCTATGGTGAACACTGTAATAACCTGAACTGAATGCTCTGGTGAACACTGTGTAATAACCTGAACTGAATGCTCTGGTGAACACTGTGTAATAACCTGCACTGAATGCTATGGTGAACACTGTGTAATAACCTGCACTGAATGCTATGGTGAACACTGTGTAATAACCTGAATGCTCTGGTGAACACTGTGTAATAACCTGAACTGAATGCTCTGGTGAACACTGTGTAATAACATGCACTGAATGCTCTGGTGAACACTGTGTAATAACCTGAACTGAATGCTATGGTGAACACTGTGTAATAACCTGAATGCTCTGGTGAACACTGTGTAATAACCTGAACTGAATGCTCTGGTGAACACTGTGTAATAACCTGAACTGAATGCTATGGTGAACACTGTGTAATAACCTGAACTGAATGCTATGGTGAACACTGTGTAATAACCTGAATGCTCTGGTGAACACTGTAATAACCTGAATGCTCTGGTGAACACTGTGTAATAACCTGCACTGAATGCTATGGTGAACACTGTGTAATAACCTGAATGCTCTGGTGAACACTGTGTAATAACCTGAACTGAATGCTCTGGTGAACACTGTGTAATAACCTGAACTGAACGCTATGGTGAACACTGTGTAATAACCTGAACTGAATGCTATGGTGAACACTGTGTAATAACCTGAACTGAATGCTATGGTGAACACTGTGTAATAACCTGCACTGAATGCTATGGTGAACACTGTGTAATAACCTGAATGCTCTGGTGAACACTGTGTAATAACCTGAACTGAATGCTCTGGTGAACACTGTGTAATAACCTGAACTGAATGCTATGGTGAACACTGTGTAATAACCTGAATGCTCTGGTGAACACTGTGTAATAACCTGAACTGAATGCTCTGGTGAACACTGTGTAATAACCTGAACTGAATGCTATGGTGAACACTGTGTAATAACCTGAACTGAATGCTCTGGTGAACACTGTGTAATAACCTGAACTGAATGCTATGTTGAACACTGTGTAATAACCTGAACTGAATGCTATGGTGAACACTGTAATAACCTGAACTGAATGCTATGGTGAACACTGTGTAATAACCTGAACTGAATGCTCTGGTGAACACTGTGTAATAACCTGAATGCTCTGGTGAACACTGTGTAATAACCTGAATGCTCTGGTGAACACTGTGTAATAACCTGAATGCTATGGTGAACACTTTGTAATAACCTGAACTGAATGCTATGGTGAACACTGTAATAACCTGAACTGAATGCTCTGGTGAACACTGTGTAATAACCTGAACTGAATGCTCTGGTGAACACTGTGTAATAACCTGCACTGAATGCTATGGTGAACACTGTGTAATAACCTGCACTGAATGCTATGGTGAACACTGTGTAATAACCTGAATGCTCTGGTGAACACTGTGTAATAACCTGAACTGAATGCTCTGGTGAACACTGTGTAATAACCTGAACTGAATGCTATGGTGAACACTGTGTAATAACCTGAACGCTATGGTGAACACTGTGTAATAACCTGAACTGAACGCTATGTTGAACACTGTGTAATAACCTGAACTGAATGCTCTGGTGAACACTGTGTAATAACCTGAACTGAATGCTATGGTGAACACTGTGTAATAACCTGAACTGAATGCTCTGGTGAACACTGTGTAATAACCTGAATGCTCTGGTGAACACTGTGTAATAACCTGAATGCTCTGGTGAACACTGTGTAATAACCAGTAGAGCAGTGGTTAACAACCTGGGTGTTTTTTTTGTTTTTGTTTTTGTTTTCTTCCACAAATAATAACAGTTGGGAGTATTAATATTCGAAGCGATTTTACACCACTTTTAAACAATGCAAATTATTTATAATAATAGGCCTTTAATTTGTTACAGTCACTGATAAAATTGACAATTTGACCGCCAAGATATATGTTTAAAAACATTCTGTGGACCTCAAGAGCGCTTGAAGGTGTTTCACGGAATGGAAAAAAGGTTGGAACCATTGCCGTAGAGGACACTGCTATCAGAGTAAAAACATTATAAAAAGTTCCAATTGCAGCGCATTTAATTACAAGCTCTTTCCTGACATAATAATAATAATAATATGCCATTTAGCAGACGCTTTTATCCAAAGCGACTTACAGTCATGCGTGCATACATTTTTTTTGTGTATGGGTGGTCCCGGGGATCGAACCCACTACCTTGGCGTTACAAGCGCCGTGCTCTACCAGCTGAGCTACAGAGGACCACATGCTCTTTTCCTGGTAGTAGCTAACCTACCACAGACGGACTCCTCATCAGAGACTAGACGAGGACAGCTGAATGTTCTGTTGGAACACTGTAATAACATCCATCAGAGACGGGGGCTGACTCGTCTGGCTAAGACGATTAGCATTATGAGTGTGGAGGTGAGGTGAGGCAGTTGATTAGCCAGCAGATGGAGCCAGCTACAACAGGAGAGAGAGAGAGAGAGAGAGGAACATTCCCGTCCTGTGTGTTGGGTGATCCCCCTCCCATCTCCTCCTACACCCTACATAATACTGGGATCCCCCGGAACCTCCTCTACACTCCCCTGCTCTCGGGCACACTCTGGAGATCCTAATAAAACCTGACAGATCTAAGAGATTAAAGATGTTAAATCAATACGGAATGATAAGTGATAGATCCATTTGACTATTTCAGCAGGAATATATGCTCCAAATATTTGATCTCGTAAATGAGACATGTCAGCCCTGATAGGTAAAAGGACAACAACAACAACAAAAATAGTCACAAAATACTATTATACATTGTGTCTTCTAGGGCTGACCACATTTAGTCCACTGGTCGATTGTTTGGTCAATAGCCTGTTGGTCGACCAAGATTTTTTTTTTGTAGAGCAGTTGCGAATATATATATATATATACATACATACACACACACACACACACACACATATACACACACAAAATACCATATATATTATTATATTTATATTTTATGGCACACGAGACGCCAGTCTTAGTCTCTCCCATCTGTGGCTAAGATGCACAATGCCTCTCTCCAGAATGCGTTCTCTCCCGCCAATTTGTGCACATTCATTGTTTAACTTCATTGTGTGAATTTGATTGTTAGTGTCTATCAATTCCCTATTACATATATCACCAGTAGTACATTTACCGTTCGTTAATTCCTATAATTTATAATCTACAGTGTTTGTTTGGTTATGGTAATTTGTGTTAATGCATTCAATATTATTATTCCAGTCTTCCTGTTCTCGTTGTCAGAGTGGACACGTTGTTTGCAGAACGCACAACCTAGGCTACACTTCTGAGAAACATTATTTAATTCCATTTTACGAGTTTTGTCAATTTTGTCATTGTCTTTTGTTTGGAGCGCTCCTGTCAACAATGTTGAGTAAGGACTGATTACGGTTATCCTGATTAAACATAGAAGTAGGCCTGTAGGCTACCTGGCCTGCGCACAGATGTAGGCCTATAAATGTGCCCATTTTTGGATCTGATAGTATTTCTGATTGGCTTAACGCACCACCACTAATGAGCTGTGGAACTTTTCAAAGTAATGTTTTCTTCACCTCAAACAGAAAGCAAACAAAGTCTGTTTTTACATCCATTGAGAATGACAATAGTTCCCCAATGTATTTGTAAAATCTTTCCAGCTCTCTCTCCCTTTCCATAACCACTCAGCGTGAAAGGGAAAAATGTAATGCTCTGATCCAGTGGAAACGTCATAAAATATGCCTCCCAGATTACTACTTATCCCTTGATCAAATAGCCTACAGCTGTGTCTGTCCCGAGCTCACTGGCGCAGGAAACTCTGAAGGCCCAGAATATTTTATACAATGTTGCAAGTTTGCTAGTGCATGCTTCAGACCTGACCCAAGTTAATAGTTGATATAATGTTTTAAGTTCGTTGCAGACAGGCCAATGCGTAGCCAATGTGATTTATAGTATATTTATTTTTATCAGGATATTAGTACCTGCAGGCTGCAATGTTTTTGTTTGTTGGATTTATTTCTACATAGTTGTCAACGCAAAATACGTTTCTTTTTAGGTTTGTATCATTTTCATTTAGATAGAATTTTGATTAACAATGATTTTGAGATACAAAGACGTTATTATAAATTAAATGAAACTGTTCCACGAAAATGTGCATATGAAAACCATAAATTGCACGCAGATCGGTAGAAATGACAAGATAAATTGGCATTCCACATGAGAAAGGTTGCAGACTCCTCGTGTAACCTATTAATGGCAACTTCAGGAGAGTAAAGCCAGAATCTGCGAAAGCCAGCAGGAGAGGGAGGAGGATGGGTCAGGTGAAGTTTATTTTCTTCTGGTTATCTTGATCTCTGGCTACCTCGAGTCATTTGTGTCTTATTTCATCAAACATTACGCTTAAAGCATCAGACAAGCTCAATGCATATATAGTTGATTTTATTAAAACACATGGTGTGTCTTTATGGAAAAATACACGTTTAAAAATTTCGACCAATCGATTGGTCGAAAGAACAGACAACTTTTGATCGACCAAGATTTTTTTTTCGGGGACAGCACTAGTGTGTTCACATAATCGCACTGAAAAACATTTAGGGAACCTACAAACTACAGAAAACTCAGTCCGGGAAGAGAGCGGAGACTCTTCGATGACAACAGTTACAGTTAGCTTGTGATTTATTTAGCATGATGTATTTATCGCTTGTGATGTAAAGCGGCATCAGTGAGGTTAAAGCAGTACTTCATTCCTTGGGGCGTAGGGGCTCTGGACCTGCTCGTGACTAACCTCAACAAGCCAACAGTAAACATGTCGTTCCCTCACGAATGTGACTAACAATTTTTTAGTTAATTACTAAAAGCTCCTGCCTTGGGCCAATCAATGTTATTTTGTAAATGCCCGGATCTCTACGGCAAGATGCATCATTCACCCAAGTTTCCTCAAAATCGTCCCAATGCTGTCTTGAGATATCGCGTGACTAATGTACAGACGGACGTAGACAGATCCACAGTCCCCTCCCCGATTTCATGGTGGGGTACAATTAACACCCGTCACTACACAGCGGCAGCAACCCCCCCCCCCCCCCCCCCAGTCCTAATCATGTCACCCAATTGATCTTACGTTGCCCACTTATCTCAACCCCACTACTGTACTGTTCACACAGCCTGGCTGGCAGGAGATATACTGCTCAGTTGGCTGACTATATGTACTGCCACTCACTCCTCCTCTCCTCTAATCCTCCCTCCCCCCACTTCATGCCTTCCTTTCCTTCTCTCTCCCTCCCTCCCTCCCTCCTTTGTCGGCTCCGGTTAAAGGCTCCATTTCAGCTGCTGGCTGGGCTCTCTTCCCTCTCTCCCTCCATCTCTCTCTTCCCTCTCTTCCCTCCATCTCTCTCTCCCCTCCATCTCTCTCTCTTCCCTCCATCTCTCGCTCTTCCCTCTCTTCCCTCCATCTCTCTCTCCCTTCCCTCTCTTCCCTCCATCTCTCTCTCTTCCCTCCATCTCTCTCTCTTCCCTCCATCTCTCTCTCTTCCCTCCATCTCTCTCTTCCCCAATCTCTCTCTTCCCTCCATCTCTCTCTCTTCCCTCCATCTCTCTCTCTTCCCTCCATCGCTCTCTTTTCCTCCCCCCTTACTTCCATCCATCTCTCCAGCCCCGGCTAATAAATCATACACCAATCTTCTCCACCAATCGCTTTGCCCCGCTCTGCTTGCCCCCCCCCCCCCCCCTCCTCCTCCTCATCTCTTCTCTCCACTCCTCCCCTGCTCCCTCCCTCTCTTCTCTTCTCTCCGCCCCTGCTCCCGTTACTCCGGCCCTCTGTTGCTAGGCATTGCAGCGGGGGGGAGGAGCGGCCGAGCCGAGTGAGCCAAAGAGAGAAGAGAAGGAGAGAAGAGAGAGGGAGGATAGGGGACGGGGGGGGGGGAGGCAGAGTGGAGACCAGGCTAGCTACCAAATCACCAGCCGCTGTGCGTGCTGAAACAACAGGCTTTTCTCTCCCTGTCAGAGTGTTCCGTAGAGGCTGGTGCTTTTGCCCATGTTTTATCCCCCTCTCCCTTTCCCTCTGCCGCCTCTAACAGTACTCTATTGTGTGGCGTCAGAGGAGGAGAGGGGGGGGATAGAAAGGGAGGAGGAGAGAAACAGCTAAAAAAAAGGTCATTGTAATGTGTTCCTACTTCCTGCTTCAGAGCTGATTGTTAGAAGCTGTGAAACGGGTTAAGATCATGCTGGCCATGCAACACAGAGGATACGTCCCAAATGGCACCCTATTCCCTATATAGTGCACTACTTTAGACCAGAGAATGGCACCCTATTCCCTATATAGTGCACTACTTTAGACCAGAGAATGGCACCCTATTCCCTATATAGTGCACTACTTTAGGGTGTCGTTTGGAACGAAGCCACAGAGATGCTATCATTGTGATAGAAGGGTTAGGGTTAGGACGCTATCATTGTGATAGAAGGGTTAGGGTTTAGGGTTAGGACACTATCATTGTGATAGAAGGGTTAGGGTTAGGATGCTATCATTGTGATAGAATGATTTACACAAAAACTATAAACAAAAGCATTCACTGTGAAAGTTGATACATGTAGGCCCTTCATATATAGGCTATGAGCAGCCCTTCATATATAGGCTATGAGCAGCCCTTCATATATAGGCAATGAGCAGCCCTTCATATATAGGCTATGAGCAGCCCTTCATATATAGGCTATGAGCAGCCCTTCATACAGTGGGGGAAAAAAGTATTTAGTCAGCCACCAATTGTGCAAGTTCTCCCACTTAAAAAGATGAGAGAGGCCTGTAATTTTCATCATAGGTACACGTCAACTATGACAGACAAAATGAGAAAAATAATTCCAGAAAATCACATTGTAGGATTTTTAATGAATTTATTTGCAAATTATGGTGGAAAATAAGTATTTGGTCAATAACAAAAGTTTCTCAATACTTTGTTATATACCCTTTGTTGGCAACGACACAGGTCAAACATTTTCTGTAAGTCTTCACAAGGTTTTCACACACTGTTGCTGGTATTTTGGCCCATTCCTCCATGCAGATCTCCTCTAGAGCAGTGATGTTTTGGGGCTGTCGCTGGGCAACACAGACTTTAAACTCCCTCCAAAGATTTTCTATGGGGTTGAGATCTGGAGACTGGCTAGGCCACTCCAGGACCTTGAAATGCTTCTTACGAAGCCACTCCTTCGTTGCCCGGTCAGTGTGTTTGGGATCATTGTCATGCTGAAAGACCCAGCCACGTTTCATCTTCAATGCCCTTGCTGATGGGAGGTTTTCACTCAAAATCTCACGATACATGGCCCCATTCATTCTTTCCTTTACACGGATCAGTCGTCCTGGTCCCTTTGCAGAAAAACAGCCCCAAAGCATGATGTTTCCACCCCCATGCTTCACAGTAGGTATGGTGTTCTTTGGATGCAACTCAGCATTCTTTGTCCTCCAAACACGACGAGTTGAGTTTTTACCAAAAAGTTATATTTTGGTTTCATCTGACCATATGACATTCTCCCAATCCTCTTCTGGATCATCCAAATGCACTCTAGCAAACTTCAGACGGGCCTGGACATGTACTGGCTTAAGCAGGGGGACACGTCTGGCACTGCAGGATTTGAGTCCCTGGCGGCGTAGTGTGTTACTGATGGTAGGCTTTGTTACTTTGGTCCCAGCTCTCTGCAGGTCATTCACTAGGTCCCCCCGTGTGGTTCTGGGATTTTTGCTTACCGTTCTTGTGATCATTTTGACCCCACGGGGTGAGATCTTGCGTGGAGCCCCAGATCGAGGGAGATTATCAGTGGTCTTGTATGTCTTCCATTTCCTAATAATTGCTCCCACAGTTGATTTCTTCAAACCAAGCTGCTTACCTATTGCAGATTCAGTCTTCCCAGCCTGGTGCAGGTCTACAATTTTGTTTCTGGTGTCCTTTGACAGCTCTTTGGTCTTGGCCATAGTGGAGTTTGGAGTGTGACTGTTTGAGGTTGTGGACAGGTGTCTTTTATACTGATAACAAGTTCAAACAGGTGCCATTAATACAGGTAACGAGTGGAGGACAGAGGAGCCTCTTAAAGAAGAAGTTACAGGTCTGTGAGAGCCAGAAATCTTGCTTGTTTGTAGGTGACCAAATACTTATTTTCCACCATAATTTGCAAATAAATTCATTAAAAATCCTACAATGTGATTTTCTGGATTTTTTTTCCTCAATTTGTCTGTCATAGTTGACGTGTACCTATGATGAAAATTACAGGCCTCTCTCATCTTTTTAAGTGGGAGAACTTGCACAATTGGTGGCAGCACTTCATATATAGGCTATGGGCAGCCCTTCATATATAGGCTATGAGGGGGGAGGGGAGGAGGGGGGGAGGGAGGGAGAGGAGGAGGGTGGGGAGAGGAGGAGGGGGGAGGAGAAGGAAAAGGAATTGGAGGAGGGAATATAAAGGAGGGAGCAGCGAGGCCGATGGGGCCGATGTTTGAGCGTGTGTGTGTGTGCATCAAGGTCGGGGGTACATTTACACCTGTCCCTCAAGGCTGTGCGTGTGTCTGCAAAGGACTAAATGAAAATCACATCACTTCACTGGGAGGGAGGGAGGGAGGGAGGGAGGGAGGAGGCTGAGTGGGAGGGAGGGAGGGAGGAGGCTGAGTGGGAGGGATGCTGAGTGGGATGCTGGGAAGGAGGGAGGTTGGGAGGGAATGAAGGACGGAGGGAGGCTGAGTGGGATGCTGGGAGGGAATGAAGGAAGGAGCAGGCAGTGTCCTTGGATGGTTAAGTACTGACTGGTGATGGGTGGGTGAATAACTTGTTGGCTGACTGACTGGGTGGCTAGGTGACTGGCTGGGTGGCTAGGTGACTGGCTGGGTGGCTAGGTGATTGGCTGGGTGGCTAGGTGACTGGCTGGGTGGCTAGGTGACTGGCTGGGTGGCTAGGTGACTGGCTGGGTGGCTAGGTGACTGGCTGGGTGGCTAGGTGACTGGCTGGGCTATGGACACCATTGGGAGGGCTTACAACAGACTACCTCCTGCCTACCACCTCAGGCAGTAGGAAAACATATCTGGCTACTCTCTGCAGAGGGCCTGCGAGAGAACTGCCCCTGAACCCCCCTAACACACTCTGATCATCTCAGCACGGCCGTGTCAGGTCGCTAGCCTGCCTTTAGCTAGCATGAATAAATCTTACAGAGAATTCATAGCTGGTCTATTGCTACTAAAGGACGAGCGACTTAATCTGTTACGATTACCTGCCTGTATTTACATAAAATGTGATGTTTTAATAATAGTACAAGACTAGGCTTTACTGTGGAAGAACTTGACTGGCCTGCAAAGAGCCCTGACTTCAACCTCAGGAACTACACAAACCAATATGTTTTACTGGTCCAAGTCAGGAACTACACAAGGACAGACGATATTTACACGCTACGCGCTTCAGCACTCGTGATCTTAGGCTTGTGTGCGGCTGCTCGGCCATGCAAACCCATTTCATGAAGCCAGGCACAACATCGTCTGTCCTCAGTTGCAACACTCACTACAGAGTTCCAAACTGCCTCTGGAAGCAACATCAGCACAATAACTGTTCGTCGGGAGCTTCATGAAATGGGTTTCCATGGCCGAGCAGCCGCACTGGAGCCTAAGATCACCATGTGCAATGCCAAGCGTCGGCTGGAGTGGTGTAAAGCTCACCGCCATTGGACTCTGGAGCAGTGGAAACACGTTCTCTGGAGTGATGAATCACACTTCACCATCTGGCAGTCCGATGGACGAATCTGGGTTTGGTGGATGCCAGGAGAACGCTACCTGCCCCAATGCATCGTGCCAACTGTAAAGTTTGGTGGAGGAGGAATAATGGTCTGGTGCTGTTTTTAATGGTTCGGGCTAGGCCCCTTAGTTACAGTGAAGGAAACGGTGCTTTCAACTTTGTGGCAACAGTTTGGGGAAGGCCCTTTCCTGTTTCAGCAAGACAATGCTCCCGTGCACAAAGCAAGGTCCTTACAGAAATGGTTTGTCGAGATCGCTGTGGAAGAACTTGACTGGACAGAGCCCTGACCTCAACCCCATCAAACACCTTTGGGATGAATTGGAACGCCGACTGCGGCCAGGCCAAATCGCCCAACCTCAGTGCCCGACCTCACTAATGCTCTTGTGGCTGAACGGAAGCAAGTCTCCGCAGCAATGTTCCGACATCTAGTGGAAAGCCTTCCCAGAAGAGTGGGGGCTGTTATAGCAGCAAAGGGGGGACCAACTCCATATTAATGCCCATGATTTCTGAATGAGATGTTCGACGAGCAGGTGTCCACATACTAGCGTATTTTATACCAGAACATTCTAGCCACAGCTGCATTGAAATGGGAATCTAAATGGAGGCCAAACGATACCTCAATCTTTTACTTCTTCCTTACACACACACACACACACACACACAGTTCTTCCAAGCTGAAGAGTTTTTCTGCAGGCGATAAACAGGATGCAGCTGCTCCCAAGACTTGTTTTTTAGGCGGAGGTCCCAACCAGCAGCTATACAGCAGACTCAACCCTTTCTCTGTCTCAACAGCTCCCTCTAATGGCAACCACAGAAATCCATAATAGGCCACTGTAACATTGGAACACTATGGCCTATACAACTGTTTTGTGGACATTGTGCTAGGCAAGCTCAATCAAGCACAGCTTGAACTAAAATAAATACTATTTGAACCCAGCTATGATGCCAAAATGTCCTCGCTGGAGGTTAAAGGTTATAAAATAATAATAATAATGAGTGTCTTACCACTTCGTCCTCTGACCAGCACTTCTCTATGAGTTTTGGAACAGGCTTCTTCACCAGGCGCTGTAGGGCCTTGCCTGCGTCATAACTGCTCTCGTGGAGCTGAGGGAGAAACGTGTCAGTTCAATATTCAGAATATTTTCTTCTTGAAACTATATTTTTATGTTATCTATGGACAAAAATAACAGTACTGCAGAAGGTGAATGTATAAACTACAATTAGAGACAGATGTTAAATGTTGCATTATTGATTCATTAAAGCCTGCATCCCTTCTGCTTTCATGGACACACACCCTAACATGTCAAGTCAACATTATCTACAGGGGACACACCCCAACATGTCAAGTCAACATTATCTACAGGGGACGCACCCCAACATGTCAAGTCAACATTATCTACAGGGGACGCACCCCAACATGTCAAGTCAACATTATCTAGAGGGGACGCACCCCAACATGTCAAGTCAACATTATCTACAGGGGACGCACCCCAACATGTCAAGTCAGCATTATCTAGAGTGAACGCACCTCAACATGTCAAGTCAACATTATCTAGAAGGGGACACACCCCAACATGTCAAGTCAACATTATCCAGAAGGGGACGCACCCCAACATGGCAAGTCAACATTATCTAGAAGGGGACGCACCCCAGCATGTCAAGTCAACATTATCTACAGGGGACGCACCCCAACATGTCAAGTCAACATTATCCAGAGGGGACACACCCCAACAAGTCAAGTCAACATTATCTAGAAGGGGACGCACCCCAACATGTCAAGTCAACATTATCTACAGGGGACGCACCCCAACATGTCAAGTCAACATTATCCAGAAGGGGACACACCACAACATGTCAAGTCAACATTATCCAGAAGGGGACGCACCCCAACATGTCAAGTCAACATTATCCAGAAGGGGACGCAACCCAACATGTCAAGTCAACATTATCCAGAAGGGGACGCACCCCAACATGTCAAGTCAACATTATCCAGAAGGGGACACACCCCAACATGTCAAGTCAACATTATCCAGAAGGGGACGCACCCCAACATGTCAAGTCAACATTATCTACAGGGGATACACCCCAACATGTCAAGTCAACATTATCTACAGGGGACACACCCCAACATGTCAAGTAAACATTATCTACAGGGGACGCACCCCAACATGTCAAGTCAACATTATCCAGAGGGGACACACCCCAACAAGTCAAGTCAACATTATCTAAAAGGGGACGCACCCCAACATGTCAAGTCAACATTATCTACAGGGGATACACCCCAACATGTCAAGTCAACATTATCTACAGGGGACACACCCCAACATGTCAAGTAAACATTATCTACAGGGGACGCACCCCAACATGTCAAGTCAACATTATCCAGAGGGGACACACCCCAACATGTCAAGTCAACATTATCCAGAAGGGGACGCACCCCAACATGTCAAGTCAACATTATCCAGAAGGGGACGCACCCCAACATGTCAAGTCAACATTATCTACAGGGGACACACCCCAACATGTCAAGTCAACATTATCTACAGGGGACACACCCCAACATGTCAAGTCAACATTATCTACAGGGGACGCACCCCAACATGTCAAGTCAACATTATCCAGAGGGGACACACCCCAACAAGTCAACATTATCTACAGGGGACACACCCCAACATGTCAAGTCAACATTATCTACAGGGGACACACCCCAACATGTCAAGTCAACATTATCTACAGGGGACACACCCCAACATGTCAAGTCAACATTATCTACAGGGGACGTACCCCAACATGTCAAGTCAACATTATCCAGAGGGGACACACCCCAACATGTTAAGTCAACATTATCCAGAAGGGACGCACCTCAACATGTCAAGTCAACATTATCTAGAAGGGGACACACCCCAACATGTCAAGTCAACATTATCCAGAAGGGGACGCACCCCAACATGGCAAGTCAACATTATCTAGAAGGGGACGCACCCCAGCATGTCAAGTCAACATTATCTACAGGGGACGTACCCCAACATGTCAAGTCAACATTATCTACAGGGGACGCACCCCAACATGTCAAGTCAACATTATCCAGAGGGGACACCCCCCAACATGTCAAGTCAACATTATCTACAGGGGACGTACCCCAACATGTCAAGTCAACATTATCCAGAGGGGACACACGCCAACATGTCAAGTCAACATTATCCAGAGGGGACACACCCCAACATGTTAAGTCAACATTATCCAGAAGGGGACACACCCCAACATGTTAAGTCAACATTATCCAGAAGGGGACGCACCCCAACGTGTCAAGTCAACATTATCCAGAAGGGGACGCACCCCAACATGTCAAGTCAAAATTATCCAGAAGGGGACACACCCCAACATGTCAAGTCAACATTATCCAGAGGGGACACACACCAACATGTCAAGTCAACATTATCCAAAGGGGACACACACCAACACGTCAAGTCAACATTATCCAAAGGGGACACACCCCAACATGTCAAGTCAACATTATCCAAAGGGGACACACACCAACACGTCAAGTCAACATTATCCAAAGGGGACACGCCCCAACATGTAAAGTCAACATTATCCAGAGGGGATACACACCAACATGCTCTGGATAATGTGGACTTGACGACTTACAGTCACTGCATCAGTACCTCTACTTTAGACGAACAAAGGATTTTTTCACCCGTCAGTTTGTCTAAAGTAGAGAGGTACTGATGCTGTGACTAAGTGTCTGCTAAATGACCATAACGTACAACATGGCAGGCGTGGGTTGTACAGCTACTCACAGTGTTAAGTGCGTTGAGTGTGGTGTCGTCTCGTGAGGCTGCTAGACACCCGTCTTCTGTAGAACCTCCGTCACACATCCCAGCGAAGGCGGCCATGCTCCTGGAGAACAGTCAGAGAACGCACATTAACGGTTGTAGAAACTTCTACCCGACACCAAACAAGCTATAAGTCAGAGAGAAAGAAGACATTCGCAGCTTAGACTGACAAAGATCAATCGTCTTTTTAATATTGTTATACACCTTCCAATACATCTATCACTCTAGGACTCTTGACCCTGTTTCACACTGGAGGTGTCATAATACACATAAAACCTAGCATTCAAACAGAGAAATAGTTCAAATCGTTTTTCCACCATTCATTTTTCCCCATAAGGGATTTTAGAAACACTTCAATTAAGAGCTGTGTTACGTGTAGGCTTACCCTGGCGTAACGTTTAGATAACCGTGTAAATCTCTAGGACAAGGTGTCTTTTAACAATATAATTTGGTTATATTTACGCTCAGATTCGAAAAATGCTAATTAGCATCAAAGTAGACATCATGCAAGACTACAAATCCCTGCAAGCTCCTGCACGCCATCTCTAGCTGTCACCTTTGCTAAGAGGTACATTTAAAGAAATGTAGCCAATTTATTAATTACTACATTCAGCTAACATTAGATAGTTACATTCAGAGATTCATACCTTTGCCTTGATTTGGCAGTCTCGTCCAGATCATCATGGCATTTGTAGTTCTTTATGATAGCCACATTAGCAACTAAATAGCATTTAATTTTGGGGGGTAAATACAGGCGAATATATTGATAAAAGTCACCTTGCCCAAGAGATATTTACACGGTTATCAAAACGTCACGCCAGGGTAAGCCTACACAAAACACAGCCCTTATTTGAAGTGTTTCTAAAATCCTATGGGAAAAAATCCTATGGGAAAAATGAATGGTAGAAAAACAATTGGAACAATTTCCCTGTTTGACCACTAGGTTTTATGGGTATTATGACTCATACTGTGGTACTCTATTGGACTATTCCCTTCTGACATGGAGCAGGGTCATGTCTCCTGAGCTCACCTAGCAGCGCCGAGGCAAGTTGACAGTAGGAAAAAGGTATAGGATTATCTCGCCAGACAGTAGGGTCAAAGGTCATAGGTCAGGTTTCACCTTGCAGCCCTGAGGTACATGAGCAGGTCACAGTCGTTGACCCCTGGCATCCACACCAGCTCCTCATTCTCGGTCACAGCCTGACCCAGGCCCCCCGGGGCCTCGTAGGGGAAGGGCTGCAGCTCGGGAAGCTTGGCCTAATTAGGGAGGGGGGGGGAAGAGAGGGGGGAGATGGTGTCAATCACACTACAAACAGCACCACAAGACTAGCCTGTGAAATATCAGCTTTCAAATCCTTTTCATCACCATCTAACTGAGTGGCTGTCTGAACTTCATGTTGCAAAGCACTATGGTTTAAATATCTTTAACAGGAGAATGTAATTAATCACAGGTCATATTTAATAGAAATGTATAAACACTGGACAGCTACTTTAATAATACATGTAAGGAGACTTACTTGGTGACTGGGCCCTACTCTGATCTCTCCCTGCGTGCTGTTTAGTCGCCTGGTAGAGAGAGAATAAGTTGTTAGATCACAACTATGAAAGTACATACTACAGGGTGCTACAGGACTAGCTCAGTGCAATGACTAGTTCCTCTCCCTTGAGGGAATCAAAAGGCTGAGATGAGATATCTTGTCTTTATTATAGAACAGGTAACCAATCATGTCAATACCTCGGCAACAAAGAGTTTGTTCAATGGAAAACCTCCCATTGTGGGGAACATTTATTAGTAAAAATCAGAAAAGGTGTATTGCAGGTTTTGTTGCAATGTATAATTCAAGATTTATTTATTTTTCTATGGAAGAGATGCTTCTGTGCACAAAGAGAATGGGTGTTCTCTAGGATATTTTTTTTTCTTCTATAAAATGGCAGAAACACCTCAGCTGATTATTCTGAAGCTGATATTGTAGATGCATTCAGCAACAAAACAGCATCCCACTTAAAGAGGAGGGGGAGAAGGTGGGGGGAGGAGATAGAGACACAGCCTGCCTGCAAAATGGCTGCCGGTGGGTTACACACAAATGTAGAAATGTCGGTAACCATGGCAACAACCGCATAGCAACGTAATAATATTAATAATAATAAAGGGTTCCTCCAGCTGCAGGGATTAAAGACAATTTTCAAAAGCCCCCTATCCTCTCCTTTCCCTTCCGTTGCCTAGGTAACGGCGCATAGATTTTCATATAGTATAGTCTCTAGATGGGATGATAGCTGCTGCGGGGCAGAGGCGGCCCAGAAACTGTCAAGAGTGATATTTGAAGCAGAGACACTCTCTCTCTCTCTCTCTCTCTCTCCATCACTGGAGCTGGCTGGGGCTAGGGCTGGCTGGACTGGGTTGAAACCTGAGCCTGCTAGGTCAATGTGGTAACTTTAACAACCTCCAACCCTGACCCTCACTGTGACTGGCCCTGTTTTACACCCCTACCCTCCCCTCTTGCTTTTTCCACGAACCATCACTCCCCTTTTCAACCCCTCCACCAAGCCTCGTCCCCCACTTTCTCTCCTCTCCTCTCCTCTCCTCTCCTCCCCCTTTCCCCCCCGGGCCTCCATCATCCCTCATCCGCTCCACTCTCTCGCCGACAGAGAGCAGATAGTTGTCAGGGAGGGGGGGGGGGGGGGGGGGGGAGTAATGTCCCATACTGTAATAAAATATGGCAAACAGATGCAGCGCATCACGGTAAACTGGACCTAACCGTTGTTCTGGAGGCCAGAACAAGCCAACATCTGAGAAACACGTTCAATACAAGCAGAGGCACAGGTGTGGCCAACTCCTTCAATGTGTGCATGTTTTCGTTCCAGCCCAGTACTAACATGGTCCTGGAGAGCTGCAGTGTGAAGTGAGCTACTCGTAAGGACCTTGATTAGTAGAATAAGGTGTGTTAGTGATGGGCAGGAACAAAAGCCTGCACACACTGTTGCGCTCAAGGGCCAACGGTACCCCCCTCAACCGGAGGATTAGGTTTATTATTGACAGCAGACTGAACACTAGCTCTTCATTACGTTTATTAATGAGAGCAGACTGTATAACAGCTCTTCATTACGTTTATTAATGAGAGCAGACTGTATAACAGCTCTTCATTAGGTTTATTAATGAGAGCAGACTGTATAACAGCTCTTCATTAGGTTTATTAATGAGAGCAGACTGTATAACAGCTCTTCATTAGGTTTATTAATGAGAGCAGACTGTATAACAGCTCTTCATTAGGTTTATTAATGAGAGCAGACTGTATAACAGCTCTTCATTACGTTTATTAATGAGAGCAGACTGTATAACAGCTCTTCATTACGTTTATTAATGAGAGCAGACTGTATAACAGCTCTTCATTACGTTTATTAATGAGAGCAGACTGTATAACAGCTCTTCATTACGTTTATTAATGAGAGCAGACTGTATAACAGCTCTTCATTACGTTTATTAATGAGAGCAGACTGTATAACAGCTCTTCATTAGGTTTATTAATGAGAGCAGACTATAACAGCTCACACTAGCTCTGTGAAGTGTGTATAAGCTTTTGACATGTATGAATGTGTTATGCATGAGTTATAAGGTCTATGTAGGTACTCTTTAAATAAAAGTGTTAACAATCATTTTAAGACGTGAACCAGGCCATATATAATATAATTACACACGTAAAACCTTATATTAGAAGGTGGAAACCTTTTAGAAAATGATCGGGTGCAAGACCAGTGACAAACACAATAAAGTGAAATGTAAAGCGGCTTCTAAAAGTATCCATGGACCACTTTTTCCACGTTTTGTGTTACAGCCTGAATTTAAAATAGATTAAATATAGATTTTGTGTCACTGGCTTACACACAATACCCCATAAGCGGAATTATGTTTTTTGAAATGTTTACTAATTAATTAATTAAAAATGAAAAGCTGAAATGTCTCGAGTCAATAAGTATTCAACCCCTTTGTTATGGCAAGCCTAAATAATTTCAGGAGTAAAAGTTAGCTTAACAAGTCACATAATAAGTTGCATTGACCCACTGTGTGCAATAAAAGTGTTTAACACACATACAATTATCTATAAGGTCTCAGTGAATTTCAAACACAGTTTGAACCACAAAGACCAGGGAGGTATTAAAATGCCTTGCAAATATTGAAAAAGCACACATTAATATCCCTTTGAGCATGGCGAAGATTTTAATGACACTTTGGATGGTGTATCAATACACCCAGTCACTACAAAAACAAAGGCGTCCTTTCTAACTAAGTTGCCAGAGAGGAAGGAAACCGCTCAGGGATTTCACCATTATGCCAATGGTGACTTTAAAACAATTGCAGAGTTTAATGGCTGTGATAGGAGAAAACTGAAGATGGATCAACAACATTGTACACTGAACAAAAATATAAACGCAACATGTAAAGTGTTGGTCCCATGTTTCATGAGCTAAAAATAAAAGATCACAGAAATTGACCATACGCACAAAAAGCTAATTTCTCTCAAATTTTGTGCACAGATTTGTTTACATCCCTCTTAGTGAGCATTTCTACTTTGCCAAGATAATCCATCCACCTGACAGGTGTGGCATAACAATAAGCTGATTACACAGGTGCACCTTGTGCTGGGGACAATAAAAGGACACTCTTAAATGTGCAGTTTTGTCACACAACACAATGCCACAGATGTCTAAAGTTTTGAGGGAGCGTACAATTGGCATGCTGACTGCAGGAATGTCCACTAGAGCGGTTGCCTGAAAATGTAACGTTAATTTATTTACCATAAGCCGCCTCCCAACTGCGTTTTAGAGAATTTGGCAGTACGTCCAACCGGCCTCACAACTGCCGACCACGTGTATGGCGTCGTGTGGGCGAGCGATTTGCTGATGTCAACGTTGTGAAACGAGTGCCCCATGGTGGTGGTGGGGTTATGGTATGGGCAGGCATAAGCTACGGACAACGAACACAATTGCATTTGATCAATGGCAATTTGAATGCACAGAGATACCGTGACGAGATCCTGAGGCCAATTGTCGTGCCATTCACCCGCTGCCATCACCTCAAGTTTCAGCATGATAATGCACGGTCCCATGTCGCAAGGATCTGTACACAATTCCTGGAAGCTGAAAATGTCCCAGTTCTTCCATGGCCTGCATACTCACCAGACATGTCACCCATTGAGCTTGTTTGGGATGCTCTGGATCGACGTGTACAACAGCGTATTCCAGTTTCCGCCAACATCCAGCAACTTCGCAGAGCCATTGAAGAGGAGTGGGACAACATTCCACAAGCCACAATCAACAGCCTGATCAACTCTATGCGAAGGAGATGTCAATTTATTTAAATTGACAGACTTTCTTATATGAACTGTCACTCAGTAAAATCTTTGAAATAGTTGCATATGTTGCGTTTATATTTTTGTTCAGTGTAGTTACTCTACAATACTAACCTAATTGACAGAGTGAAAAGGAAGCCTGTACAGAATAAAACTATATTCCAAAACATGTGTTCGCCATAAGCCACTAAAGTAATACTGCAAAAAATGTGGCAAAGCAATTAACTTTTTGTCCTGAATACAAAGTGTTACAGTGAGGGAAAAAAGTATTTGATCCCCTGCTGATTTTGTATGTTTGCCCACTGACAAAGACATTATCAGTCTATAATTTTAATGGTAGGTTTATTTGAACAGTGAGAGACAGAATAACAACAAAAAAATCCAGAAAAACACATGTCAAAAATATATATATATTGATTTGCATTTTAAATGAGGAAATAAGTATTTGACCCCTCTGCAAAACATGACTTAGTAATTGGTGGCAAAACCCTTGTTGGCAATCACAGAGGTCAGACGTTTCTTGTAGTTGGCCACCAGGTTTGCACACATCTCAGGAGGGATTTTGTCCCACTCCTCTTTGCAGATCTTCTCCAAGTCATTAAGGTTTCGAGGCTGACGTTTGGCAACTCAAACCTTCAGCTCCCTCCACAGATTTTCTATGGGATTAAGGTCTGGAGACTGGCTAGGCCACTCCAGGACCTTAATGTGCTTCTTCTTGAGCCACTCCTTTGTTGCCTTGGCCGTGTGTTTTGGGTCATTGTCATGCTGGAATACCCATCCACGACCCATTTTCAATGCCCTGGCTGAGGGAAGGAGGTTCTCACCCAAGATTTGACAGTACATGGCCCCGTCCATCGTCCCTTTGATGCAGTGAAGTTGTCCTGTCCCCTTAGCAGAAAAACACCCCCAAAGCATAATGTTTCCACCTCCATGTTTGATGGTGGGGATGGTGTTCTTGGGGTCATAGGCAGCATTCCTCCTCCTCCAAACACGGCGAGTTGAGTTGATGCCAAAGAGCTCCATTTTCTGGATTATTTTGTTGTTATTCTGTCTCTCACTGTTCAAATAAACCTACCATTAAAATTATAGACTGATCATTTCTTTGTCAGTGGGCAAACATACAAAATCAGCAGGGGATCAAATACTTTTTTCCCTCACTGTATGTTTGGGGCAAATCCAATACAACACATTAATGAGTACCACTCTCCATATTTTCAAGCATAGTGTTGGCTGCAAAAAATATACATAATATCCCTATGCCCCAGTGACTGGGAACATCGCCCTGTATAGGGTGCCGTTTTTCGGATGGGACGTTAAACAGGTGTCCTGACACTAATCGTAAGAGTAGGGTCTCCAGGCTGAATTCACAATCTGACCCTCATACCATCATGGCCACCTAATCATCCCCAGCATCCAATGGGCTCATTCATCTCCCCTCCTCTCCCCTGTAACTATTCCCCAAGTTGTTACTGTAAGTGAGGATATGTTCTCAGTCAACTTAGCTGGTAAAATAAGGGTAAAATAAAATAAATAAACATTTTATGGGTATGCTTGTAATCGTTAAGGACTTGAGAATTTTTGCACAGGCAAAATCCTAGAGGAAAACCTGGTTGTCTGCTTTCCAACAGACACTGGGAGATGAATTCACCTTTCAGCAGGACAATAACCTAAAACACAAGGCCAAATATACACTGGAGTCGCTTACCAAGAAGACAGTAAATGTTCTTGAGTGGAGGAGTTAGAGTTTTAACTTAAAATCAGCTTGAAAATCTATGGCAAGACCTGAAAATGGTTGTCTAGCAATGATCAACAACCAATTTGACAGAGCTTGAAGAATTTAGAAAAGAATAATGGTCTAATATTGTACAATCCAGGTTTGGAAAGCTCTTAGAGACTTACCCAGAAAGACTCACAGTTGTAATCGCTGCTAAAGGTGATTCTAACATGTATTGACTCAGGGGATTAAACACTAATCAAGATATTAGTGTTTTATTTTCTCTCTTTTTTCTTCTTTTTATTAATGTTTTTGTTTACAAATGTTAGAATTTTTCTTCCACTTTGACATTAGAATATTTTGTGTAGATCGTTGACAAAAAAAAAAAAAAAAAGACAATTAAATCCATTTTAATCGCACAAAATGTGCAAAAAAGTCAAGGGGTGTGAATACTTTCTGAATGGACTGTACATGTCATTGTAAATAAGAATTTGTTCTTAACTGACTTGCCTAGTTAAATAAAAAGGTTAAATTAAAAAAAAACTAACAGGTGAGGTCCCAAATCCCCCACAGTGGGTTGACTGGGCAGTTTGACAGCTCTACAAACCTCTTAGGACAGAGTAAGGAAGACAAATGAGACGTTTTAGTCAATAAAACTAGGAGAACAGACATGCATGATATTGGCTATTCAGATATGGGGTATACATAACACTTGAAGACAATTAACTATCATTACTTTGCTGTTAAGACAATACATGTTTAGTTGAACTCTATAATTGTTATATTTGGAGAAGGGAAGAATCAATGAGTTGAAAAGTTGACACTTCTTTCATGAACCCATTTATTTATCAATCAATTTATTTAAACAATATCTAAGGGATTGGGGTACATTTCTCTATGCACATTATGAGTAACATTCAAGGAAAGTAATATCTGATCAGATTTCATATTTTATCATATTATTATTATACCTGACCCTGAATATGTAGCGATGTTAAATGTAGCTTTCAACAGTCTATGTCCGAATACCCATACTAAATAGTATGCGAAAAAATGTTTTAAATAATATGTGAAAATTTGAAAATAGTACTCCAAACGCTATGCTTCAACTAATGTGCGATTGCGTTGACTATCTTATTATCCGTGAGTCGGAAAAGACGAGTGAAGTCTTTTTCACCTTTATTTAACCAGGTAAGCCAGTTGAGAACAAGTTCTCATTTACAACTGCGACCTGGCCAAGATAAAGCAAAGCAGTGCGATTAAAAACAACAACACAGTTACATATGGGGTAAAACAAAACATAATGTCAAAAAATACAACAGAAAATATATATACAGTGTGTGCAAATGTAGTAAGTTATTGAGGTAAGGCAATAAATAGGCCATAGTGCAAAATAATTACAATTTAGTATTAACACTGGAGTGATAGTATGCAGAAGAAGATGTGCAAATAGAGATACTGGGGTGCAAATGAGCAAAATAAATAACAATATGGGGATGAGGTAGTTGGGTGGGCTAATTACAGATGGGCTGTGTACAGGTGCAGTGATCGCTAAGCTGCTCTGACAACTGATGCTTAAAGTTAGTGAGGGAGATAAGAGTCTCCAGCTTCAGAGATTTTTGCAGTTCGTTCCAGTCATTAGCAGAAATCAAATGCAGAAATCAGTATCCTGTTTAAGTATGTAGTACGCTAGTATGGGTATTCGGACACAAGCCTGTGTCTATTTTGTATCGGAGGAGTAACAGTCAGTGCAACTTCGATAGCCAAGTCCTGTACAACAGGAATTGTGCCCAACATATTTAATGTCAAGTCTAAAATATAAAATTACACATGCAAGACCAAACAGGCATCTTTGTATTATTATTACTATTATTTTATTATTAGTATTATTAGTATTATTATATGCTTGTACTTTCTGAACCAAAACAATAACAAAACAGTCCTGATCCAGCATGGTGTAACTTTACCATGCACGACAGCAATCAAGGTAAACCCCGCCCCTTCCATCAATTCCGTCCAATCCTCGCACGACTGTAACGCTGTCATAATATTACAAAAATAGTGCGAAAGAACCACATTTTCTAATCAACCGCACAGTCTCCTGAAACACCTACAACAGTCTTTCTTTGACGTTCTCATATTTATCAGCTGGAGCGAGAGTCTGCACCAAGCTTCTCAGGGCTGCCATGTCGGCTCGATTGTAAACACGAGAACAGACAGAGAGTAGGCAACTGCAAAATGGAGTCTGCACAAGCCTTGCTTCTGTTCTCCTATGGCAAAAAAAAAACATAAAGGTGTAGAAAAGTTAGCTTGCTCATAATATGGGTTATAAACGGTAGATCTCGCCTTCATGTGCCGTTAGGCCAATTTGTTACAATGTAGCGGGTTCGGACAGCGATTTACCTTTATGCAGGACAACTCTGGCAGGGATATGTACCGTTTACGGATACAATGTATCCGATAACATTATGCTCTTGTGTAAAATAAACTATGGTCAGACATGAATGTTCTGTTGATATCCGTGACAAAAAACACTCGGGTGTATAATTAAATTAATTCAGGTGAACAGGTTTGCTACACTGGACAGATGAAAAGCGAGTCGCGACTACTCAGACAGATCGACTGTCTCAGAAAACTAGTCGCGGAATTAAACCCTAACATATGAATATATTTATCAACCTACCTCCGAGTAGCAAACAAGTCGTCCATTTCTGACACCAATCTCTAAGGCTCGTTTGTTGACAGTTTGTCTAGAAGTGTAAGTGGTCGTTGTGAATCGACCCACTCACTCTCTCCCCCTTCCCACCTATTGTCAGGTGCTCAAAATGGAGGACCACGCAAAGCGCTTGGTGGAGCCTCAGAGAGGGGTGTCCACTGAGCTTGTGCTGTGACCTCTCCCTTTTCTACCACAGACACAACTGAGCATGTGCTGCGACCTTACCCACAGACACAACGCAGGCAGGATATGGAATGAATCTCGGTCGTCACTAGTTACCACAACCACAAAGTCATAAACCCCGCCTATTTCTACAATTTATCTTAAAATACATTTTAAACCTAACATTAACCACACTGCTAACCTTATGCCTGACCCTAACTTTCAAGTAAGAGCCAAAAGCAAATGTTTGTTTTCATGATTTTTTTCGATATAGACAATTTTGACTTTGTGGCTGTGGTAACTAGTGAAAACCATCTATCTCCCCTCTCGAAATGTCTGGTCTATAATAAACACGGACATTGGAATTGAACGCGAGACCGCAGACCAAGAGAGACCGACTGCCCCTTTCTCACTGAAGCCACGGAAGTTCTAGGCCGACCGCGGTACTGCAGCCATTGGGTATTGCAGGCATTGTTAACAGAAAAAAGGATCCTCCATTACAGTGAATGGAAAAATTGCGATATTTGTGGTCAATCTTCGTGTAAATAAAATAATATTTGTGGTCAATCTTCGTGTAAATAAAATAATTGTTTCGATTACAATCATGGTACCAATTATTGCTTTCTAATACACAAAATGTATGTCTTAGAACTGATTATTTTAAAATCTCACAGAAGAAGTTATAGGATGGTCATTGCTCACATCAACACCATCATCCCGGAAACCCTAGACCCACTCCAATTCGCATACTGCCCCAACAGATCCACAGATGACGCAATCTCAATCGCACTCCACACTGCCCTTTCCCACCTGGACAAAGGGAACACCTATGTGAGAATGCGCTGACAGAGGGCTGCCTTGCTTCTAGCGCTTAGGAAACTTTGAAGTATTTTGTTTTTTTATGTATTATTTCTTACGTTATTAGCCCAGAAAAAAAATTGTTTATGTTATTACATACAGCCGGGAAGAACTATTGGATATCAGAGCGGCGGTAACTCACCAGCATTACGACTTTCCCGAAGCGGATCATTTGTTTGCACCCAATAAAGTTGACGAGCTCAGGGCGAGGGTTCCTTACCAGAGAGATATCAGGGATTGTAACATCCCTCTGTTTTCACGGAAACATGGCTCTCTCGGGATATACTGTCCGAGTCGGTCCAGCCAGTTGGGTTCTCAGTTCATCGCGCAGACAGGAATAAATATCTCTCCGGGAAGCGGAAGGGCAGAGGTGTACGTTTTATGATTAACAACTCATTGTGTAATTGTAGTAACATACAGGAACTCGAGTCCTTTTGTTTACCTGCCAAAGAATACCTCACAGTCAAATGCCGACCGTATTATCTCCCAAGAGAATTTTCTTTGGTTATAGTCACGGCCGTGTATATCCCCCCCTCAAGCCGAAACCACGACGGCCCTCAAAGAACTTCACTGGACTCTATGCAAACTGGAAACCACATATCCTGAGACTTCATTTATTGTAGCTGGGGATTTTAACAAAGCAAATTTGAGGAAAAGGTTGCCAAAGTTCTATCAACACATCGACTGTAGTACTTGCGCTGCTAAAACACTCGACCACTGCTACTCAAACTTCCGGGATGCTTACAAGGCCCTCCCCCGCCCTCCTTTTGGCAAATCTGACCACGACTCCATTTTGCTCCTCCCTTCCTATAGGCAGACACTCAAAAAGGAAGTACCCGTGCTAAGGACTATTCAACGCTGGTCTGACCAATCGGAATCCACACTTTTTCACACTTGAGTTTATAGACGTATACACTGATTCGGTGACTGAGTTTATCAGGAAGTGTATAGGAGATGTTGTGCCCACTGTGACTATTAAAACCTACCCTAACCAGAAACCGTGGATAGATGGCAGCATTCGCGCAAAACTGAAAGTGTGAACCACTGCATTTAACCACTGGGAATATGGCAGAATACAAACAGCGTAGTTGTTCCCTCCGCAAGCCAATCAAACAGGCAACATGTCAGTAAAGGGACAAAGCGGAGTCGCAATTCAACGGCTCAGACACGAGACGTATGTGGCAGGGACTCCAGACAATCACGGTTTAAATCCGTCAGTTTAAGCTAGAGATATCCGTTTTTTTTTGCATGGGCTGCGTCTCAATCCACCGCAACAGCCTACGTCGGCAGTCCGCAATCTGTGGTGGATGGTGGCCGAGCTACAGCGGTGTTTGTCAGACCATGAGACATCCCAAAAATCGGTCTTCTCACAAAAAAAACGTCTGTACAGTTTGGAAAGGGGAGACTCTCCCAAACACGATGGTGTTCTCAGATTTGCTCTATGACCAATGTTTCCTCAAATTGTTTGGGGCACTGAGCAAATTTTAGGTCTTGTGAGTGGAAACTTGAACATTGTGAGAATTTTGGGCAAGTTCCGGCGCGCGTTTACAGTGAACGCTGAGGCTGTACCCTAAGAGTTTTAGACAGTAGCTAATAGATTATTGTGGCTATTTGAGCATCATGTAGTCCTACCAACAAAACCAATGGAGCGAATCCCATAACATTTTCACATGGAAATAGTTTTTGATTTCTATGATATAGCCTAGAATAGCCTCTATGTGGTGTTCAATGCAGGCCTACATTGCATGAGACTTTTAAAACAGTTTTTACATTATGAAAGGCTTGACATTAATTATTTTAGGTGACTGCAAATGGCATTGTATTGTGTTGTATGATGATGCAAAAAAAAACACAAAATAAAATAAATGATTATTACCATACAGAGAATTAGACAATGTAGCCTATTGGCTTATTTGCATATTCATGCTTGTCTCAAACAACACTGCCCCTTTAATAAAGATGTAAGCTTTTTACCTGATTGACTTTTCAAAGACAGCATGAAGTGTAACCTTCACTCTTTGTGCTCTTGCAGGAAGCAGTAACCCCCCATTGCTGACCTATACTTACCTATAACTGGGCTAATAACTTGCTAACTAGCAAAGAATATTAAATGTGCATATGCACGGCGCTGATCTCATTCACTGGCGGGTGATTGAAAGACTCGTGGGCTACCCCTCGCCAATATAAGTCTACTCCGTTGCGCTCTGCCTACAACAAAATCACAGACTCAATCTTGCAAAGTTAGATTTGTTTTGGTTTGTTGCATTGAAAAAAAAAAGAGGCTGATATAATGTTGATTCGATCAGAGAAAAAAAAATGTTGATCTATATAGTGCAAACTAACGGGGCGAACTCAGTGAAGTTCAATCTCTTGCGTCTCTGCGCGGCACGGCACTTCTTTTGCGCGGCAGTCCTGGAGGGAACATTGTCTATGACCCCCACAAGTGTCACGGGACTCCTCTGAAGGTCACCCATACAAACTAATAGAAGTATGGAGGTAGTTTTGTGGACCAAAAAATATGGGTGGTCCCCCAAAAAAAAAATACTGTTTATATTTCCTGGCTTTTCTGTCATCTCCTAGATATAGGACCGTTATGAATCTGTTATGAATCTGTTATTCAATGCGTTTCTATGGGCTACAGTAGTAAAGGCCAAATTCAATATTTTATCAAATATTTTTTATATATTTTTTGGGGATACCTAAAGGGGTCCTAAAATTCAAAATAAAATATCTAAATGATCATGTTAACTGACTGATACTATCTCATAGAACAAAACGTACAAGATCTCCTAAGCTTGTGTTAACCTCAGACCTTATTTTCGGCATTTATCCCAAAACCCAATTCTTTCCTCATTCATTTTCGCCATAGGGATGGCTGAACGAACCTGAGGTAACTCATTTCCGGGTTTTAGGACTACAAGCTGGTGAGCTCTATTGAGTCTTCACATAGGAATGAATGGGGTCACGTTATCAATGGCTTTGTCCATTCATATAGTCTTTGCTGCAGACACACAGCGCTCAGCATACCAAACAAGCAGGGGAGGGGAGGGGAGGGGAGGGGAGGGGAGGGGAGGGGAAAGGGAGGGTGGAAGGGGTAGACTGACTGAATGGGGCCCTGGCTCTGAACTGAGGGGTTCATGTCGAACAACAGTGTACAACGGGGGTAGGCAACTAGATTCAGCCACGGGCAGATTTTTTGTCGGAGCGGATGGTCAGGAGACTGGAACATAATAATAATAATAATAACATAATAATAATATTAATATTATTAATAATAATGTGTACTCTGTACTAATCATTTTATACTTTGATTACATTGAGACACGATCACATCTCTTTTATTCGTGGGAATACTTGGGAACAGATTTCCTTAATCAAACTCATTTTTAGCTGAATTCCTGGTGATTTTAGTATTTTTTTAACAAAAAAAATGACCGCCCGCTGCTGGCCCCTGATGTACAACATGCCATTGCACCAGATTCAGCTAGATAGCTCATTCTCATCTGTAGTCACATTCTAATATTACTGTATAACATTGACGGGGAAAGAAGTTGCCGTGCGCCGCCCAAATTCTGGAACAATGCGGAGGGTCTGTATAGCTCCGCATTGAGATGATTGGTTGACGGTAGGTGTGGGCGTGAGGTCCTGTATTAACACTAACTCACTTCCTTGACAACATCGCTGCTGAAGTATGAATGCCCTGTCTTCTCCAGAGGCCGTATCGCCGTTAATGCTGTAACGGCCAATGCAGACGTCGGATTGGCCTTTCAGTCAATCAGTAAAAGGTGCTGCATGGTCAATCCGACGTCTGAATTGGCCGTTACAGCATTAACGGTGATACGGCCTCTGCAGAAATCAGGGCATTCACACGTCTTGCACTTCGCCGAGCAGAGATGTTGTCAAGGAAGTGAGTATATGTTTATTCAGGACCCCCAGCCCCCACCTACCGTCAACCAATCATGTCAATGCGGAGCTATACGGAGACCTCTGCGTTGTTACAGAATTTGAGAGGCGCACGGCGATGTGGTACGGAGCTCAATTTGGCCTCTGCGTGCCTGCGGAGGCGCCGCAATTTAAAATCAAATCAAACTTTATTTGTCACATGCGCCGTATACAACAGGTCGTAGACCTTACAGTGAAATGCTTACTTATAGGCCCTTAACCAACAATGCAGTTTTAAGAAAGAATACCCCACCAAAAAATACAATATAAAATAAGACGAAGTAAAAGTAACAAATAATTAAAGAGCAGCAGTAAAAATAACAATAGCGAGGCTATATACAGGGGGGTACCGGTACCGAGTCAATGTGTGGGGGCACCAATTGTGTCAAAACATCCATACGGCGCCTCGGACCACATTTTCGGATCAAGCATAAATTGGCTCTTAGGCTCTCACCTGGTCTCTGGGTTGTATCCCAGGATGTAGAAAAAGGAGTCGATGCGAGCTTTGAACTCCCTGGCAGCAAAGATGTCGGAGAAATGGGCAATGTTACACTTCCCCCTGAAAGACAAGACAGACATAGAAAATTAGATTTATTTGTCAACATCTTACAGTCTATGGTAAACATATAGGTGTACAAACATCATTGATATTGTCGCAAGAGAACGTAATTAATCGTGTTTTTGGGAAGTGTGTCTTGAAAAACAAGAAAAATGCAGGAAAATTAGTTTTATTAGTCAACATACAGACATTAACAAATCATTGCTATATACAGTGCATTCTGAAAATATTCAGACCTTGACTTTTTCCACATTTTGTTATGTTACAGCCTTATTCTAAGATGGATTAAATTGATTTTTTCCCCTCATCAATCTACACACAATACACCATAATGGCAAAACAAAAACAGGTTTCAAACATGTTCCACTATAATTTAATTGTAAAATGAATCCATTTTTTAAAATGTTATTAAAGATCATATGTTTGCAATGCCAAGGCCAATCAAAAAAAAATAATAATAATGACAGAGAAACATAAAAGCGGTAATTCCCCGGAAAAAACAACAACATTTGTGCACGTCAATGACCCCCCGTGTCATGACCCCCCGCGCTCAATCAGTTTCAGCTAGCAGCTCCTTTTACCTGCAGTCAAAGCATCACTAGTTTATGAATAAAACAACATGTCTAAGAAACGTAAAAGTGCTGATGACTCATCATCAAAAAAGAAAGTAAGGCTATATAACATTTTAATTTGTTTTAGTCATTTTAGCAGACGCTCTTATCCAGAGCGATTTACAGGAGCAATTAGGGTTAAGTGCCTTGCTCCAGGGCACATCGACAGATGTTTCACCTAGTCGGCTCGGGGATTAGAACCAGCGACCTTTCGGTTACTGGCACAACGCTCTTAACCACTAAGCTACCTGCCGCCCCATATATCTTGAGAGTTATCTTAACTTCGGTTTTATTGAAGGACTCGGCCAGAACGGGTCAGTTGTGACGAGAAGCTAGCCAATGACAGCATGAAGCCAAGCAAAATGCAACGACGCCAGGAAACAAAACACCAGGAGACTGTTGGTGAAGGTCAGGATGTTTTTGAGAGGAAGAAGCAGTTGGCACTATCAAAAAGATCCATAGACATCAGAAAAGCATTTGAAAGAGCAGGCAGTGATTTACACAGAGCCACGGAGGCGTCGTTTGAGTGTTCGCTATTAATTGCCAAGGCTAAAAAGCAGTACAATATTGGAGAGCAGCTAATCAAACCCGCCTGCCTGAAACCTGTAGAGAGGCTGTGTGGCCCACAGGTGGTGGATAAAGTGAGAACCGTCCCACTCTCTGAAAACACTGTCAAAGACAGAATTGATCAAATGGCTGGAGATTGTCAAAACCAGCTGCACGAGAAGCTTAGGAACGTTCCCTTTGCCATTCAGTTGGATGAAACAACAACAGTGTCAGACGAATCCGTGCTCATCGTTTATGTGCAATATATTGACGGTGATGACTTGAAACAAGACATTCTTATGTCTACCAAGCTATTGTTGTAGCTATGGACTCACATCTCTCGTCAAACAATCTGCCCTACGAGAATATTGTTGCATGCTGCACTGATGGGGCTGCAGTATTGATGGGCAAAAACAAGGGATTTAACAGCCGATTTAAGGAAAAAGCCCCGGCGTGCGCAATTTTCCACTGCATGCTACATCGCCAAGCATTGGCCAGTAAAAAAAACTTTAGAAGACCTTAGTAACACCCTGGCAACTGTTGTTAAAGTTGTAAACTTCATTAAAGGCTCGCCCTACTACCAAGACACTGTTTGCCCAGCTGTGTGAGGGGGAAGCGCATCAAACACTGCTGTTACACACAGAGGTACGCTGGTTGTCACGTGGACAAGTGCTTGTGCGTTTTATGGAACTGCAGGAAAAAATAAAGGAATTCTTGCAAGATCACAATCGACCACTGTGCGAACAGCTGACTGATGCGTTTTGGATCAAAACGGCATACCTAGCGGATACATTCACTCTCTACAATGAGACAAACAAGCGGATGCAGAGTCCTGAATCAAACACCATGCAGTGCAAAGACTCTCTCAACGCTTTTGTGCGGAAACACAGAGTTGGAAAAATGTCAAAAGGGGAGCTACAACAATTTCCACTGCTGATGAAACAGTCTGGTGGCACTGTGCCTGCATCTTTACGCACTGGGGCGGCAGGTAGCTTAGTGGTTAAGAGCGTTGTGCCAGTAACCAAAAGGTCGCTGGTTCTAATCCCCGAGCCGACTAGGTGAAAAATCTGTCGATGTGCCCTTGAGCAAGGCACTTAACCCCAATTGCTCCTGTAAGTGGCTCTGGATAGGAGCGTCTGCTAAATGACTAAAATGTCAAATGTAAAAATGTACATCTTTACGCACTGAGTTTACCAGGCTCATGAACATGCTTCGGGAGGAAATTAAATCCCGTTTTGCCGATGTTGACGAATACTTATCAAAGGAATCGTGGGTGATGGACCCTTACATTTGCAGTCTCGAGGACGTGGAATACCTCGGCTGTGAAGATGAGCTTGCTGACCTTCAAGCCGATTCTGTGTCAAATAAATATTTCCAGGAGAACGGATAGGGTTAGTGTGTGGGCATGTCCCTTAGGGAGGCGAACAATTGGCCCAGCGTCGTCCGGGTGAGAGAGAGTCACATGAGCATGGAGGTATCTAGTTAACGTGCCAGTTTAGGTTGAAGTTGAAACTACGGAGAACACAGACACTAGCTGAACCCTTCATCCCTCCAGCCATCATCCATCCTCCCTCCATCCCTGCCTCATTCCATCCTTCATCAATCCTTCATCCTTTCTTCCCTCCCTCCCTCCCTCCCTCCATCCAGCCATCATCCCTCCCTCCCTCCCTCCCTCCCTCCATCCAGCCATCATCCATCCTCCCTCCCTGCCTCATTCCATCCTTCATCCTTTCTTCCCTTCCTCCATCATCCATCCCTCCCTCCCTCCCTCCATCCAGCCATCATCCTCCCTCCCTCCCTCCCTCCCTCCCTCCATCCATCCAGCCATCCTCCCTCCCTCCCTCCCTCCCTCCCTCCCTCCCTCCATCATCCATCCTCCCTCCCTGCCTCATTCCATCCTTCATCCTTTCTTCCTCCTCCCTCCCTCCCTCCCCTCCCTCCCTCCCTCCCTCCCTCCATCATCCATCCCTCCCTCCATCCAGCCATCATCCATCCTCCCTCCCTCCCTCCCTCCATCCATCCAGCCATCCTCCCTCCCTCCCTCCATCCAGCCATCCTCCCTCCCTCCCTCCCTCCCTCCATCCAGCCACCCCCCCTCCATCCCTCCCTTCATCCGTCCTCCCTAATATTGGGCTCCCGAGTGGCGCAGCGGTCTAAGGCACTGCATCTCAGTGCTTGAGGCGTCACTACAGACCCCCTGGTTCGATTCCAGGCTGTATCACAACCGGCCGTGATTGGGAGTCCCATAGGGCGGCGCACAATTGGCCCAGCGTCGTCCGGGTTTGGTCGGGGTCGGCAGTCATCGTAAATAATAATATGTTCTTAACTGACTTGCCTAGTTAAATAAAAAAATAATTTAAAAAAGACCTACCCACCCGCCAAGAGATGGCACACACACGGCAATAGACAGAGAGACACACACCTTGATACAATTTCACATCCCATCCCCCAGTGTGTGGGTGTGTCAAGCTGTGTGTCTGGGCCCATCATCACAATAACTGACATCACAGAGGTCTGCAGGCAGACAGGCAGCCCCAACTAGCAACAATAACGTCCTCACAAGATCAAACGATAAAATAAAAATGGGAGCCTGTGTGTGTGTGTGTCGAGCGGGCAGCATTACATTACAGCATCACGCTGGAATTCCCTGCCTGCGTACATCAAAAGCGCCTATAATAAGTAATATCAAAGAGCTGCTCTGTGTGTGTGTGTGTGTTCCTGTGTGTGTGTGTGTGTTCCTGTGTGTGTGTGTGTGTGTGTTCCTGTGTGTGTGTGTGTGTTCCTGTGTGTGTGTTCCTGTGTGTGCGTGCTGAAGAACTGGCTGCTAATTTAGCCTGATATCACTGGTTTCTCTGAGACGTGGCTTCGGAAGAGAGAACTGCCACACTGTTTCACAGATGGTTTGCATCAAGGTGTGTGTGTGTGTATAAGGGGATGAGGAACAGAGGGAAGGAGGGGGAGAGAATCACATGAGCATGGAGAAAGACTATCTGGTTTCAGATGGGAGACAAATCAGCATGCCTAGTCCTTCTCCTTTCCATGGCGTTGAGCAAGCAGAGTTAGAGATGACTATCAGCTTTAGTGTTGCTAGGTGTTGTGTGGGGTTATAGGTCAGAGCCTGATGACTATCAGCTTAGTGTTGCTAGGTGTTGTGTGGGGTTATAGGTCAGAGCCTGATGACTATCAGCTTAGTGTTGCTAGGTGCTGTGTGGGGTTATAGGTCAGAGCCTGATGACTATCAGCTTAGTGTTGCTAGGTGCTGTGTGGGGTTATAGGTCAGAGCCTGATGACTATCAGCTTAGTGTTGCTAGGTGCTGTGTGGGGTTATAGGTCAGAGCCTGATCACATCAAATCAAACTGTATTTGTCACATGCGCCGAATACAACAGGTGTAGCTCTTACCGTGAAATGCTTACTGACAAGCCCTTAACCAACAATGCAGTTCAAGAAATAGAGTTAAGAAAATATTTGCTAAATAAACTAAAGTAAAAATAAAATAAAAAGTAACACCATAAGATGACATAACAACAACGAGGCTATATACAGGGGGTACCGGTACCGAGTCAATGTGCGGGGGTACAGGTTAGTCCAGGTAATAATGAGGCTATATACAGGGGGTACCGGTACCGAGTCAATGTGCGGGGGTACAGGTTAGTCCAGGTAATATGAGGCTATATACAGGGGGTACCGGTACCCGAGTCAATGTGCGGGGTACAGGTTAGTCAGGTAATAATGAGGCTATATACAGGGGTACCGGTACCGAGTCAATGTGCGGGGGTACAGGTAGTCCAGGTAATAATGAGGCATATACAGGGGGTACCGGTACCGAGTCAATGTGCGGGGCTACAGGTTAGTCCAGGTAATCATGAGGCTATATACAGGGGGTACCGGTACCGAGTCAATGTGCGGGGTACAGGTTGTCCAGGTAATAATGATGCTATATACAGGGGGTACCGGTACCGAGTCAATGTGCGGGGGTACAGGTTAGTCCAGGTAATAATGAGGCTATATACAGGGGGTAACCGGTACCGAGTCAATGTGCGGGGGTACAGGTTAGTCCAGGTAATAATGAGGCTATATACAGGGGGTACCGGTACCGAGTCAATGTGCGGGGGTACAGGTTAGTCCAGGTAATAATGAGGCTATATACAGGGGGTACCGGTACCGAGTCAATGTGCGGGGGTACAGGTTAGTCCAGGTAATAATGAGGCTATATACAGGGGGTACCGGTACCGAGTCAATGTGGGGGGTACAGGTTAGTCCAGGTAATAATGAGGCTATATAAGGGGGGTAGGACTACAGAGTCAATGCGGGGGTACAGTTAGTCAGGTAATAATGAGGCTAATACAGGGGGGGGGGGTACCGGGTACAGAGTAATGTGCGGGTGGTACAGGTTTAGTCAGGTAATATGAACTATATAAGGTGATACAGTACCATAGCAATGTGCAAGGATTCAGTAGGTATAATGGGATATCGGGTTACCATTGTTAGCTCCGAATGCGGGGTAGTGGGTAGAGTTAGTCAGGTAATAATAGGTATATACAGGGGTACCGGTACCGAGTCATGTGCGGGGTACTTAGTCCAGGTAATAATGAGGCGTGATACAGGGGTAGGTAGAGTCAATGTGGCGGGGTACAGTATAGTCCAGGTAATAATGAGGCTATATACAAGGGGGTACGGTCTCTACGAGTCATGTGCGGGTACAGGTTAGTCCAGGTATTTGAGCTAATACAGGGTGGTGGTCTACCGTGAAGGGCGAGTCAGTCATGTGCGGTCACATAGTCCAGGTATAAGAGGTATACGTACCCTGTACCGAGTCTGTGGGGCTACAGTTGTGACAGGTAAGCGTCAGATCTGAGGTAGGGGTAAGTGATACATATATAGACAGCGAGTAGCAGAGGTAAAAAAAGAGAGGAGGGAGAGGGTGGAGGGGGGGGGAGGGTAATGAAAAGTCGGGGCATTTATTATGCAGCAACTATATGATCAGTACCATACAAAGGCGCAAAATCAGGTATGGTATAACGAGTACGTTCCTATGTAGCTCGAGTTTAGCTAATAGATAATAGAATAATAAAAAGAAATGAAGCAGGGTTTAAAAGCACTAAGTCAGGTCAATGTTTTGTTTGTGAGAGTGGTAGGTTCAACATCTTGGCGTAAGGGTGATCTACGCGAGTACAGAGACAGGTCAAAGTATCTTTAGGAGTGTGTCTCCACTAAGGCACAGCATGACGTGTACATTTCTTTGGATAGTCGCCCGACCATCTGGGCTGTTACCAAGCCCGGCCTACAGCTGAGGTAGGGACAGGATGACAGTTCCTGAGAGGTTCGTCATAGGCAAAGAGGACGGGTACAGGAGAGAGGAGAGGTCCGCCTGAAGGGTCGTGATGACAAGACGGCAGAGGAGGACAGGAGAGATGACGAGAAGTCAGAGGAGGAGAAGAGCTGAGGAGAGAGGAGAGGAGGAGAACGAGGAAGAGCAGGAGAGAGGAGGAGGAGGAGGAGGAGGAGCGAGGAGAGAGGAGAGAAGGAGGAGAAGAGAGAGAGAGAAATAGGAGAGAGGAAGAGGAGAGGAGGAGGACATGGAGAGATGAGGAGCAGGAGAGAGAGAGAGGAGGATGAGGCGAGAGGAGGAGCGAGGAGAGAGGAGGAGACAAGAGGAGGAACAGGGTGAGAAAACACAGAGTCAGGGTCATGTTTTGAATATAACAGACAGAGTGAACCCACTGTATTTCAACATGTGTGGGTGGATGTGAATAGCTGCGAGTGATCAGGTAGACATAATAGGAGGAGGAAGAACAGACAGGGTATGCGCGAGGACGGGACAGTTGCGCTCACGGCTGGGTAGTTTGTGTTCTAGGGCCACATTACAGCGCAGGTTATTTGCACTTGATGGTCCAGATACTCGCTGTCTGGCCTAAAGGTGTGTGTTACCAAGGAAACAGAGCTAATGACTGGTACAGACCAGTGTTCTGTTTGACATGTCATCTAATGTGATTGGTTCAGACCAGTGTTCTGTTTGACATGTCGTCTAATGTGATTGGTTCAGACCAGTGTTCTGTTTGACATGTCGTCTAATGTGATTGGTTCAGACCAGTGTTCTGTTTGACATGTCGTCTAATGTGATTGGTTCAGACCAGTGTTCTGTTTGACATGTCGTCTAATATGATTGGTTCAGACCAGTGTTCTGTTTGACATGTCGTCTAATATGATTGGTTCAGACCAGTGTTCTGTTTGCATGTCGTTCACAGCCATGTCTTACATATCATGTCCTTCACGGTCAACTGTATAGTGTGTGTGTGTGACAGAGATTGAGCGTATGTATGATGTGTAAGAGTGTATTGTGTTTGTGTATATGTTGTGTGTGTGTGTGTGTGTGTGTGTGTGTGTGTGTGTGTGTGTGTGTGTGTGTGTGTGTGTGTGTGTGTGTGTGTGTGTCAGGGTTTCCATTAGCCAGTAATAGAAAAGCCGATAAATAAAATTGGTGCCAGCCAATTGTCCAGGAGAAGAAGACGACATTCCATTGCAAAATAATGCTTTTTAGCCTCTTGACTGATGGGAATACATTTGACTGATCATGTTTATCGGTCTATAGGTCCATTTGCATAATGTAGTGGAATTAAATTGGCGCGTGTGTAGCCTACAGTATATTAGTTATGTATCTTATTTATCACACGCTTACAGCATACAGATACAGAGCCTTTGAGCGGAAAAAATCTGTCAGACAGCGCGAGAGCTGCTGCTTTCAAGACAACTGGGAATTCTGAAAAATACGAGGTCAAATCATGACGTCAGTGATCTTCAGGTCAGAAAGTCGGAGCTCTAGAAAGAGGACCGAGTTCCCGAGTTGGATGACTATTCAAATCGATTTTTCCCCAGTCGGAGCTAGTTTTTTCCCCAGTTCCCAGTTGTCTTGAATGCACTGAAGTCGGAAATTTCAGAGTTGTTTTGAACACGGCATCAAATGGCAACGAAGGCAGGCTTCATCAGCGCGTCACACACCACATTGCAAACGAGTAGGAGGCAGTATGCATTTTGAAAACAAGTACTTAATTGTTTAAAACATTAATGTTTTAATACATACAGTGGCTTGCGAAAGTATTCACCCCCCATGGCATTTTTCCTATTTTGTTGCCTTACAACCTGGAATTAAAATGGATTTTTTTGGGGTTTGTATAATTTCATTTACACAACATGCCTACCACTTTGAAGATGCAAAATATTTTTCCTTGTGAAACAAACAAGAAAAAATACAAAAAAAACTGAAAACTTGAGCGTGCATAACTATTCACCCCCCCCAAAGTCAATACTTTGTAGAGCCACCTTTTGCAGCAATTACAGCTGCAAGTCTCTTGGGGTATGTCTCTATAAGCTTGGCACATCTAGCCACTGGGATTTTTGCCCATTCTTCAAGGCAAAACTGCTCCAGCTCCTTCAAGTTGGATAGGTTCCGCTGGTGTACAGCAATCTTTAAGTCATACCACATATTCTCAATTGGATTGAGGTCTGGGCTTTGACTAGGCCATTCCAAGACATTTAAATATTTCCCCTTAAACCACTCAAGTGTTGCTTTAGCAGTATGCTTAGGGTCATTGTCCTGCTGGAAGGTGAACCTCCGTCCCAGTCTCAAATCTCTGGAAGACTGAAACAGGTTTCCCTCAAGAATTTCCCTGTATTTAGCGCCATCCATCATTCCTTCAATTCTGACCAGTTTCCCAGTCCCTGCCGATGAAAAACATCCCCACAGCATGATGCTGCCACCACCATGCTGGATGGTGTTCTCGGGGTGATGAGAGGTGTTGGGTTTGCGCCAGACATAGCGTTTTCAGATGAGATACAGATACAAATGTTAGTCTCATCTGACCAGAGTACCTTCTTCCATATGTTTGGGGAGTCTCCCACATGGTTTTTGGCGAACACCAAACGTGTTTGCTTATTTCTTTCTTTAAGCAATGGCTTTTTTCTGGCCACTCTTCCGTAAAGCCCAGCTCTGTGGAGTTTACGGCTTAAAGTGGTCCTATGGACAGATACTCCAATCTCCGCTGTGGAGCTTTGCAGCTCCTTCAGGGTTATATTTGGTCTCTTTGTTGCCTCTGATTAATGCCCTCCTTGCCTGGTCTGTGAGTTTTGGTGGACGGCCCTCTCTTGGCAGGTTTGTTGTGGTGCCATATTCTTTCAATTTTTTAATAATGGATTTAATGGTGCTCCGTGGGATGTTCAAAGTTTCTGATATTTTTTTACAACCCAACCCTGATCTGTACTTCTCCACAACTTTGTCCCTGACCTGTTTGGAGAGCTCCTTGGTCTTCATGGTGCAGCTTGCTTGGTGGAGCCCCTTGCTTAGTGGTGTTGCAGACTCTGGGGCCTTTCAGAACAGGTGACAGATCATGTGACACTTAGATTGCACACAGGTGGACTTTATTTAACTAATTATGTGACTTCTGAAGGTAATTGGTTGCACCAGATCTTATTTAGGGTCTTCATAGCAAAGGGGGTGAATACATATGCACGCACCACTTTTCCGTTATTTATATTTTAGAATATTTGAAACAAGTTTTTTTTTATGCTGCCACCACCATGCTTCACTGTGGGGATGGTGTTCTCGGGGTGATGAGAGGTGTTGGGTTTGCGCCAGACATAGTGTTTTCCTTGATGGACAAAAAGCAAAATTTTTGTCTCATTTGACCAGAGTACCTTCTTCCATATGTTTGGGGAGTCTCCCACATGGCTTTTGGTGAACACCAAACGTGTTTGCTTATTTTATTCTTTAAGCAATGGCTTTTTTCTGGCCACTCTTCCGTAAAGCCCAGCTCTGTGGAGTGTATGGCTTAAAGTGGTCCTATGGACAGATACTCCAATCTCCGCTGTGGAGCTTTGCAGCTCCTTCAGGGTTATCTTTGGTCTCTTTGTTGCCTCTCTGATTAATGCCCTCCTTGCCTGGTCCGTGAGTTTTGGTGGACGGCCCTCTCTTGGCAGGTTTGTTGTGGTGCCATATTCTTTCAATTTTTTAATAATGGATTTAATGGTGCTCCGTGGGATGTTCAAAGTGTCTGAGATCATGTGACAGATCATGTGACACTTAAATAAAGTCCACCTGTGTGCAATCTAACTAATTATGTGACTTCTGAAGGTAATTAGTTGCACCAGATCTTATTTAGTGGCTTCATGAATACATATGCACGCAACCCTTTTCCGTTATTTATTTTTTAGAACGTTTTTTTCATTTCACTTCACCAATGTGGTTTATTTTGTGTATGTCCATTACATGAAATCCAAATAAAAATCAATTGAAATTACAGGTTGTAATGCAACGAAATAGGAAAAACGCCAAGGGGGATGAATACCTTTTGCGAGGAGCTGTATGACTCCACATTAGCCCACTGAGCTAAAGCCTAGGCATTAGTTCAGGGAGCTCACACAAGGTTATTCACTGAACTACCTCTGGTACCTGTTACTGTATGAGGCTTATTACCAAACCAGTTAGATTTCCTCTCTTTCTACATTTCGAGTTGACATTTTAATCTCTGTCACATGAAACCGCTGCGGTGCCCTTCTGACAATGTTTTCCCCCCGCTAATTGCATTATGGAACGAACATTCGCGGGTAGCCTACTGCCTTGCGGAAGACACATTTCAGTTGAATGCATTCAGTTGTACAACTGACTAGGTATTCCCCCTTTCCCATTCCTTGTGCGCATTGCTGCACTTATAATATGAAGAAATAATAGTTTCTAGGACTACTTGTTGTATGAATTTTGGATCTATCGTCCCACGACTGTCCCAGAGTCTGTTTGGAACAGGCTATTTTTTTCTTGACAAGTTGACCAATAGAATAGGTAGCCTAAACGTTTCTACTATAGTAGATTAGATAATTGATTTTGCTGTTTGTTAATCTTAATATAATAATAATAATAATAATAATAATATGCCATTTAGCAGACGCTTTTTATCTAAAGCGACTTACAGTCATGCGTGCATACATAATTTTTTTGTGTATGGGTGGTCGCGGGGGATCGAACCCACTACCTTGGCGTTACAAGCGCCGTGCTCTACCAGCTGAGCTACAGAGGACCAGCTGAGCTTCTACCCCCATCTTCTTGTTGGCTGAGGAAAAGTAAATGTGGGCAGTTATTCTAACGTCTTCAAAGTGCGCGTCGGAATTCGGTAAGAAGGACGCGCACGCCGTTGCATCCTCGAGTCACATGTTTCCGTTAAGATTAATTACCATAATCTAAATGTGATTTCTGTCGTTCTGAGCACGGCGGGTGGACGCCCTAATCAGATTAAGCACCCAATGCATATCGGTCCGGGTACATTTCTCAAACGCCCGGTAAATTAAAATGTTTTGCCGGTCAAATGTCCGGCGCCACATTTTTCATAACGGAAACCCTGAAATATAAATTTTATTTCATAAAAGAAAACCCTGGTGTGTGTAGTGTTGTCCTAGTCTCTCAAACTCACCGTTCTCATTGTTGCGATCCTGCACCAGGTGTTGATAGACCGAGTCAGGGACCTCTGATTGGCGGTAGTACCACTTCACACTCAGCAACAGATGGTCACGTTTACTCTGAGAGGGTGGAGAGAGAGGAGAGGACAAAGATAGAGAGAGAACAGAGTTAGAAGAAGAAAAAAAAAAACAGGCTCCAATAAAATAAACAAGACAGTTGTTTGTTAACAGTGTCACAGATTGGTGTGTTGGCAGACAGACATAGCAAATGGCACCCTATTCCCTACATGAACCCTATGGGCCCAGGTGAAAAGTAGTGCACTATATAGGGACTTGAGTGCCATTTGGGGCACAGACAGAGCTGCTGCTGCTGCTTTCTGCTTGTTATCCGCCCAGCTGGTTGGTGCCAAAAAGCCCACAGTGAAACCAGCTCAATTAAAAAGGGATTGGAGAGAATTTAGCTGCTTTAATAAAGTACACATATTAGAAGCCTCCGTGTGTGGAAGTCAGGGGAAAGGAGAGGCAAAGTTACTGAGCTATATTCCTCTTCAATTAAATGAATTTAGGCCTGCTTTCACTTTCTACCTCAAACCTAATGTAGTAACTTAACCAAATCAGAGTGCTAAAACAACAATCTAGAAAACCCTACATGGGGCAAAGACATATTTTATCCTGTAAGGACATTCTGTCGGCTTAGTGCCATGCCACCCACTGGTCATCTGTGCTACTACAGCGCCCCCCTCACATGCAGTACCATCATATCACCACTGAGAGGCAGCACTGAGTCACAGAGAGAGCTTCCAGAAGCCTGAATAAAAGGGAATACAAGCCTGAGTGAGGCCGGGCCAGCTAGGGAGAGGGATGAAAAGGGTACAAGACTGTTTTCATTCCCCAACATGAAACATTTATTGTGCCTTCATACGAGCCCAACTGACCGTCAAGAGGGTTTAAAAGAACATTAAAGAGGCGGTGTCAGAGGAAGGCCCTCAAAGTTGTCAAAGACTCCAGTCACCCTAGTCATAGACTGTTCTCTCTGCTACCACACGGCAAGCGGTACCGGAGCGCCAAGTCTAGGTCCAAAAGGCTTCTCAACAGCTTCTACCCCCAAGCCATAAGATTCCTGAACAGCTAATCATGGCTACCCGGACTATTTGCATTGCCCCCCCCCCACCCCACCCCCCTCTTTTACGCTGCTGCTACTCTGTTTATTATCTATGCATAGTCACTTTAACTCTACCCACATGTACATATTACCTCAACTAGCCGGTGCCCCCGCACATTGACTCTGCACCGGTACCCCCCTGTATATAGCCTCCCTACTGTTATTTTATTTTACTGCTGCTTTTAAATTATTTTTATTTTTTATTTCCCTATTTTGTTACTTAACACTTTTTATTTTCTTAAAAACTGCATTGTTGGTTAAGGGCTTGTAAGTAAGCATTTCACTGGAATGTCTACACCTGTTGTATTCGGCGCATGTGACAAATAAAATTACATTTGATTTGACCACAGCTCGGAGCTATGCTGCTACACACACACAGTCCTTTGGGAGAAGCCAGAAATCACAGCCATATTTATAAACAGAGCTAGCCCACAGAACCACCATAGAGAGATAGAGAGAGAGGGGGGGAGGGGGGGGAGGGGGGAGGGATAGAGAGAGGGGAGGTGGGGGAGAGGGAGGGGGAGGTGAGGAGGAGGGGAGGGCTAAAGAGAGAGAAGAGAGAAGGAGAGAGATAGAGAGAGAGAGGAGGAGGATAGAGGAGGGTGTGGGAGGTTGGCGATGTAGTTAGGGTGTTGTGAGGGGGTGGATTTGGTAAGAGCGTGTGGGGGTTAAAGTTCCCCGAAATTCCCCTTCCGTACCTTTCCCCCCCCAAAACCCAAAAAAAGACGAGCAGGCGATTAGAAGACACTCTCTTAATTCTGTTATTAACATCTTTACCCTAGTGGGGAGATCTGGAAGGGGTAAAAGGGGCTAAGCTCAACAGAGAACAACAAAGACACTAAAAAAAAAGGAGATGAGAAGGAAAATGTGTGTGAAGGAAAGATGTGTCAGTGTTTAATTTCACCGGTTAGTTAGTACTTTAAGCTTGGAGGATAGAATATGAAACAAGAATGCATAACCAACGCCCCTTTTCTTCTCCCCCGTTCCCCCTTCCCCCTTCCTCTCCCTCTCTCTCTTTTCTCTCTTGAGGTTGGAGGAGTGAGTGTGTCGCCACTGTTGTTTTGCATGTCAAAACTACCATAGCAACCCGTCCTGCCTCCCCTCCACTCCCACTCCCTTTACCCATAACTACACAGGGGTCCAAACACAGGAATTCCCCCAAAGGTTTCCAACCAACCCTGAGACACACACACACACACCTTTAATTCTATACACCAAAACACACACACACACACACACACTTAATATCATAACACCCAACAAAAGGGGGGAAGCATGTGTCTGGTTTCCTATGCCATACCTTCCTCTAGCCCTTCAACTTTCATTAGCCAATTCAGACGTTTAAATTCAAACAAAAATTTA
>LR778282.1:5468577-5518577 GCA_902810595.1 Coregonus sp. 'balchen'
CTGAAAATCCAAAAAATTACCCCCCCCCCCCCCCCCCCGGAACTTTAAACCAAAGTTTTAATTTGAGGTTTGGGAAAATACATTTTAAATACTGGCCCCCCGTGGGAAACGAACCCACAACCCCGGCGGTGACAGCGCCACGCTCTACCAACTGAGCTACAGAGGACTAGCTTAGCTTTAAATTTGACCATTTATTCCAACTAAAACCAGAGTTCATGTCGCTACATGTCAGAGATAATGTCAGCATTCTAAACCAATCAGATTTCAGTGGTTATTTTATTTTATTTACTAAAACACTTATAAAAATAATATAATATGCCATTTAGCAGACGCTTTTATCCAAAGCGACTTACAGTCATGCGTGCATACATTTTTTCGTGTATGGGTGGTTCCGGGGATCGAACCCACTACCTTGGCGTTACAAGCGCCGTGCTCTACCAGCTGAGCTACAGAGGACTACACACTTCAGCCATTTGTCCCAGCTGGCCAGGTCACTAAGTGTCTGGCTATTATTGTCACCACTTCCTCCGAAGCTGCCTCCCCCTCCATGTTCGGGCAGGCTTCGGCGTTCGTCGTCCCCGGCCTTCTAGCCTTCACTGCCGCTCCATATCTCATCATTCCATTTGTTTTGTCTTGTCTATTTCACACAGCTGGTTCATATCCCCCTCATTAGTATGTGTATAAGTGTTCCCCTCTGCCCCCCCTTGTCCTTGTGGGTGATTGTTTATTGTGAGGAGAGAGTAGCTCGGTTGAGCTCCGTGTATTTTGTATTTGCCGGGGGTTTATTTTCCCTGGGTGCCTGTTTGGTGCACTGGACTGTTTCACGCATTTCTGCATAACTCTGTATTCCGGAATAAACTCTGTATTCTGTGATTTACCTTCATGCGCCTGACTCCTTCAAATCACCCATCACAATTATACAGTATGATGAACAGAGAGAGAGAGGCATCAAAATCCAGAAAAGAGCCATTACATTTTATAACCACTTAAAAGGAAGCGATTCCCAAACCTTCCATAACAAAGCCATCACCTACAGAGAGATGAACTTGGAGAAGAGTCCCCTAAGCAAGGTGGTCCTGGGGCTCTGTTCACAAACACAAACAGACCCCACAGAGCCCCAGGACAGCAACAACAACACAATTAGACCCAACCACATCATGAGAAAACAAAAAGAGAATTACTTGACACATTGGAAAGAATTAATAAAAAAACAGAGCAAACTAGAATGCTATTTGGCCCTAAACAGAGAGGACACCGTGGCAGAATACCTGACCACTGTGACTGACCCAAACTTAAGGAAAGCTTTGACTATGTAAAGACTCAGTGAGCATAGCCTTGCAATTGAGAGAGGCCGCCATATCTATTGGGTGAAAAACCACAGCAGCAAGATCCGTGACCTGTCGCCAGAAGAAAAGGGAAACCAGTGAAGAACAAACACAACCCATATTTATTTTCCTTTCTATACTTTAAACTATTTGTACATCACTGTATACAGCCATATATGAAATGTCTTTATTCCTTTGGAACTTTTGTCAATATTCACATTTATTTTTTAAATTATCCATTTAATTTGCTTTGGCAATGTTAACATATGTTTCCCATGCCAATAAAGACCATGAGAGAGAGAGAGACAGAGACAGAGACAGAGAGAGAGAGAGAGAGAGAGATAGAGGGAGAGAGAGAGAGGAGGAGAGAGAGAGAGAGAGAGAGAGACAAGACAGAGACAGAGACAGAGACGAAGACAGGACAGAGACAGAGACAGAGACAAGACAGAGACAGAGACAAGACAGAGACAGAGACAGATCAGAGAGAAGAAGAGAGAGAGAGAGAGACCTATATATAGAGTAGAGAGATATAGAGAGAGAGAGAGACGATAGAGATAGAGATAGAGAGAGAGAGAGTATCATAGATATCTGAGCAGTTTAGAAAGTGTGACTGATATGCACTCTCGAATATACCTGTAGTATATAAGATCATATATGTATACAGAACTACATAAATCTGCCCAACGGTAGATCACTGTTTTTGCTGACCAGGTTTTTACTATTACTCGCTAATGTCTACTGTAGTGGAATACTTTTCAATTTACTTCTGGCCCCAGATTTAGATAACTACGCGTGTTTAATTAGGAACAAATAAACCCCACAGCTTTGCATAAATTTAGTGGAGTGAGTGGCAGTGTAGAGTGCAGGCAGAACACCTTTTACTGCTGTTTCTACGGTATCAGACTGCCTCCCTATAATGGCCATTTTGATTAACGTTCCTCAAATGAGTAATGAAGCTTTTATAACCCCCCCCCCCCCCTCACTCACACACACACACTTGAAATACCACTGAAGGAGGCACCATTAATGCTAGTCTTTGTAATGACATTAGGTTATTTGCCGTGTGCAGTACTCTCTCCCCACACAGCATCTGGTTCTAAACAGACATTTCCCCAATGCACCGTGGAAGAGAAGAGCCCCCCCCTCCTCCTCTAGCTAGCTGCCTCTCTCTGTCTGACAGAGTCTCTGAGGAAACAGCTCAGAGTGATGATCCACAGGGGGGCGGAGCCATGAATAAGAAATACAACTGCCAACGGGGTTGAGATAACACACACAAGACAACACACACACACACAAGACAACACACACACACACACACACACACACACACACACACACACACACACACACAAGACAACACACCACCACTGCAGCTCTGGATTCCCTCAATGCTGCTATGGAAACCAGTGGTGCAGACAACAGGACTCCCTCTCTCTCTCTCTCTCTCTCTCTCTCTGGGATGGGAGGATGAAGGGAGTGGAGAAGGGACAGAATCAAAATGGAGGTGTGTGGGTCAGAGCTGGGCTAAAGGACCATGGTAGCTGTGTGTCCTAGTGATTACATCCCGGATGGAAAGAGAGGGGCTGGCTGCCTCTGGCCAGGAGAAGGGGGTCAGGGAGGTTAGGGGATTGACAATAACATTTTCATATGGCTCCTAAAAGCTCAAAATCGATAACAGCTCCTTGACACACAGCTAAATTATTTAAAATAAATCTAATCTACTCTCTCCATTTCTGTTTATATAGCCTACCTCTCCTTCTCTCTCCTCCCTTTCTATACCTCCCTCCCTCCCAGTGTTTCATTAGCCTGGGTTTACCTTCTAGAAAACCTCTTTATATACCTCCCTCCCTCCCAGTGTTTCATTAGCCTCGGTTTACCTTCCTAGCTGTCTTTGTGATTTCCCACCACTGTATCTGTCAGGTCTTCTCCTGCAGTAGAAATCATTTGGGTCTGCTAACGCCAAGTGTTAATTTCACCCATAGTCGCTGTAAGCGTGTAAACATTGCTGCGGTGCGACCACAGTGGATTGGTTTCGGCACATCATCTTGTGTTACTAGCTTTTAATGCTGTAAAAATGTCAAACAAGTACACAAATAACAAATCACCAATGTCAGGACGAATCCAGTTTAGACAAATAACACTATCAGTAAATCCAAATACAATCTATGCGTATCTACACCACAAATATATTCTAAGAATGATATGTACAGCTGTAGCTCTATTAGAATGTTATGTACAGCTGTAGCTCTATTAGAATGTTATGTACAGCTGTAGCTCTATTAGAATGATATGTACAGCTGTAGCTCTATTAGAATGTTATGTACAGCTGTAGCTCTATTAGAATGTTATGTACAGCTGTAGCTCTATTAGAATGATATGTACAGCTGTAGCTCTATTAGAATGTTATGTACAGCTGTAGATATATTAGAATGTTATGTACAGCTGTAGCTCTATTAGAATGATATGTACAGCTGTAGCTCTATTAGAATGATATGTACAGCTGTAGATATATTAGAATGTTATGTACAGCTGTAGCTCTATTAGAATGATATGTACAGCTGTAGCTCTATTAGAATGATATGTACAGCTGTAGATATATTAGAATGTTATGTACAGCTGTAGCTCTATTAGAATGATATGTACAGCTGTAGCTCTATTAGAATGATATGTACAGCTGTAGCTCTATTAGAATGATATGTACAGATGTAGCTCTATTAGAATGATATGTACAGCTGTAGCTCTATTAGAATGATATGTACAGCTGTAGCTCTATTAGAATGATATGTACAGCTGTAGATATATTAGAATGTACAGCTGTATATATATTAGAATGATATGTACAGCTGTAGATATATTAGAATGATATGTACAGCTGTAGATAGATTAGAATGATATGTACAGCTGTAGATAGATTAGAATGATATGTACAGCTGTAGATACAGTGCATTCGGAAAGTATTCAGACCACTTGAATTTTCCACATTTTGTTATGTTACAGCCTTATTCTAAAATTGATTAAATAAAAGTACTAATTAATCTACACACAACACCCCATAATGACTTTTTTTTTTACACCTTATTTACATAAGTATTCAGACCCTTTGCTATGAGACTCCAAATTGAGCTCAGGTGCATCCTGTTTCCATTGATCATCCTTGAGATGTTTCAACAACTTAATTGGAGTCCACCTGTGGTAAATGATGATTTGAAAAAACATGATTTGGAAAGGCACACATCTGTCTATATAAGGTCCCACAGTTGACAGTGCATGTCAGAGCAAAAACCAAGCTATGAGGTCAAAGGAATTGTCCGTAGAGCTCAGAGACAGGATTGTTTCGAGGCACAGATCTGGGGAAGGGTACCAAAACATTTCTGCAGCATTGAAGGTCCCCAAGAACACAGTGGCCTCCATCATTCTTAAATGGAAGAAGTTTGGAACCATCAAGACTCTTCCTAGAGCTGGCCACCCGGCCAAACTGAGCAATCGGGGGAGAAGGGCCTTGGTCAGAGAGGTGACCAAGAACCCAATGGTCACTCTGACAGAGCTGTAGATTTCCTCTGTGGAGATGGAAGAACCTTCCAGAAGGACAACCATCTCTGCAGCACTCCACCAATCAGGCCTTTATGGTAGAGCGGCCAGACGGGAGCCACTCCTCAGTCAAAGGCACATGACAGCCCGCTTGGAGTTTGCCAAAAGGCACCTAAAGACTCTCAGACCATGAGAAACAAGATTCTCTGGTCTGATGAAACCAAGATTGAACTCTTTGGCCTGAATGTCAAGCGTCACATCTGGAGGAAACCTGGCACCATCCCCACAGTGAAGCATGGTGGTGGCAGCATCATGCTGTGGTGATGTTTTTCAGCGGCAGGGACTGGGAGACTAGTCAGGATCGAGGGAAAGATGAACGGAGCAAAGTACAGAGAGATCCTTGATGAAAACCTGCTCCAGAGCGCCCAGGACCTCAGACTGGGGCGAAGGTTCACCTTCCAACAGGATAACAACCCTAAGCACACAGCCAAGACAACGCAGGAGTGGCGTCGGGACAAGTCTCAATGTCCTTGAGTGGCCCAGCCAGAGCCCGGACTCGAACCCGATTGAACATCTCTGGAGAGACCTGAAAATAGCTGTGCAGCGACGCTCCCCATCCAACCTGACAGAGCTTGAGAGGATCTGCAGAGAAGAATGGGAGAAACTCCCCAAATACAGGTGTGCCAAGCTTGTAGCGTCATACCCAAGAAGACTCGGAGGCTGTAATCGCTGCCAAAGGTGCTTCAACAAAGTACTGAGTAAAGGGTCTGAAAACTTAAGTAAATGTGATATTTCCGTTTTTTTTAATTTGCAAAGAATTCTAAAACCCTGTTTTTCGCTTTGTCATTATGGGGTATTGTGTGTATATTGATGAAGGAATAAAACAATTTAATCCATCTTAGAATAAGGCTGTAACGGTAACAAAATGTGGAAAAAGTCAAGGGGCCTGAATACCTTCCGTATGATCATCCTTAGACTGGTATGTACAGATGTAGATATATTAGACTGAGCTACATGAAGAAGACGGTACATGAATACACAAGCTGAACACTCATCTGAAGTCTAATCACGCACGTAGACTCACACACACACACCAGAGACCCAACACTCGGCAGTCTCCTGCGTCGAGCCGCACAACGTTTTATCTTTAAAGAGAGGAAAACTGACTGCTATGTTTTCTTCTCTCTCAGATTTGTTGGGGGAAGAGACAAACCAAACATAACAAGATAGGCATTACCAGCTTGTCTTTTCTTTCTATCTGTTTATGGCTGTAGTATAGGCTACTATAGGCCCTAGCTCTTTAAGGAATACCTGGAATAGTATAAAGTGTGGTGTGGCAGAGGCAGTCATTGTACCAGGATAATGATAGTGTGTTGTTAATCACCAGGTCTCCTCCACTCTCTGTGTAAAATGGCTGAAAGGAGCCCCCAGGGGTTAACACACTGAATTAAAAGGGTAGGGAGGCTTTGAAGTAGGCTAGTGTTCATGGCAACTCACATACAGACACCCAGACAGACAGACAGACAGACAGACAGACAGACAGACAGACAGACAGACAGACAGACAGACACCCAGACAGACAGTCAGACAGACAGACATCCCCAGACAGACAGACACACCCAGACAGACAGACACACCCAGACAGACACCCAGACAGACATCCCCAGACAAACAGGGCTATTGGGTTGGTACTCTAGCAGACAGACAGACAGGGCTATTGGGTTGGTACTCTAGCAGACAGACAGACAGACAGGGCTATTGGGTTGGTACTCTAGCAGACAGACAGACAGGGCTATTGGGTTGGTACTCTAGCAGACAGACAGACAGGGCTATTGGGTTGGTACTCTAGCAGACAGACAGACAGGGCTATTGGGTTGGTACTCTAGCAGACAGACAGACAGACAGGGCTATTGGGTTAGTACTCTAGCAGACAGACAGACAGACAGGGCTATTGGGTTGGTACTCTAGCAGACAGACAGACAGACAGGGCTATTGGGTTGATACTCTAGCAGACAGACAGACAGGGCTATTGGGTTGGTACTCTAGCAGACAGACAGACAGGGCTATTGGGTTGGTACTCTAGCAGACAGACAGACAGACAGGGCTATTGGGTTGGTACTCTAGCAGTAGTCTACTCTCCCCTCTTTCTAGGATCAGCCATCTTGGTTTGTGTCTGTGTTTTACGCTCTCCTTCCCATCATTGGCCATTAGGATCTCAGGAAATTAAATATTACCCTCAACAGCATATTGTGTGAATGTAATATTAAAGGAAAATATATGTTTGAGTCAGCCCACCCCGTCTGTCTGTGTGTGAACAGGAACCTGACACTAAATACATTTAGTGTGGATTGGTCAAGCTTTAATAGGATTGGTCCTGCTCTGACATGGACTGCTAATTTTAACTCCCTCCCCTTCCCTTCCTCCCTCCTCTCTCCACTCCCCCTCCCCCCTCCTTTCATCCACCCTCCCCTTCCTCCACCCTCCCCTCCCTTCCTCCACCCTCCCCGCTCTCCTCCTCCCTCCCTCCCCTTCCTCCACCCTCCCCTCTTCCTCCACCCTCCCCTCCCCTCCCCTCCTCTCCTCCATCTATCCCTTCTCCCCTTCCCTCTCGGTCATGGCACCTTCACTCGTTTCCACCCCTTCTCTATTTATCCCCTCCTCTTCATCCCTCCCCTCCCTCCCCCCTCCTCCTCCCCTTCTCCCCCTCCCCTCTCCTCGTTTCCACCCCTTCTCTATTTATCCCCTCCACTTCCTCCCCTCTCCTCCTCATTATCCTTACTACCCACCTCTTGTTCTATTTTTCCCTTCCTTCCGTCCACCCCTCCCATTTCTCTATTTGTAAGTGTTTCTGTAGTGTTTGCTGGTTTCAGTGGAGAGAGAGAGAGAGAGAGACATCCATGTACAACGTAAAACACCAAATAATGCACGCAGAGCAGAATTAGGCCTATGCCCGCTAATTATCAAAATCCAGAAAATAGCCGTTAAATTCTACAACCACCTAAAAGGAAGTGATTCCCAAACATTCCATAACAAAGCCATCACCTACAGAGAGATTAACCTGGAGAAGAGTCCCCTAAGCAAGCTGGTCCTGGGGCTCTGTTCACAAACACAAACAGAGCCCCAGGACAGCAACACAATTAGACCCAACCAAATCATGAGAAAACGAAAATATAATTATTTGACACATTGGAAAGAATTAACAAAAGAACAGAGCAAACTAGAACGCTATTTGGCCCTAAACAGAGAGTACACAGTGGCAGAATACCTGACACTGACTGACTATGTACAGACTCAGTGAGCATAGCCTTGCTATTGAGAGGCCGCCATAGGCAGACCTGGCTCTCAAGAGAAGACAGGCCATGTGCACACTGTCTCTCTCCCTCCCTCCCTCCCTCGCTCTATTGAACAACACATGGTGCAAATTAAATCTCTCCAAACCTCTCACAGGAAAGGAGGAGGGAAAGGGGGAGGAGGGAAAGGGGGAGGAATGGGTCAAGAAGAGATAGCTGAAATTTAAGGGATTGTTCTGAGGCTTGAGAAACGCGTCCAGCTTGTACCTCTAACAGTCCATTAGAATGACCAATGCCCCCATCCACACGGACACGAGCGATCACAGAATGGTTTGACCATAATTAAAAGACGTAAACCATATGCCCTGGGCCGTCTCAGTCACCAGATCTCAACCCAATTGAACACTTACGGGAGATTCTGGAGCGGCGCCTGAGGCAGCGTTTTCCACCACCGTCAACAAAACACCAAATTATGGGATTTCTCGTGGAAGAATGGTGTCGCATCCCCTCCAATAGAGTTCCAGACACTTGTAGAATCTATGCCAAGGTGCATTGAAGCTGTTCTGGCTCGTGGTGGCTCAACGCCCTGTTAAGACACTATGTTGGTGGGTTTTTTTTGGCAGTCACCTGTACAAGGACCAGTCAGTCAGTAGTAGGAGGAACTAATATTGTAAGTTACGTAAAGGAGCATTGCGGCTCCCTGTCCTATTGAACGTAACGGTTCATTTATAGGATGACTGTAATGCCCTTCTCATCTAAAGGTTAATAACTCAATATAGTTTTATCATATCTTCTCATTTAAAAGTTAATATCTCTATATAGCTTTATCACATTTCATCTCATCTAAAATACCTCAATATACACTACCGGTCAAAAGGTTTAGAACACCTACTCATTCAAGGGTTTTTCTTTATTTTTACAATTTTCTACATTGTAGAATAATAGTGAAGACATTAAAAGTATGAAATGACACATATGGAATCATGTTGTAACCCAAAAAAAAGTGTTAAACTAATCAAAATACACTGCTCAAAAAAATAAAGGGAACACTTAAACAACACATCCTAGATCTGAATGAATGAAATAATCTTTTAAATACTTTTTTTCTTTACATAGTTGAATGTGCTGACAACAAAATCACACAAAAATTATCAATGGAAATCAAATTTATCAACCCATGGAGGTCTGGATTTGGAGTCACTCTCAAAGTTAAAGTGGAAAACCACACTACAGGCTGATCCAACTTTGATGTAATGTCCTCAAAATAAGTCAAAATGAGGCTCAGTAGTGTGTGTGGCCTCCACGTGCCTGTATGACCTCCCTACAATGCCTGGGCATGCTCCTGATGAGGTGGCGGATGGTCTCCTGAGGGATCTCCTCCCAGACCTGGACTAAAGCATCCGCCAACTCCTGGACAGTCTGTGGTGCAACGTGGCGTTGGTGGATGGAGCGAGACATGATGTCCCAGATGTGCTCAATTGGATTCAGGTCTGGGGAACGGGCGGGCCAGTCCATAGCAAACAATGCCTTCCTCTTGCAGGAACTGCTGACACACTCCAGCCACATGAGGTCTAGCATTGTCTTGCATTAGGAGGAACCCAGGGCCAACCGCACCAGCATATGGTCTCACAAGGGGTCTGAGGATCTCATCTCGGTCCCTAATGGCAGTCAGGCTACCTCTGGCGAGCACATGGAGGGCTGTACGACCCCCAAAGAAATGCCACCCCACACCATGACTGACCCACCGCCAAACCGGTCATGCTGGAGGATGTTGCAGGCAGCAGAACGTTCTCCACGGCGTCTCCAGACTCTGTCACATCTGTCACGTGTTCAGTGTGAACCTGCTTTCATCTGTGAAGAGCACAGGTCACCAGTGGCGAATTTGCCAATCTTGGTGTTCTCTGGCAAATGCCAAACGTCCTGCACGGTGTTGGGCTGTAAGCACAACCCCCACCTATGGACGTCGGGCCCTCATACCACCCTCATGGAGTCTGTTTCTGACCGTTTCAGCAGACACATGCACATTTGTGGCCTGCTGGAGGTCATTTTGCAGGGCTCTGGCAGTGCTCCTCCTGCTCCTCCTTGCACAAAGGCGGAGGTAGCGGTCCTGCTACTGGGTTGTTGCCCTCCTACGGCCTCCTCCACGTCTCCTGATGTACTGGCCTGTCTCCTGGTAGCGCCTCCATGCTCTGGACACTACGTTGACAGACACAGCAAACCTTCTTGCCACAGCTCGCATCCTGGATGAGCTGCACTACCTGAGCCACTTGTGTGGGTTGTAGACTCCGTCTCATGCTACCACTAGAGTGAAAGCCACCGCCAGCATTCAAAAGTGACCAAAACATCAGCCAGGAAGCATAGGAACTGAGAAGTGGTCTGTGGTCACCACCTGCAGAACCACTTCTTTATTGGGGGTGTCTTGCTAATTGCCTATAATTTCCACCTGTTGTCTATTCCATTTGCACAACATCATGTGAAATGTATTGTCAATCAGTGTTGCTTCCTAAGTGGACAGTTTGATTTCACAGAAGTGTGATTGACTTGGAGTTACATTGTGTTGTTTAAGTGTTCCCTTTATTTTTTTGAGCAGTGTATATTTTATAGTTGAGATTCTTCAAATAGCCACCCTTTGCTTTGATGACAGCTTTGCACACGCTTGGCATTCTCTCAACCAGCTTCATGAGGAAGTCACCTGGAATGCATTTCAATTGACAGATGTGCCTTGTTAAAAGTTAATTTGTGGGATTTCTTAATGCATTTGAGCCAATCAGTGTGTTGTGACAAGGTGGGGGGGGGGGGGGGGGGGGGTATACAGAAGATAGCCCTATTTGGTAAAAGACCAAGTCCATATATTGGCAAGAACAGATCAAATAAGCAAAGAGAAACGACAGTCCATTATTACTTTAAGACATGAAGGTCAGTCAATATGGAACATTTCAAGAATTTTGAAAGTTTCTTCAAGTGTAGTCGCAAAAAACATCAAGCGCTATGATGAAACTGGCTCTCATGAGGACCGCCACAGGAATGGAAGACCCAGAGTTACCTCTGCTGCAGAGGATAAGTTCATTAGAGTTACCAGCCTCAGAAATTGAAGCCCATATAAATGCTTCACTGAGTTCAAGTAACAGACACATCTCATCATCAACTGTTCAGAGGGGACTGGGTGAATCAGGCCTTCATGGTCGAATTGCTGCAAAGAAACCACTACTAAAGGACACCAATAAGAAGAAGAGACCTGCTTGTGCCAAGAAACACGAGCAATGGACATTAGACCGGTGGAAATGTGTCCTTTGGTCTGGAGTCCAAATTGGAGATTTTTGGTTCCAACCGCCGTGTCTTTGTGAGACGCAGAGTAGGTGAACAGATGAAAAGAAGACACATGTACCATGTCAGATACAGAGTTGAAATATATTCCATTTTTGAGTTTGCATCCCAATATTACACATCACAGAAGACTGAAACATAACAAAACGGTTTGACATAGAAACAGGATTTTCGGCATTAAAAAATAAATAATGTTTATTAATTATGAGAAATATTAATAACATTCCATCCATGAGGCCACTGGGTCATTTGACTGCAGGAAAGGACTACCACGGTGTCGTGTGAGACTGGGCTGGAAACGATCATTCACCATGACATCACTTTCATCCTCTACTGTCTGGCGGCGTGCTGATAAATCTATGCCACAATGCATGCTGGGACTGGAGGTGAGTCGTGAGGCGGCCATTGTTAAAATCGCTGGGCAGCAGGGCGGCACACGTCCGAGACGACTTCACACACAGGCGAGAGGACGGAGAGAAAGAGCGAGAGGGGGAGCAGGCGTTACAGGGGAAAGTTCATGATTTAATGTGTGGTCCTGTCTGTAACAGAGGGGTCCTGTACTGGGAGGAGGAGAAAGGAGGGAAGGAGAGAGAGAGTGATTGTCTGTCTGTCCGTCCGTGTAAGCTCCCTGTACAGTCAGTGACTTCCTCTCCTTGTCCTCTCTATGCCTCTCTGTCCGAACTGAACAACCCAGACTCTCTCACACACACCAGCCTCCACCTGAGAATGTCCTCTTAGCACAGCACAGGTCAGGGTTTAGAACTGCCTCTGAATGTCACCACCACCACCACATCATGAAAGGGACAGTTTATTGATCCCAGCCTCTGTCCCCTCCTCCCCTAGTACATCACTTCTGTTTGAATACGCTGGCTGCCTGTCCACGCCGCCATTTTAGACTTCAGAGGACGCTCTCGCTCCCTCTCCGTCTGCCTGTCTCTTTTTCTCTACAAGGCCAATCTAGTATTTTAAAAAGGTGAGCAAGGGGGTAATGTCAGAGGAGTTTAAAGGAACCCTGCTCTAGTTCCTGGTCTGGCCACACATACGGTCATCAGCGTCAGCCTTGTTGCAGTAATTATCTGGGCACTGCCGCTGCTGCAGAATGATGGCATTTAAATGCCAAATGGCAGCGAGGGCGTGTATAATATCTTAGCTTTATGGCTTGTTGCTTTTTGCTGGGCTGGCTGCCCAGTTGGACTAACGGAGGTTGCAGTGCGTGTCAGACACAGCTGCTGGAGTAGGGTGGTAGAGAGAATGAGGTGAGAGAGATGTGTCCAGCTTGTACGGTGTCTCTGGTCCCTCTTTGCCTCATCTCTGGTCTCTCTTCGCTTCGTCTCTGGTCCCTCTTCGCTTCGTCTCTGGTCTCTCTTCGCCTCGTCTCTGGTCTCTCGTCTCTCTTCGCCTCGTCTCTGGTCTCTCGTCTCTCTTCGCCTCGTCTCTGGTCTCTCGTCTCTCTTCGCCTCGTCTCTGGTCTCTCGTCTCTCTTCGCCTCGTCTCTGGTCTCTCGTCTCTCTTCACCTCGTCTCTGGTCTCTCTTCACCTCGTCTCTGGTCTCTCTTCACCTCGTCTCTCTCTCTCTCCCTACTTCTGTTAGAGCGAGACCTCGAAGCCACTTCATCAAGCTGTGTTGATATTGGTGTGTGTGCTTATTGCCTGCTTTTTTTTCTCTCTCGCTCTGATTAAAGCTCTGCTGCTAAGGGGCGCTGGGCGTCAAAATCACATCGATTTCTTTCTAACTTATGGGCAAATCACGATATACATCTCGATTTTTTTAACGTTCTCTCTAAATAAGCTTTTTTGCACAATTAAAGTTCAATACCAGGGGTTGGAACCGGTTCAGAGAACAGAACCGAAAAACATACAATATTTTTTTGAGGAACAGAACCAGAACCGAGAACGAAAGTGGATGGAGCGAGACATGATGTCCCAGATGTGCTCAATTGGATTCAGGTCTGGGGAACGGGCGGGCCAGTCCATAGCAAACAATGCCTTCCTCTTGCAGGAACTGCTGACACACTCCAGCCACATGAGGTCTAGCATTGTCTTGCATTAGGAGGAACCCAGGGCCAACCGCACCAGCATATGGTCTCACAAGGGGTCTGAGGATCTCATCTCGGTACCTAATGGCAGTCAGGCTACCTCTGGCAGACAGTGTGGTGAAGAAGGCGCAACAGAGCCTCTTCAACCTCAGGAGGCTGAAGAAATTCGGGTTGGCACCTAAAACCCTCACAAAATTTTACAGATGCACAATTGAGAGCATCCTGTCGGGCTGTATCACCGCCTGGTACGGCAACTGCACCGCCCGCAACCGCAGGGCTCTCCAGAGGGTGGTGCGGTCGGCCGAACGCATTACCAGGGGCAAACTTCCCGCCCTCCAAGACACATACAGCACCCGATGTCACAGGAAGGCCAAAAAGATAATCAAGGACATCAACCACCCGAGCCACTGCCTGTTCACCCCGCTATCATCCAGAAGGCGAGGTCAGTACCGGTGCATCAAATCTAGGACTGAGAAAATGAAAAACAGCTTCTATCTCAAGGCCATCAGACTGTTAAATAGCCATCACTAGCACATTAGAGGCTGCTGCTGCCTATTGAAATCACTGGCCACTTTAAAAAATGGAACACTAGTCACTTTAATAATGTTTACATATCTTGCACTACTCATCTCATATGTATATACTGCATTCTATTCTATAATATTTTACTGTATCTTAGTCCATGCCGCTCTGTCATTGCTTGTCCATATATGTATATATTTTTTAAATTCCATTCCTTACTAGTTTTTTGTGAATTGGGTATATGTTGTGAAACTGTTAGATTGTTAGATATTACTGCACTGTCGAAGCTAGAATGAAGAAGAAGAATAGTATATGTACAGCAATAGTTAAATACGACAGGCCTTGACTAGAATACAGTATATACATATGAAATTTATAAAACAGTATGTAAATATTATTTAAACATTATTAAAGTGACCAGCGTTCCATGACTATGTACATAGGGCAGCAGCCTCTAATGTGCAGGGTTGAGTAACCAGGTGGTAGCTGGCTAGTGACTAAAGTTCAGGGCTGTGTACTGGGCGGAGGCCGGCTAGTGATGGCTATTTAACAGTCTGATGGCCTTCAGATAGAAGCTGTTTTTCAGTCTCTCGGTTCCACCTTTGATGCACCTGTACTGACCTTTTGTTGACGTTGAGGGAGAGGTTATTTTCCTGGCACCACTCCGCCAGGGCCCTCACCTCCTCCCTGTAGGCTGTCTAGTCATCGTCGGCAATCAGGCCTACCACTGTTGTGTCGTCTGAGTTGGAGACGTTCTTGGCCACACAGTCTTAGGTGAACAGGGGAGTACAGGAGGGGGCTGAACACGCACCCTTGTGGGGCCCCTGTGTTGAGGATCAGCGTAGTGGAGGTGTAGTTGCCTACCTTCACCACCTGGGGGCTGTCCGTCAGGAAGTCCAGAACCCAGTTGCACAGGGCGGGGTTCAGACCCAGGGCCTCGAGCTTAATGATGAGCTTGGAGGGTACTATGGTGTTGAATGCTGAGCTGTAGTCAATGAACAGCATTCTTACATAGGTATTGGGCGGCAGGTAGCTTAGTGGTTAAGAGCGTAGTGCCAGTAACCGAAAGGTTGAAAAATCTGTAGATGTGCCCTTGAGCAAGGCACTTAACCCTAATTGCTCCTGTAAGTCGCTCTGGATAAGAACGTCTGCTAAATGACGTAAATGTAAAATGTATTCTTCTTGTCCAGATGGGATAGGGCAGTGTGCAGTGTGATGGCAGTTGCGTCATCCATGGATATTTTGGGGCGGTATGCAAATTGCAGTGGGTCTATTGTGTTTGGCAAGGTGGAGGTGAAATTATTCTTGACTAGTCTCTCAAAGCACTTCATGATGACAGAAGTGAGTGCTACGGGGCGATAGTCATTTAGTTCAGTTACCTTCGCTTTCTCAGGTACAGGAACAATGGTGGCCATCTTGAAGCATGTGGGGACAGCAGACTGGGATAGGGAGAAATTGGATATGTCCGTAAACACTCCATCCAGCTGGTCTGCGCATGCTCTGAGGACGCAGCTAGGGATGAGGTCAGGGCCGGCAGCCTTGCGAGGGTTAACACGCTTAAATGTTAAACTCACGTCGGCCACGGAGAACGAGAGCTCAAAGTCCACTGGAGCGTCGGCAGCCCGTGTCAGCGGCACTGTGTTATCCTCGAAGCGGGCGAAGAAGGTGTTTAGCTTGTCCGGGAGCAAGACGTCGGTGTCCTTGACGTGGCTGGTTTTCCGATTGTAGTCCGTGATTGTCTGGAGTCCGTGCACTGTACGTCTCGTGTCTGAGCCATTGAATTGTGACTCCTCTTTGTCTCTGTACTGATGTTTCGCCTGTTTGATTGCCTTACGGAGGGCATAACTGGACTGTTTGTCCTCAACCATATTCCCAGTCACCTCGCCGTGGTTAAATGTGGTGGTTCGCGCTTTCAGTTTTGTGCGAACGCTGCCTTCTATCCACAGAGTTGGGTTTGGATAGGTTTTAATCGTCACGTTGGGAACAACAACCCCTATACACTTCCTGATGAACTCAGTAACCATGTCAGCGTATAGGTCAATGTCATTCTCAGAGGCAACCCGGAATGTATCCCAGTCCGCGTGATCAAAACAATCTTGAAGATTTGCTTTACTAAAGTCCCCAGCTACAATAAATGCAGCCTCAGGATATGCGGTTTCCAGTTTGCACAAAGTCCAGTGTTGTTCCTCTGTAGCTCAGCTGGTAGAGCACGGCGCTTGTAACGCTAAGGTAGTGGGTTCGATCCCCGGGACCACCCATACACAAAAAAAATAAAAATAATGTATGCACGCATGACTGTAAGTCGCTTTGGATAAAAGCGTCTGCTAAATGGCATATTATTATTATTTATATTATTATTATATTATTGTTCCTTGAGAGCCGTCGTGGTGTCGGCTTGAGGGGGGGGGGATATACAAGGCTGTGGTGATGACCGAAGAGAATTCTCTCGGGAGGTAAAATGCGGTCGGCATTTGATTATGAGGTATTCTAGGTCGGGTGAACAAAAGGACTCGAGTTCCTGTCCGTTACCACAATCACACCATGAGTAGTTAATCATGAAACATACACCTCCACCTTTTTGTTTTTTCCTGGAGAGTTCTTTATTCCTGTCTGTGCGACGTACTGATAACCCAGCTGTATGGACGGGGCCAGTATATCCAGAGAGAGCCATGATTCTGTGAAACAGAGTATGTTACAGTCTCTGATGTCTCTCCGGAAGGAGATCCTCGCCCTGAGCTCGTCTACTTTATTGTCCAGGGACTGAATATTAGCGAGTAATATACTCGGAAGGGGTGGATGGTATGCAATTGAGTCGGACTAAAATTCCATTCCGAATACCTCTTCTCCGCCGGCAGCGTCTTGGAGCAGTCTCTGGGATAAGTGGAATTGCCTTGGGGGATATGAACAAAGGGTCCAATTCAGGAAAGTGGTATTTCTGGTCGAGATGCAAGTGAGGTATTGCTGCTCTAATATCCAAGTTATTTCCGGCTGTCTGTACTAGTGCATTCTGGGCGTTCTGAGCAAATAATATGAGAAGTAACTCACAAAAAAAAATAAAAAATATATACTGAAAAGTTGCTTAGGAGGCATGAACAGGGCGACCATGTCTATGGGCTCCATATTGTATAAGTTACTCCAGTTTTAGATCTGGTCTGTTCTAAATGTTGGGAGTTAAGTACTCCTCCATTACAGTAAAACAATACTAAAACATGTCTCAATGTGTTTCAGTGTCCGTATGACCGGTTCTGTCGGACCAAACCTCAAATGCAAATAGCGAGTTGAAGCTGCTTGTCGTCAGAGAGGAAGAAGTGATCTTTTCTTCTTTGCTGTTGTGAGTGGCAGGGGTTGGCGTCTCTGTGGAGGGGGGAAGGTGCAGCACAGCACAGGAGGAGCAAAGAAGACGAGCTCATAAAATCCTTGACTCTTGCGATACAGGCATTTGGAACACTGTCCAGCCCTACAAGACAGACACACTCCCTCCTACAGACTCTCGCAATACAGGCATTTGAAACACTGTCCAGCCCTACAAGACAGACACACTCCCTCCTACAGACCACCTCACACACAAACACACACACACACACACACCCACACACAGACAGTACACACACACACACACACACACACACAGCTCCTTCACCCATGAACCGTGTGACCCCAGCAGTGACCTCCCATCATCATCCTGATTGGTAGCCGGGCCCCTCAAAACACAGCTCAGAGAGAGAGAGGAGCCTCATGTTCATACAGAGGGGGGGGGGGGGGGGGAAGAGTGCTTCATTTGGACATTTCATCTCTGTCATCAATGGAGTCTCTGGGTTTTAAACCTCTGGAACTAGCAAGAGCACTGGCTGGAGATGGTGGATGGAGCAGTAGTGGAAACCATGCTAGAGCCAACTGACTGACTGTTACAGCTGTCAAATACAGTGACCCTGAAGTGCCAAGAGGTGTGTGCCAAGAAAACAAAGTTTAGCATAGACCCTCTGATGAACCAGCCCTTTTAAAAAGGGCTTCTTCATTAAATGCATTGAAGTCTCAGATGAATGTCTCCTGTTGCATTTAACACAAATCAATCTCTGGACATCAGCTAGCAACACTAAAGATGCTCATACAGTGCATTTGGAAAGTATTCAGACCCCTTGACGTTTTCCCACATTTTGTTACGTTACAGTCTTATTCTAAAATGGATTACATCGTTTTTTTTATATCATCTATCTACACACAATACCCCATAATGACAAAGCAAAAACTGGTTTTTACATTTTTGAGCAAATTAATAAAAAATCCTAAAATGAAATCACATTTACATAAAGTATTCAGACCATTTACTCAGTACTTTGTTGAAGCATCTTTGGCAGCGATTACAGCCTCCAAGTCTTCTTGGGTATGACGCTACAAGCTTGGCACCCCTGTATTGGGGGAGTTTCTCCCATTCTTCTCTGCAGATCCTCTCAAGCTCTGTCAGGTTGGATGGGGAGCGTCGCTGCACAGCTATTTTCAGGTCTCTCCAGAGATGTTCGATCGGGTTCAAGTCCGGGCTCTGGCTGGGCCACTCAAGGACATTCAGAGACTTGTCCCGTAGCCACTCCTGCGTTGTCTTGGCTGTGTGCTTAGGGTCGTTGTCCTGTTGGAAGGTGAACCTTCGCCCCAGTCTGAGGTCCTGAGCGCTCTGGAGCAGGTTTTCATCAAGGATCTCTCAGTACTTTGCGCCGTTCATCTTTCCCTCGATCCTGACTAGTCTCCCAGTCCCTGCCGCTGAAAAACATCCCCACAGTATGATGCTGCCACCATCATGCTTCACCGTAGGGATGGTGCCAGGTTTCTTCCAGATGTGACGCTTGGCATTCAGGCCAAAGAGTTCAATCTTGGTTTCATCAGACCAGAGAATCTTGTTTCTCATGGTCTGAGAGTCTTTAGGTGCCTTTCTGTAAACTCCAAGTTGGCTGTCATATGCCTTTTACTGAGGAGAGGATTCCGTCTGGCCACTTTACCATAAAGGCCTGATTGGTGGAGTACTGCAGAGATGGTTGTCTTTCTGGAAGGTTCTCCCATCTCCACAGAGGAACTCTGGAGGTCTGTCAGAGTGACCATCGGGTTCTTGGTCACCTCCCTGACCAAGACCCTTCTCCTCCCACGATTGCTCAGTTTGGCCAGGCGGCCAGCTCTAGGAAGAGTCTTGGTGGTTCCAAACTTCTTCCATTTAAGAATGATGGAGGCCCCTGTGTTGTTGGGGACCTTCAATGCTGCAGACATTTTTTGGTACCTTTCTCCAGATCTATGCCTCAACACAATCTTGTCTCGGCGCTCTACGGACAATTCCTTCGACGTCATGGCTTGGTTTTTGCTCGGACATTATCAACTGTCGGACCTTATATAGAAAGGAGTGTGCTTTTCCAAATCATGGCAACATTTTTGAATTTACCACAGGTGGACTCCAATCAAGTTGTAGAAACATCTCAAGGATGTTCAGTGGAAACAGGATGCACCTGAGCTCAATTTCGAGTCTCAAATCAAAGGGTCTGAATACTTATATTTAATTATGTAAAAAAGGTATATATTATTATTTTTAAATACATTTCTAAAAACCTGTTTCTGCTTTGTCATTATGGGGTATTGTGTGTAGATTGATGAGGAAAATGTTTTATTTAATCCATTTTAGAATAAAGCTGTAACGTAACAAAACGTGGAAAAAGGGAAGGGGTCTGAATACTTTCCAAAGGCACTGTATACACACACACACACACACACACACACACACACACATATATATATACAGTGGGGAAAAAAAGTATTTAGTCAGCCACCAATTGTGCAAGTTCTCCCACTTAAAAAGATGAGAGAGGCCTGTAATTTTCATCATAGGTACACGTCAACTATGACAGACAAAAATAGAAAAAAAAATCCAGAAAATCACATTGTAGGATTTTTAATGGATTTATTGGCATATGATGGTGGAAAATAAGTATTTGGTCAATAACAAAAGTTTCTCAATACTTTGTTATATACCCTTTGTTGGCAATGACACAGGTCAAACGTTTTCTGTAAGTCTTCACAAGGTTTTCACACACTGTTGCTGGTATTTTGGCCCATTCCTCCATGCAGATCTCCTCTACAGCAGTGATGTTTTGGGGCTGTCGCTGGGCAACACAGACTTTCAACTCCCTCCAAATATTTTCTATGGGGTTGAGATCTGGAGACTGGCTAGGCCACTCCAGGACCTTGAAATGCTTCTTACGAAGCCACTCCTTCGTTGCCCGGGCGGTGTGTTTGGGATCATTGTCATGCTGAAAGACCCAGCCACGTTTCATCTTCAATGCCCTTGCTGATGGAAGGAGGGTTTCACTCAAAATCTCACGATACATGGCCCCATTCATTCTTTCCTTTACACGGATCAGTCGTCCTGGTCCCTTTGCAGAAAAACAGCCCCAAAGCATGATGTTTCCAACCCCATGCTTCACAGTAGGTATGGTGTTCTTTGGATGCAACTCAGCATTCTTTGTCCTCCAAACATGACGAGTTGAGTTTTTACCAAAAAGTTATATTTTGGTTTCATCTGACCATATGACATTCTCCCAATCCTCTTCTGGATCATCCAAATGCACTTCAGACGGGCCTGGACATGTACTGGCTTAAGCAGGGGGACACGTCTCGCACTGCAGGATTTGAGTCCCTGGCGGCGTAGTGTGTTACTGATGGTTGGCTTTGTTACTTTGGTCCCAGCTCTCAGCAGGTCATTCACTAGGTCCCCCCGTGTGGTTCTGGGATTTCTGCTCACCGTTCTTGTGATCATTTTGACCCCACGGGGTGAGATCTTGCATGGAGCCCCAGATCGAGGGAGATTATCAGTGGTCTTGTATGTCTTCCATTTCCTAATAATTGCTCCCACAGTTGATTTCTTCAAACCAAGCTGCTTACCTGTTGCAGATTCAGTCTTCCCAGCCTGGTGCAGGTCTACAATTTTGTTTTTGGTGTCCTTTGACAGCTCTTTGGTCTTGGCCATTGTGAAGTTTGGAGTGTGACTGTTTGAGGTTGTGGACAGGTGTCTTTTATACTGATAACAAGTTCAAACAGGTGCCATTAATACAGGTAACGAGTGGAGGACAGAGGAGCCTCTTAAAGAAGAAGTTACAGGTCTGTGAGAGCCAGTAATCTTGCTTGTTTGTAGGTGACCAAATACTTATTTTCCACCATAATTTGCAAATAAATTCATTAAAAATCCTACAATGGGATTTTCTGGATTTTTTTTCTCAATTTGTCTGTCATAGTTGACGTGTACCTATGATGAAAATTACAGGCCTCTCTCATCTTTTTAAGTGGGAGAACTTGCACAATTGGTAGCTGACTAAATACTTTTTTGCCCCACTGTACATATATATATATACACACATACACACACACACACACACACACACACACACACAAGCACCATGGCTTTTTATAGGCGGCCTGCTTCTCAGACAGCCACACATTTTCTAGGTAACTGAGAAAGAAACATCAATCCACATCTAAATATCGACATTACACGTCACTATTCTACTCGCCAGGAAAATAACTCCAGGAGTTCCCCTGTCTGTTTCCCTGTCTGTTTCCCCTCTCTGTTTCCCCTGTCTGTTTCCCCTGTCTGTTTCCCCTGTCTGTTTCCCCTGTCTGTTTCCCCTGTCTGTTTCCCCTGTCTGTTTCCCCTGTCTGTTTCCCTGTCTGTTTCCCCTGTCTGTTTCCCCTGTCTGTTCCCCTGTCTGTTTCCCCTGTCTGTTTCCCCTGTCTGTTTCCCCTCTGTTTCCCCTCTGTTTCCCCTGTCTGTTTCCCCTGTCTGTTTCCTCTCTGCCATTAAAGTCCAGTATCACCTACTGTAACATGAAAAACCACAACATTACAGAGAACATTGGACTAAAATACCAAAAAATATCAACAGAAAGATATAATAGGATAGTATTATAAATTAAAATAAAAAAACACTAGGAAAGTGTTAAGACACTAGAATCAACAGTATCATCAGTTCTTATACAGGGGGGTCAGTTGTTCCCTATTCAATTCAATTTAAAACTACACACAATGAGAGACGGCACTCTGCGTCCACATACTTTCATTCCCACCTGCCTCCCATACGACAGAGAAAACGTGGCAGTCTGCATATACACTGAGTACACCAAACATTAAGAACACCTTCCTAATATTGAGTTGCACACCCCCCTTTTGCCCTCAGAACGGTCTCAGTTCGTCGGGGCATGGACTCTACAAGGTGCTGAAAGCGTTCCACAGGGATTCTGGCCCCATGTTGACGCCAATGCTTCACACACAGTTATGTCCTTTGGGTGGTGGACCGTTCTTGATACACACAGGAAACTGTTGAGCGTGAAAAAACCCAGCAGCATTGCAGTTCTTGACACACTCAAACCGGTGCGCCTGGCACCTACTACCAAAACCCTGTTCAAAGGCACTTAAATCTTGTGTTGCCCATTCATCCTCTGAATGGCACACATACACAGTCCATGTCTCAATTGTCTCAAGACTTAAAAATCCTCCTTTAACCTGTCTCCTCCCCTTCATCTACACTGATTGAAGTGTCATCAATAAGGCATCAGAGCTTTCACCTGGATTCACCTGGTCAGTCTCATGGAAAGAGCAGGTGTTCCTAATGTTTTGTACACTCAGTATATAGGAATGTAGAAATAGAACATCCACATCAAAGAGCTGTTTGAAGAGCCTTTACCACCAGGCCAGGGCCAGGGTTATAGTGCCAGGGTTATAGGGCCAGGGTTATAGGGCCAGGACCAGGGTTATAGGGCCAGGACCAGGGTTATAGGACCAGGACCAGGGTTATAGGACCAGGGCCAGGGTTATAGTGCCAGGGTTATAGGGCCAGGGTTATAGGGCCACGACCAGGGTTACAGGGCCAGGGCCAGGGTTATAGTGCCAGGGTTATAGGGCCAGGGTTATAGGGCCAGGACCAGGGTTATAGGGCCAGGACCAGGGTTATAGGGCCAGGGTTATAGGGCCAGGGTTATAGGGCCAGGACCAGGGTTATAGGGCCAGGACCAGACCAGGGTTATAGGGCCAGGGCAGGGTTATAGGACCCGGGTTATAGGGCCAGGGTTATAGGGCAGGGTTATAGGGCCAGGACAGGGTTATAGGGCAAGGGTTTAGGGCCAGGGCCAGGGTTATAGGGCCAGGACCAGGGTTATAGGACCAGGGTTATAGGGCCAGGACCAGGGTTATAGGGCCAGGGTTATAGGGCCAGGAGCCAGGGTTATAGGGCCAGGGTTATAGGGCCAGGACCAGGGTTATAGGGCCAGGACCAGGGTTATAGGACCAGGACCAGGGTTATAGGACCAGGGTTATAGGGCCAGGACCAGGGTTATAGGACCAGGGTTATAGGACCAGGACCAGGGTTACAGGACCAGGGTTATAGGGCCAGGACCAGGGTTATAGGACCAGGGTTATAGGGCCAGGACCAGGGTTACAGGGCCAGGACCAGGGTTATAGGGCCAGGGTTATAGGGCCAGGACCAGGGTTATAGGGCCAGGACCAGGGTTATAGGGCCAGGACCAGGGTTATAGGACCAGGGTTATAGGGCCAGGACCAGGGTTATAGGGCCAGGAACAGGGCCAGGACCAGGGTTATAGGGCCAGGACCAGGGTTATAGGGCCAGGACCAGGGTTATAGGGCCAGGACCAGGGTTATAGGGCCAGGACCAGGGTTATAGGACCAGGGTTATAGGGCCAGGACCAGGGTTAAAGGGCCAGGGTTATAGGACCAGGACCAGGGTTATAGGGCCAGGACCAGGGTTATAGGGCCAGGACCAGGGTTATAGGGCCAGGACCAGGGCCAGGACCAGGGTTATAGGGCCAGGACCAGGGCCAGGACCAGGGTTATAGGGCCAGGACCAGGGTTATAGGACCAGGGTAATAGGGCCAGGACCAGGGTTATAGGGCCAGGACCAGGGTTATAGGGCCAGGACCTGGGTTATAGGGCCAGGGTTATAGGGCCAGGGTTACAGGGCCAGGACCAGGACCAGGGTTATAGGGCCAGGACCAGGGTTATAGGGCCAGGACCAGGGTTATAGGACCAGGGTTATAGGGCCAGGGTTACAGGGCCAGGACCAGGGTTATAGGACCAGGGTTATAGGACCAGGACCAGGGTTATAGGGCCAGGACCAGGGTTATAGGGCCAGGACCAGGGTTATAGGGCCAGGACCAGGGTTATAGGGCCAGGACCAGGGTTATAGGGCCAGGGTTATAGGGCCAGGGTTATAGCGCCAGGACCAGGGTTATAGGGCCAGGACCAGGGTTATAGGGCCAGGACCAGGGTTATAGGGCCAGGGCCAGGGTTATAGGGCCAGGGTTATAGGGCCAGGACCAGGGTTATAGGGCCAGGACCAGGGTTATAGGGCCAGGACCAGGGTTATAGGGCCAGGACCAGGGTTATAGGGCCAGGGTTATAGGGCCAGGACCAGGGTTATAGGGCCAGGGTTATAGGGCCAGGGTTATAGGGCCAGGACCAGGGTTATAGGGCCAGGACCAGGGTTATAGGACCAGGACCAGGGTTATAGGACCAGGGTTATAGGGCCAGGGTTATAGGACCAGGACCAGGGTTATAGGACCAGGGTTATAGGGCCAGGGTTATAGGGCCAGGGTTACAGGGCCAGGACTTATAGGACCAGGGTTATAGGGCCAGGACCAGGGTTATAGGGCCAGGACCAGGGTTATAGAGCCAGGGTTATAGGGCCAGGGCCAGGGTTATAGGGCCAGGACCAGGGTTATAGGGCCAGGACCAGGGTTATAAGGCCAAGGTTATAGGGCCAGGACCAGGGTTACAGGGAAGGACCAGGGTTACAGGGCCAGGACCAGGGTTATAGGACCAGGATTATAGGGCCAGGACCAGGGTTACAGGGCCAGGACCAGGGTTATAAGGCCAGGGTTATAAGGCCAGGACCAGGGTTATAGGACAATGGTTATAGGGCCAGGACCAGGGTTATAGGTTGATGGTTATAGGGCCAGGACCAGGGTTATAGGACGATGGTTATAGGGCCAGGACCAGGGTAATAGGGCCAGGGTTATAATCCCAGGACCAGGGTTATAAGGCCAGGACCAGGGTTATAAGGCCATGACCAGGGTTATAAGGCCAGGAACAGGGTTATAGGGCCAGGACCAGGGTTATAGGACAATTGTTATAGGGCCAGGACCAGGGTTATAGGACCAGGGTTATAGGGCCAGGACCAGGGTTACAGGGCCAGGACCAGGGTTATAGGGCCAGGGTTATAGGGCCAGGACCAGGGTTATAGGGCCAGGACCAGGGTTATAGGGCCAGGACCAGGGTTATAGGACCAGGACCAGGGTTATAGGGCCAGGACCAGGGTTATAGGGCCAGGAACAGGGCCAGGACCAGGGTTATAGGGCCAGGACCAGGGTTATAGGGCCAGGACCAGGGTTATAGGGCCAGGACCAGGGTTATAGGGCCAGGACCAGGGTTATAGGACCAGGGTTATAGGGCCAGGACCAGGGTTAAAGGGCCAGGGTTATAGGACCAGGACCAGGGTTATAGGGCCAGGACCAGGGTTATAGGGCCAGGACCAGGGTTATAGGGCCAGGACCAGGGCCAGGACCAGGGTTATAGGGCCAGGACCAGGGCCAGGACCAGGGTTATAGGGCCAGGACCAGGGTTATAGGACCAGGGTAATAGGGCCAGGACCAGGGTTATAGGGCCAGGACCAGGGTTATAGGGCCAGGACCTGGGTTATAGGGCCAGGGTTATAGGGCCAGGGTTACAGGGCCAGGACCAGGACCAGGGTTATAGGGCCAGGACCAGGGTTATAGGGCCAGGACCAGGGTTATAGGACCAGGGTTATAGGGCCAGGGTTACAGGGCCAGGACCAGGGTTATAGGACCAGGGTTATAGGACCAGGACCAGGGTTATAGGGCCAGGACCAGGGTTATAGGGCCAGGACCAGGGTTATAGGGCCAGGACCAGGGTTATAGGGCCAGGACCAGGGTTATAGGGCCAGGGTTATAGGGCCAGGGTTATAGCGCCAGGACCAGGGTTATAGGGCCAGGACCAGGGTTATAGGGCCAGGACCAGGGTTATAGGGCCAGGGCCAGGGTTATAGGGCCAGGGTTATAGGGCCAGGACCAGGGTTATAGGGCCAGGACCAGGGTTATAGGGCCAGGACCAGGGTTATAGGGCCAGGACCAGGGTTATAGGGCCAGGGTTATAGGGCCAGGACCAGGGTTATAGGGCCAGGGTTATAGGGCCAGGGTTATAGGGCCAGGACCAGGGTTATAGGGCCAGGACCAGGGTTATAGGACCAGGACCAGGGTTATAGGACCAGGGTTATAGGGCCAGGGTTATAGGACCAGGACCAGGGTTATAGGACCAGGGTTATAGGGCCAGGGTTATAGGGCCAGGGTTACAGGGCCAGGACTTATAGGACCAGGGTTATAGGGCCAGGACCAGGGTTATAGGGCCAGGACCAGGGTTATAGAGCCAGGGTTATAGGGCCAGGGCCAGGGTTATAGGGCCAGGACCAGGGTTATAGGGCCAGGACCAGGGTTATAAGGCCAAGGTTATAGGGCCAGGACCAGGGTTACAGGGAAGGACCAGGGTTACAGGGCCAGGACCAGGGTTATAGGACCAGGATTATAGGGCCAGGACCAGGGTTACAGGGCCAGGACCAGGGTTATAAGGCCAGGGTTATAAGGCCAGGACCAGGGTTATAGGACAATGGTTATAGGGCCAGGACCAGGGTTATAGGTTGATGGTTATAGGGCCAGGACCAGGGTTATAGGACGATGGTTATAGGGCCAGGACCAGGGTAATAGGGCCAGGGTTATAATCCCAGGACCAGGGTTATAAGGCCAGGACCAGGGTTATAAGGCCATGACCAGGGTTATAAGGCCAGGAACAGGGTTATAGGGCCAGGACCAGGGTTATAGGACAATTGTTATAGGGCCAGGACCAGGGTTATAGGGCCAGGACCAGGGTAATAGGGCCAGGACCAGGGTTATAGGGCCAGGACCAGGGTTATAGGGCCAGGACCAGGGTTATAGGGCCAGGACCAGGGTTATAGGACCAGGGTTATAGGGCCAGGGTTATAGGGCCAGGGTTACAGGGCCAGGACCAGGGTTATAGGGCCAGGACCAGGGTTATAGGACCAGGACCAGGGTTATAGGGCCAGGACCAGGGTTATAGGGCCAGGACCAGGGTTATAGGGCCAGGGTTATAGGGCCAGGACCAGGGTTATAGGGCCAGGACCAGGGTTATAAAGCCAGGGTTATAGGGCCAGGACCAGGGTTATAGGGCCAGGACCAGGGTTATAGGGCCAGGACCAGGGTTATAAGGCCAAGGTTATAGGGCCAGGACCAGGGTTACAGGGAAGGACCAGGGTTACAGGGCCAGGACCAGGGTTATAGGACCAGGATTATAGGGCCAGGACCAGGGTTACAGGGCCAGGACCAGGGTTATAAGGCCAGGGTTATAAGGCCAGGACCAGGGTTATAGGACAATGGTTATAGGGCCAGGACCAGGGTTATAGATTGATGGTTATAGGGCCAGGACCAGGGTTATAGGACGATGGTTATAGGGCCAGGAACAGGGTAATAGGGCCAGGGTTATAATCCCAGGACCAGGGTTATAAGGCCAGGACCAGGGTTATAAGGCCATGACCAGGGTTATAAGGCCAGGAACAGGGTTATAGGGCCAGGACCAGGGTTATAGGACAATTGTTATAGGGCCAGGACCAGGGTTATAGGGCCAGGACCAGGGTTATAGGGCCAGGACCAGGGTTATAAGGCCAAGGTTATAGGGCCAGGACCAGGGTTACAGGGCCAGGACCAGGGTTATAGGGCCAGGACCAGGGTTATAAAGCCAGGACCAGGGTTATAGGGCCAGGACCAGGGTTATAGGGCCAGGACCAGGGATATAGGACGATGGTTATAGGGCCAGGGATATAGGGCCAGGGTTAGTGTTAGGAGGACCAGGTAGGTATTTTGTTCTAGCAAGAGAAGGAACGGCCTCCTACTGTGATCAGTACCCACCAGCAGTCAGATTCTCAGTGTGTTTCATGCTTTAGGACAGAGGAAGGAAAAGGCTAGTAGTACTCACCAGTTTAAAATCCTGAATGCTACATATGAAGTAGGGCGTGTTGGGCCTGCGGCTCTCCATATATACACAATCTGAACGAGAGAGAGAGAGAGAGAGAGTTAGAGGGTGATAGACAGATACACAGATAGACAGGCAGGCAGACAGACAGACAGACACACAGACAGACAGACAGACAGACAGACGTGGCGGCAGGTAGCCTAGCGGTTAAGAGCACTGGGCTAGTAACCAAAAGGTCGCTGGTTCAAACCCTAATTGCTCCTGTATGTCGCTCTGGTCTGCTAAATTAGTCAAATGTAAATGTATACACAGGAAGACAGACAGATACACAGAGAGACAGACAGACAACGAGACAGACAGACAGACAGAGAGACAGAGAGACAGATACACAGAGAGACAGACAGACAACAAGACAGACAGACAGACAGATACACAGAGAGACAGACAGACAACGAGACAGACAGACAGACAGAGAGAGAGAGAGAGACAGAGATAGACAGACAGACAGACAGAGACAGACAGAAAGACAGAGAGACAGAGACAGACAGACAGACAGAAAGAGACAGACAGAGAGACAGAGAGACAGACAGACAGAGACAGACAGACTTCAGGTATTGTATCCATATTCAGCAGCAGCTCTGGCCATTAGACCAGGGTTTTCTGTATCCATATTCAGCAGCAGCTCTGGCTATTAGACCAGGGTTTTCTGTATCCATATTCAGCAGCAGCTCTGGCCATTAGACCAGGGTTTTCTGTATCCATATTCAGCAGCAGCTCTGGCCATTAGACCAGGGTTTTCTGTATCCATATTCAGCAGCAGCTCTGGCCATTAGACCAGGGTTTTCCTCCAGTCAGATTCAATTGGAACGCGAGTAATAGGATGAAGTCGTTTTTTGGAGCAGGACAAGAGTAGTGTCCCAAACGGCACCCTATTCCCTACATAGTGCACTACTTTAGACCAGAGTCCTACAGGCCCTGCCTATATAAGTCCACTATATAATAGTGGATAGGGTGCTATTTGGGATGCAAGACAGGGTTGCCTTTAAAAAGCAAACAGCAGAAACACAGAACCTCAAGGGAAAATCATGCTATTGTTCCACTCCATTTAGAGTGGAGAGGCAGTGTCATAAGACTGTTTAATACTGCTTTAACACACACACAGACACACTAGTACCACTCCCCCTGCACCCCACTAAACAATATATAATTCAGTTACCCTGCCTAACTATGTCCAGTTATCACTCGAGTTGACGGATGTGTGTGAATCTCTCTCTCTCACACACACACACACACTCCCGTCCCCCTTCCTCTCATTTCTCAATGTGGCCAAATTCCATAATATAATATATAATAATATATAATAATATATAATAATAACCCATAACCCATAACCCTGCCATGGCCTCCCCAGCCGCTGCAGCTCTGGTGCATTGAGTGTGCGTGTGTGTGTGTGTGTGTGTGACTCCGGTGCATTGTGTGTGTGTGTGTGTGTGTGTGTGTGTGTGTGTGTGTGTGTGTGTGTGTGTGTGACTCCGGTGCATTGTGTGTGTGTGTGTGTGTGTGTGTGTGTGTGTGACTCCGGTGCATTGTGTGTGTGTGTGTGTGTGTGTGTGTGTGACTCCGGTGCATTGTGTGTGTGTGTGTGTGTGTGACTCCGGTGCATTGTGTGTGTGTGTGTGACTCCGGTGCATTGTGTGTGTGGTGTGTGTGTGTGACTCCGGTGCATTGTGTGTGTGTGTGTGTGACTCCGGTGCATTGTGTGTGTGTGTGTGTGTGTGTGTGTGTGTGTGTGTGTGTGTGTGTGTGTGTGTGACTCCGGTGCATTGTGTGTGTGTGTGTGTGTGTGACTCCGGTGCATTGTGTGTGTGTGTGTGTGTGTGGTGTGTGACTCCGGTGCATTGTGTGTGTGTGTGTGTGTGACTCTGGTGCATTGTGTGTGTGTGTGTGACTCCGGTGCATTTGTGTGTGTGTGTGTGTGTGTGTGTGTGTGTGTGTGACTCCGGTGCATTGTGTGTGTGTGTGTGTGTGTGTGTGTGTGTGTGTGTGACTCCGGTGCATTGTGTGTGTGTGTGTGTGACTCCGGTGCATTGTGTGTGTGTGTGTGTGTGTGTGTGACTCCGGTGCATTGTGTGTGTGGTGACTCCGGTGCATTGTGTGTGTGTGTGTGTGACTCCGGTGCATTGTGTGTGTGTGTGTGACTCCGGTGGCATTGTGTGTGTGTGTGTGTGTGTGTGTGTGTGTGACTCCGGTGCATTGTGTGTGTGTGTGTGACTCCGGTGCATTGTGTGTGTGTGTGGTGTGTGTGTGTGTGTGTGTGACTCCGGTGCATTGTGTGTGTGTGTGTGACTCCGGTGCATTGTGTGTGTGTGTGTGTGGTGTGTGACTCCGGTGCATTGTGTGTGTGTGTGTGACTCCGGTGCATTGTGTGTGTGTTGTGTGTGTGTGTGTGTGTGTGTGTGACTCCGGTGCATTGTGTGGTGTGTGTGGTGTGACTCCGGTGCATTGTGTGTGTGTGTGTGTGTGTGTGTGTGACTCCGGTGCATTGTGTGTGTGTGTGTGTGTGTGTGTGTGTGTGTGTGTGACTCCGGTGCATTGGTGTGTGTGTGTGTGTGTGACTCCGGTGCATTTTGTGTGTGTGTGTGTGTGTGTGACTCCGGTGCATTGTGTGTGTGTGTGTGACTCCGGTGCATTGTGTGTGTGTGTGTGTGTGTTGGTGTGTGTGTGTGTGTGACTCCGGTGCATTGTGTGTGTGTGTGTGTGTGACTCCGGTGCATTGTGTGTGTGTGTGTGTGTGTGTGTGACTCCGGTGCATTGTGTGGTGTGTGTGTGTGTGTGTGACTCCGGTGCATTGAGTGTGTGTGTGACTCCAGGGCATTGTGTGGTGTGTGTGTGTGTGACTCCGGTGCATTGTGTGTGTGTGTGACTCCGGTGCATTGTGTGTGTGTGTGTGTGTGTGTGTGTGTGTGTGGTGTGTGTGTGTGTGTGTGTGTGTGTGTGTGTGTGTGACTCCGGTGCATTGAGTGTGTGTGTGACTCCGGTGCATTGTGTGTGTGTGTGTGACAGACCAGGTAGAGCAGCTAGGATGTGCTGCTAATTAAATGTGACTGGTGGCTCCTTAACAAAAACATTCACCTGGGCCCACCGAGCACTACATAGGGAATAGGGTGGCATTTCTGCTGCTGCGAGAAGACCAGGGTAGACCAGGGGGTTAGGCTGAAACAGACCAGGGGGTTAGGCTGAAACAGACCAGGGGTTACCAGGGGGTTAGGCTGAAACAGACCAGGGTAGACCAGGGGGTTAGGCTGAAACAGACCAGGGGGTTAGGCTGAAACAGACCAGGTGTTACCAGGGGGTTAGGCTGAAACAGACCAGGGGTTACCAGGGGGTTAGGCTGAAACAGACCAGGGGTTACCAGGGGGTTAGGCTGAAACAGACCAGGGGTTACCAGGGGGTTAGGCTGAAACAGACCAGGGGTTACCAGGGGGTTAGGAAAGGGTTACCAGGGGGTTAGGCTGAAACAGACCAGGGGGTTAGGCTGAAACAGACCAGGGGTTACCAGGGGGTTAGGCTGAAACAGACCAGGGGGTTAGGCTGAAACAGACCAGGTGTTACCAGGGGGTTAGGCTGAAACAGACCAGGTGTTACCAGGGGGTTAGGCTGAAACAGACCAGGGGTTACCAGGGGGTTAGGCTGAAACAGACCAGGGGTTACCAGGGGGTTAGGCTGAAACAGACCAGGGGTTACCAGGGGGTTAGGCTGAAACAGACCAGGGTAGACCAGGGGGTTAGGCTGAAACAGACCAGGGGTTAGCTGTAACCCGGGGTTACCAGGAGGTTAAGCTGTAACCCGGGGTTACCAGGAGGTTAAGCTGTAACCCTGGGTTACCAAGGGGTTAGGATGTAACCCGGGGTTACCAAGGGGTTAGGCTGTAACCCGGGGTTACCAGGGGGTTAAACTGTAACCAGGGGTTACCAGGGGGTTAGGCTGTAACCAGCCAACACGTAGCTAACTCTACATAATCTGAAAGAAAAACATCACAAAACAGATAAAAATGAATTATTCCAATTCTATTTCAGGTCTCTTTGTAAGCAGAAACATCAAGAGGTTTATCTGAATGTTTTAATCAAAGGTAGACGAATTGATTCTGCCTGGCAAAATATTAATTATAAAGGGCTCGCTGCACACGCACACAAAGTCAGGTGAGCACACACACACACGCCCAAGGTTGTATCAAAAGCACTGACGCATTCATCTCATTCTCACTATTGATTGAAATAGTACACATGTAATGATCCAAAACCAATTAGTGTGTGGGTGTATGTTGGGGATGCGGCCTCGCTGCCCTTTACCCAACACTGAACTCTCTGAGCAGCCTTTGGAGCAGAGAAGACATGCTAACTGATACACACACACACACACACACACACACACACACACAGAGGGAGAGATGGGGGAGGGCCTCCTTGGCCTCTCTGAACCTGCCTTTAAATATTATACAAAAGCCTTACAGACAGACTGACAGACAGCATTTCAAAGTCGCTGACATGGCAGAGTTAGCATTAGCATTTAGGAAGCACTGACGTAGCAGGAGACATGTTGTCCCAAATGGCACCCTATTCTCCCTACATAGTGCACTACTTTTGACCAGGGCCCTATGTGTAGTAGTGCACTATGTAGGGAATAGGGTGCCATTTGGGATGCACAGGTGGTCTTTAACAGGTGGGAGGAGGAGGAGAGGTGGTGTTTAACAGGTAGGAGGAGGAGGAGAGGTGGTCTTTAACAGGTAGGAGGAGGAGGAGAGGTGGTCTTTAACAGGTAGGAGGAGGAGGAGAGGTGGTCTTTAACAGGTAGGAGGAGGAGGAGAGGTGGTCTTTAAACAGGTAGGAGGAGGAGGAGAGGTGGTCTTTAACAGGTAGGAGGAGGAGGAGAGGTGGTCTTTAACAGGTAGGAGGAGGAGGAGAGGTGGTCTTTAACAGGTAGGAGGAGGAGGAGAGGTGGTCTTTAACAGGTAGGAGGAGGAGGAGAGGTGGTGTTTTAACAGGTAGGAGGAGGAGGAGAGGTGGTCTTTAACAGGTAGGAGGAGGAGGAGAGGTGGTCTTAACAGGTAGGAGGAGGAGAGGTGGTCTTTAACAGGTAGGAGGAGGAGGAGAGGTGGTCTTTTAACAGTAGGAGGAGGAGAGGTGGTCTTTTAAACAGGTGGGAGGAGGAGGAGAGGTGGTCTTTAACAGGTAGGAGGAGGAGGAGAGGTGGTCTTTAACAGGTAGGAGGAGGAGGAGAGGTGGTCTTTAACAGGTAGGAGGAGGAGGAGAGGTGGTCTTTAACAGGTAGGAGGAGGAGAGGTGGTCTTTAACAGGTAGAAGGAGGAGGAGAGGTGGTCTTTAACAGGTAGGTTAAATACGCAAAAGATCAGTGTAAAACGCCAGAAAAGCTGCTTATTTTCAGAATGAGATGGTCACAATACCAACATTTTACTAACGATGTGATACCAGGCCAAGTATCACGATCCCGAGTAGTCTGGTAACACCCCCACCCCCACCGGTTCTATACGTTCTGCACGTGTGCTGCACAACCCCCTGATATTCACACCTCTACTCAATACAACACACTGAATTTAACCCCCTGATATTCACACCTCTACTCAATACAACACACTGAATTTAACCCCCTGATATTCACACCTCTACTCAATACAACACACTGAATTTAACCCCCTGATATTCACCTCTACTCAATACAACACACTGAATTTAACCCCCTGATATTCACACCTCTACTCAATACAACACACTGAATTTAACCCCCTGATATTCACACCTCTACTCAATACAACACACTGATTTAACCCCCCTGATATTCACACCTCTACTCATACAACACACTGAATTTAACCCCCTGATATTCACACCTCTACTCAATACAAACCACTGAATTTAACCCCCTGATATTCACACTTACTCAATACAACACACTGAATTTAACCCCCTGATATTCACACCTCTACTCAATACAACACACTGAATTAACCCCCTGATATTCACACTCTACTCAATACAACACACTGATTAACTCACACTGAGTATAGGAAAGGCTACTGCAGAAACAAGAGTTTGGCCGATGCATACAAAGCCTACGTAGGCAGAGAACCAGTAAGGAATCAGAACACTGAAAAGGAAGTCGCAGAGACAGCTGTTGGCTGATCACCCACCTAGCTTATTAACCAGTGGGGTATAGTGCGTACAGACAATGCATAACACGACATCCTTCCCACTAGCACATTAAGCGAGAGATCAGAGCGAAGCGAAGCAGAGCGAGCCCCGAGCGAGACGAGCAGAGAGAGCGAGCAGAGCGAGAGAGAGAGAGAGAGAGAGGAGAGTAGAGAGCGAGAGAGAGAGAGAGAGAGACGAAGAGAGGAGAGCAGAGAGCGAGGAGAGAGCGAGAGAGAGAGCGAGAGAGAGGAGAGAGAGAGAGAGAGAGAGAGAGAGAGAGAGAGAGAGAGAGAGAGAGAGAGAGAGAGAGGAGAGAGAGAGAGAGCGAGAGAGAGAGAGGAGCAGCAGAGACGAGAGAGAAGGAGACGCGTCTTCTACTCTCTCGATCTACTCGACTTAGTATGATCTATCTCTCTCTATCTCGCTCTCTCTACTCTCTCTCTCTTCTTCTTCTCTCTCTCTCTCTCTCTCTCTTCCCAAAAGTTAGGCACCAAAGAGAATTAAGGAAAAACACAAGAACAAGGGATCCAATCAAATTGTATCGTCACATGCTTGGTAAACAACAGGGTAGACTACAGTGAAGTGCTTACTTCCGGGTCCTTCCCACAACAGGTGGAGACACCAGTGAAGTGCTTACTGACGGGCCCTTTCCCCAAAAAAACAGGTGTAGACTACCAGTGAAGTGCTTACTGACGGGCCCTTTCCCCAACAACGGTGGAGACTCCCAGTGAAGTGCTTAGACGGGTCCTTCCCAACAACAGGTGGAGACTACCAGGGAAGTGCTTATGAGGGTCCTTCCCAAAAAACAGGTGGAGACTACCATTGAAGTGCTTACGACGGGTCCTTCCCAACAACAGGGGAGACTACCAGTGAAGTGTACTGACGGGTCCTTTCCCAAAAAAACAGGTGGAGACTACCGGGGAAGTGCTTACTGACGGGTCCTTCCAACAACAGGTGGAGACTACCAGTGAAGTGCTTACTGACGGGTCCTTCCAAACAACGCAGAGAGAAAGAAATAGAAAAAATAATAGAAAAAGTAATAATAACTACACAAGAGTAAAAGATAGTTAGCTAGATACACTGGGTACCAGTACCAAGTCATGTGCAGGGGTACGAGGGGGAATGGAGGTTTGAAAAGTAATATAGCTAGGAATAAAGGACTAGGCAACAGGATAGAAATAGACAGTAGCAGCAGTATATGTAGGTAGGGGTTAAAATGATAGGCAACCAGGATAGATAATAAACAGTAGCAGCAGTATACTGTAGGTAGGGGGTAAAGTGACTAGACAACAGGATAGATAATAGACAGTAGCAGCAGTATACTGTAGGTAGGGGTAAAGGGACTAGACAACAGGATAGATAATAGACAGTAGCAGCAGTATACTGTAGGTAGGGGTTAAAGTGACTAGACAACAGGATAGATAATAGACAGTAGCAGCAGTATACTGTAGGTAGGGGTAAAGGGACTAGACAACAGGATAGATAATAGACAGTAGCAGCAGTATACTGTAGGTAGGGGTAAAGGGACTAGGCAACAGGATAGATAATAGACAGTAGCAGCAGTATACTGTAGGTAGGGGTAAAGTGACTAGGCAACAGGATAGATAATAGACAGTAGCAGCAGTATACTGTAGGTAGGGGTAAAGTGACTAGACAACAGGATAGATAATAGACAGTAGCAGCAGTATACTGTAGGTAGGGGTATAAAGTGACTAGGCAACAGGATAGATAGACAGTAGCAGCAGTATACTGTAGGTAGGGGTAAAGTGACTAGACAACAGGATAGATAATAGGACCGTAGCAGCAGTATACTGTAGGTAGGGGTAAAGTGACTAGACAACAGGATAGATAATAGACAGTAGCAGCAGTATACTGTAGGTAGGGGTTAAAGGGACTAGACAACAGGATAGATAATAGGACAGTTAGCAGCAGTATACTGTAGGGTAGGGGTAAAGTGACTAGACAACAGGATAGATAATAGACAGTAGCAGCAGTATACTGTAGGTAGGGGTAAAGTGACTAGACAACAGGATAGATAATAGACAGTAGCAGCAGTATACTGTAGGTAGGGGTAAAGTGACTAGACAACAGGATAGATAATAGACAGTAGCAGCAGTATACTGTAGGTAGGGTTAAAGTGGACTAGACAACAGGATAGATAAGAGACAGTAGCAGCAGTCTACTGTAGGTAGGGGTAAAGTGACTAGACAACAGGATAGATAATAGACAGTAGCAGCAGTATACTGTAGGTAGGGGTAAAGGGACTAGACAACAGGATAGATAATAGACAGTAGCAGCAGTGTATGTGGTGCAAAAAAGGGTCATAGCAGATGGTTAAATAGTTAACCAAATAGCTAGCCAGATTAACTATTCAGCAGTCTTATGGCTTGGGGGTAGAAGCTTGTTCAGGTTCCTGTTGGTTCCAGACTTGGTGCATCGGTACCGCTTGCCGTGCGGTAGCAGAGAGAACAGTCTATGACTTGGGTGGCTTTCCAAACGTGTGCATAGCCAAGGTACCATGTTGTCAGGTAGCTATCCAGGTAACATGACTAAACAAGGTCGCTTGTTATCCAACCAAAAACACGTGGGCCACAAGTAGTTTAAAACGGCCCGCGACATGGTTTATCAAATGATATAACGTGTGCGCCAATTCGCAATAGAAAGGGGTTCGGGCTAGAAACTAACGGTTTTCAGTGATGTAAAGGCACAAGCATGACTGTCACCCTCCATTTTTTCTCTATAGCAGGTGCACTGTCCCAAGCTCCATCACTGTGTCCCCAACTCAATAAACGTTCCCCAAGCCCACCATCACTGTCCCCCAGCTTCCATCATGTCCCCGCTCTCCACAGGTTCCCCAGTCCCATCACGGTCCCCAGCTCTCCATCACTGTCCAGCTTCAAAATTGCCCAGCCCCCCATCACTGTCCCCAGCTCTCAATCACTGTCCCCAGCTCTCCATCACTGTCCCCCTCATACTGTCCCAGCCACCACATGCCCCCAGCTCTCATCACTTCCCCAGCTCTCCATCACGGTCCCCGCCACAATCATGTCCCGCTCTCCATCCCTGTCCCCAGCTCCCCATCACTTGTCCCCAGCTCCCATCACTGTCCCAGTCACCATCCTGTCCCCAAGCTCCCATCATGCCCCCAGCTCTCCATCATGTCCAAGCTCTCCATCACTGTCCCCAGCCCCATCACTGCCCCAGCTCTCCATCACTGTCCCCAGCCTCCATCCTGTCCCCAGTCTCATCACTGTCCCCAGCTCTCCATCACTGTCCCCAGCTCTCCATCACTGTCCCCAGCTCTCCATCACTGTCCCCAGCTCTCCATCACTGTCCCCAGCTCTCCATCACTGTCCCCAGCTCTCCATCACTGTCCCCAGCTCTCCATCACTGTCCCCAGCCCACCATCATGGCAAATAACATTTAAAAACGGATGGAAATGCGCATAAAGAACAGACAGAGAGAAGCAGCTGAGTAGGCTAATGGCTGGTTAGGGGATGAGGCTGATTGCTCACAGCTGAGTAGGCTAATGGCTGGTTAGGGGATGAGGCTGATTGCTCACAGCTGATATGACATATCTGACAACACGCTCTGAACGCTGATTTTCTATTTGTAGGACGCGTACAGATTCTATGCTCAGTCATTAATGTCGATATGAGAAACATACTCCATTACTCATTGGTAATGTTAGCTTGCCTACTTAGATGCTAACATAGCTAGCTAACGTTAATACACTGAACAAAAATATAAACGCAACATGTAAAGTGTTGGTCCCATGTTTCATGAGCTGAAATAAGAGATCCCAGATATTTTTTCATACGCACATAACGTTTTTTCTCAATTTTTTGGGCACACATTTATTTGCATCCCTGTTGGTGAGCATTTCTCCTTTGCCAAGATAATCCATCCACCTGACAGGTGTGGCAATAAGCTGCTTAAACAGCATGATCACTACACAGGTGCACCTTGTGCTGGGGACAATAAAAGGCCACTCACAACACAATGCCACAGATGTTTTGAAGGAGCGTGCAATTGGCATGCTGACTGCAGGAATGTCCACCAGAGCTGTTGCCAGAGAATTCAACGTTCATTTATCTACCATAAGTTGCCTCCAGTGTCGTTTTAGAGAATTTGGCAGTACATCCAACCGGCCTCACAACCGCAGACCACGTGTAACCACGCCAGCCCAGGATCTCCAGATCCGGCTTCTTCACCTGTGGGATCGTCTGAGACCAGCCACCCGGACAGCTGATGAAACTGTGGGTTTGCACAACCGAAGAATTTCTGCACAAACTGTCAGAAACCATCTCAGGGAAGCTCATCTGCGTGCTCGTCGTCCTCACCAGGGTCTTGACCTGACCGCAGTTTGGCGTCGTAAACGACTTCAGTGGGCAAATGCTCACCTTCGATGGCTACTGGCACACGGTAGAAGTGTGCTCTTCACAGATGAATCACTGTTTCAACTGTACTGGGCAGATAGCAGACAGCATGCATGGCGTCGTGTGGGTGAGCGGTTTGCTGATGTCAACGTTGTGAACAGAGTGCCCCATGGTGGCAGTGGGATTATGGTATAGGCAGGCATAAGCTACGGACAACGAACTCAATTGCATTTTATCAATGGCAATTTGAATGCACAGAGATACCGTGACGAGATCCTGAGGCCCATTTTCGTGCCATTAATCCACTGTAATCACCTCATGTTTTAACATGATAATGCACGGCCCCATGTCGCAAGGATCTGTACACAGCTCCTGGAAGCTGAAAACATCCCATGGATGCTCTGGATCAACGTGTACGACAGCGTGTTCCAGACCACATTCCACAATCAACAGCCTGATCAACTCTATGTGAAGGAGATGTGTCGCGCTGCATGAGGCAAATGGTGTTCACACCTGACTGTTTCTTATTAAGGTATCATTCCCTGTCATGAGAAATCCATAGATCAGGGCCTAATTAATTTATTGAAATGTACCGATTTCCATATATGAACTGTAAACTCAGTAAAATCTTTGAAATTGTTGCACGTTGCTTTTATATTTTTGTTGAATAATTTGCATCACTGAAACATACATGCAGCTATAATGTGTTTCTTATCAACTGTAACCGCAGCATTATTTCGAACATGCATTCCAAAGTTTCCCAGTCAGGAACCAAGTTTGTTGTGTGGAGTGCATGATGACAGCCGGAGGAGAAGGTAACGTTAGTGAGAACATGATCTGTTCGCACTAGGGCCGGGCGATACACAACATTAATTAGATTATGTTTTGCACGATATTCCAAATTCCTGTATGCAGGCAAGTGGGTTCGATCCCCGGGACCACCCATACACACTTTGGATAAAAGCTAAATGGCGTATTATTATTTTTCGTTTTTATAAGCATTTATGTCCGCTTGTTCTAAAGCAGTCTTTTTGGTCTCGTCTCATTAGCTCCTTCTGTGCTGTGCACCTTCCCATTTACACCAGAGACCTGTATATAATGACGAGATGCTCATGTCTCCTTCCTAACAATGGGAGTCGTTGTCCCAAAGGCTGGAAGGCAGGCGACAAGCTTTTGTCCAAAATAAGCCCATAGAAACATACAGGGCTTATTTTGGACAGAGGTGAAACCTCTCGCTTCGGCTCTTCCTCTCTAATTACACAAACACCAAGCCCCTCCCCCCTGCCACTCACACCAAGCCCCTCCCCCTGCCACTCACACCAAGCTCCTCCCCCTGCCACTCACACCAAGCTCCTCCCCCTGCCACTCACACCAAGCCCCTCCCCCTGCCACTCACACCAAGCCCCTCCCCCTGCCACTCACAACAAAGATGAGAGATCACGTTTTTTCCTCACTCACAAGCGGTTTCAACTCGCCATTTGCATTTGAGGTTTGGTCCAACAGAATCGGTCATTTGGACAGCGAAACACATTATTACCAAAAAATTATGTCTCAGAGGAGAAGTTAACCTTTCGAACATTACCCTTATGTCTCAACTTAAACTGAGCAGACACTACTAAAACAGAGGTATCATCGATTGATAATGGAAAATGAACGCTCAGTTGGTTGCAAGCGGCATTGCGGTAACACGTACCGCTAGCAGCATTTTTAGCCAAAGAATGTTATACTAGCCGACTAGTCTGTGTTTTATAAATGTGCAATAAGCATAAAACACAATTACATAAGGAACTGGCAACTTGTTCTCATTCTGAGAAATAAGATAGGCCACTTGATTTCAACATCTGAACAAAGTGGACAGGCTAGCGTGCTCTTACAACAGTTGGAGACGGACAGAAGGGTGTGTTCATAACAACTCAACTGTTCTGCCTTGTTAGCAAATAGATCCAAGTTGGCTACATTTTAAATATAAAAGATCAGCTGGCTACTCACTAGCACATGGCCTTGTGCTTGAGAAATTGTTTAGGAGACCTGTGTTCATTTTCAATAACGCCTGCTACAAGAAATCAGTCATTATTAGTGAATGTTCATTATGCACGGTTGTGTTTTCATTTTGACAAATCTACAGAGTCACGTGGTTGTCCTATTTTCAGATCAAAACGGTGAATATCACTGAAAAGTGACGCGTTTGCATCCCCGTGTGTTCAACAGGCACCAAACGGAATGAAAACAGACAAACAGGGAGGGACTATCTGGACTTATCCAATAAATAAATACATCTCATTTTTATTTTCTGTTTCAAAACGTTTTGCTACAGCCTGCCCTATTGAAGGTGACCAATGCAGGCAGCGATACAAAAAGCAAATCGCTAACAAAAGAAGACGTAACTAAGTGGATCTGGATAAGAGTGTCCGCTTAATGAGTAACATGTAGACGTAAAATTAGTAGCTTCCATCTTGTCAACCTGCCTCCGTGTATCATCATCGCATTGTTATTGATCTGGTTGTGTTATCTACAGCTGTTATTGATCTGGTAGTTATCTACAGCTGTTATTGATCTGGTAGTTATCTACAGCTGTTATTGATCTGGTAGTTATCTACAGCTGTTATTGATCTGGTAGTTATCTACAGCTGTTATTGATCTGGTAGTTATCTACAGCTGTTATTGATCTGGTTGTGTTATCTACAGCTGTTATTGATCTGGTTGTGTTATCTACAGCTGTTATTGATCTGGTAGTGTTATCTACAGCTGTTATTGATCTGGTAGTGTTATCTACAGCTGTTATTGATCTGGTAGTGTTATCTACAGCTGTTATTGATCTGATAGTTATCTACAGCTGTTATTGATCTGGTAGTGTTATCTACAGCTGTTATTGATCTGATAGTTATCTACAGCTGTTATTGATCTGGTAGTGTTATCTACAGCTGTTATTGATCTGGTTGTGTTATCTACAGCTGTTATTGATCTGGTAGTTATCTACAGCTGTTATTGATCTGGTTGTGTTATCTACAGCTGTTATTGATCTGGTAGTTATCTACAGCTGTTATTGATCTGGTAGTGTTATCTACAGCTGTTATTGATCTGGTTGTGTTATCTACAGCTGTTATTGATCTGGTTGTGTTATCTACAGCTGTTATTGATCTGGTAGTGTTATCTACAGCTGTTATTGATCTGGTAGTGTTATCTACAGCTGTTATTGATCTGGTAGTGTTATCTACAGCTGTTATTGATCTGGTAGTGTTATCTACAGCTGTTATTGATCTGGTAGTGTTATCTACAGCTGTTATTGATCTGGTAGTGTTATCTACAGCTGTTATTGATCTGGTAGTGTTATCTACAGCTGTTATTGATCTGGTTGTGTTCTCTACAGCTGTTATTGATCTGGTTGTGTTCTCTACAGCTGTTATTGATCTGGTTGTGTTCTCTACAGCTGTTATTGATCTGGTAGTGTTATCTACAGCTGTTATTGATCTGGTAGTGTTATCTACAGCTGTTATTGATCTGGTTGTGTTATCTACAGCTGTTATTGATCTGGTAGTGTTATCTACAGCTGTTATTGATCTGGTAGTGTTATCTACAGCTGTTATTGATCTGGTAGTGTTATCTACAGCTGTTATTGATCTGGTAGTGTTATCTACAGCTGTTATTGATCTGGTAGTGTTATCTACAGCTGTTATTGATCTGGTAGTGTTATCTACAGCTGTTATTGATCTGGTAGTGTTATCTACAGCTGTTATTGATCTGGTTGTGTTATCTACAGCTGTTATTGATCTGGTAGTGTTATCTACAGCTGTTATTGATCTGGTAGTGTTATCTACAGCTGTTATTGATCTGGTTGTGTTATCTACAGCTGTTATTGATCTGGTTGTGTTAACTACAGCTGTTATTGATCTGGTAGTGTTATCTACAGCTGTTATTGATCTGGTAGTTATCTACAGCTGTTATTGATCTGGTAGTGTTATCTACAGCTGTTATTGATCTGGTTGTGTTATCTACAGCTGTTATTGATCTGGTACGTTATCTACAGCGTATTGATCTGGTAGTGTTATCCTACAGCTGTTATTGATCTGGTAGTGTTATCTACAGCCGTATTGATCTGGTAGTTATCTACAGCTGTTATTGATCTGGTTGTGTTATCTACAGTGGTTATTGATCTGGTAGTGTTATCTACAAGCTGTTATTGATCTGGTAGTTATCTACAGCTGTTATTGATCTGGTAGTGTTTATCTACAGCTGTTATTGAATCTGGTTGTGTTATCTCAGCTGTATTGATCTGGTAGTTATCTACCAGCTGTATTGATCTGGTTGTGTTATCTACAGCTGTATGATCTGGTAGTATCTACAAGCTGTTATTGAGTTGTGTTATCTACAGCTGTTATTGATCTGGTAGTTATCTACAGCTGTTATTGATCTGGTTGTGTTATCTACAGCTGTTATTGATCTGGTTGTGTTATCTACAGCTGTTATTGATCTGGTAGTTATCTACAGCTGTTATTGATCTGGTTTTGTTATCTACAGCTGTTATTGATCTGGTAGTTATCTACAGCTGTTATTGATCTGGTAGTTATCTACAGCTGTTATTGATATGGTAGTGTTATCTACAGCTGTTATTGATCTGGTTGTGTTATCTACAGCTGTTATTGATCTGGTTGTGTTGTATCTACGGGGCTGCAGCGAGGAGCAGCGAGGTGGAACAAATATATGAAATAGCTGCGGAGCGACGCAGGACATTTATAAAGGCTGTTACAGTCTCTGTGTGACAGTGTCTGCCGGAGGAGTACACACAGAACACTGTAGCCGGAGTCTCCCTGCCTCCCTCCCTCCCTCCCTCCCTCCCTCCCTCTACTGTGACCTGACGGCTGACACAGGCAGACAGCGTGTGTAAAGAGAGGGGGAGGGAGGGAGGGCTGTGACCTGACGGCTGACACAGGCAGACAGCGTGTGTAAAGAGAGGGGGAGGGAGGGAGGGCTGTGACCTGACGGCTGACACAGGCAGACAGCGTGTGTAAAGAGAGGGGGATGGAGGGAGAATGGGAAGAGAACAAAAGAGTAATCTGAAAAAGAGAAGAGATGACATGTTTGAAGAGAGTCAAATCAGGGAATGAAGGTTTTAGTGGCCCTAAGCCTCTACAGCAGGCTGCAGCACATTCATTTAGCCTGGATGATCGGAGCCTGTCTGAGGATCAGAGCACATCAACACCCAGAGAGAAGAGGAGTGTCTAGAAAACACAGGTGGATCTAGTTTAATAAATCAGAGGGCTTCAGTCAGACATGACGTATTAGAGATGTTCTGTAAGTGTAATGAATGACACTTCGTTTTTAATGAAACAAGTAGGGCTGACCCCAATTAGTCGACCGGTCGTTTGTTTGGTCGTTAGGCTGTTGGTCGACCGAGATTGTTTTAGTCGACTAATTGTCGAGCAGAAACAATAATATATATATATATATTTGCGTCCATCTCAGTGAACTTATCCATTGCGTAGGCCTAGATTAAAAGCCAATTTATGCTTGATTCGAAAATGTGGTCGGCGGCTCCATATGGAGGGTGTGACGCAATTACGCAGCCTCCAGAGGAATGCAGAGGCCAAATCGAGCTCCGTACCGCATCGAGCTCCGTACCGCATCGAGCTTAAAAATCTTAAGAAACTCTGAAATAGAAGATTAATCACTTAATGTAACTCCTTAACCTACCAAGAGCTGGAGGACTTTGTCAAATGGCAGAGTTGTTGAGTTTCTTAGCTTACGCAGTAAGTAGAGTCGTTGAAAATACAACCCTTTTGCCATGACATTGTGTATCGCAATGCGCCGCATTGACATATTGGTTGACGGTAGGTGGGGGCGGTACATCCTGTATAAACACAAACTCACTTTCTTGACAACTGCTCCGCGAAGCAAAAGTAGTATGAATGTCCTGACTTCTGCTGAGGCCATATCACCATAAATGCTGCACGGCCAATGCAGACGTCGGCTTGACCGTGCGCCCAGATGCACAATGCACTTCCCTCTCCAGAATGCGTTCTCTCCTGCCAATTTGTGCACATTCATGGTTTCATAACTTCATTGTGTGAATTGTTTGCGTTGGATTGTTGGTGTATAGCAATTCCCCATTACATCTATCACCAATAGTACATTTACCGTTAATTCCTATAATTTCTAATCTACAATGTTTGTTACTTTGGTTACGGTCATTTATTTTAATGCATTCAATATTATTATTCCAGTCTTCCTGTTCTCGTTGTCAGAGTGGACACGTTGTTTGCAGAGCGCACAACCTAGGCTACACTTGTGAGAAACAAGTTTTGGTTTATTTAACTCCATTTACGAGTTCTGTCAATTTAGTCATTGTCTTTTGTTTGGAGCGCTCCTGTCAATGTTGAGTAAGGAACTGATTACGGTTATCCTGATTACACATAGAAGTAGACCTATAGCCTACCTGGCCTGCACACAAATGTAGGCTTATACAGTGCTTTCGGAAAGTATTCAGACCCCTTGACTTTTTCCACAATTTGTTAGGTTACAGTCTTATTCTTAAATTGATTAAATTGTTTTTTTCCCCTGATCAATCTACACACAATACCCCATAATGACAAAGCAAAAACCGTTGTTTAGAAATGTTTGCCAATTTATTAAAAATAAGAAATGGAAATATCACATTTACATAAGTATTCAGACCCTTTTCTCAGTACTTTCTTGAAGCACCTTTGGCAGCGATTACAGCCTCGAGTCTTCTTGGGTATGACGCTACGAGTTTGGCACACCTGTATTTGGGGAGTTTCTCCCATTCTTCTCTGCAGATCCTCTCAAGCTCTGTCAGGTTGGATGGGGAGCATTGCTGCACAGCTATTTTCAGGTCTCTCCAGAGATGTTAGATCGGGTTCAAGTCCGGGCTCTGGCTGGGCCACTCAAGGACATTCAGAGACTCGTCCCGAAGCCACTCCTGCGTTGTCTTGGCTGTGTGCTTAGGGTTGTTGTCCTGTTGGAAGGTGAACCTTCACCCCAGTCTGAGGTCCTGAGTGCTCTGGAGCAGGTTTTCATCAAGGATCTCTCTGTACTTTGCTCCATTAATCTTTGGCTCGATCCTGACTAGTCTCCCAGTCCCTGTCGCTGAAAAACATCCCCACAGCATGATGCTGCCACCCCCATCCTTCACCATAGGGATGGTGCCAGATTTCCTCCAGACGTGACTCTTAGCATTCAGGCTAAAGAGTTCAACCTTGGTTTGATCAGAACAAATAATCTTGTTTTAATGGTCTGACAGTCCTTTAGGTGCCTTTGGCAAACTACAAGCGTGCTGTCATGTGCCTTTTACTGAGGAGTGGCTTCCGTCTGGCCACTCTACCATAAAGGCCTAATTGGTGGAGTGCTGCAGAGATGGTTGTCCTTCTGGAAGGTTCTGCTATCTACACAGAGGAACTCTAGAGCTCTGTCAGAGTGACTATCAGGTTATGTTTCACCTCCCTGACCAAGGCCCTTCTCTCCTGATTGCTCAGTTTGGCCGGGCGGCCAGCTCTAGGAAGAGTCTTGGTGGTTCCAAGCTTCTTCTATTTAAGAATGATGGAGGACACTGTGTTCTTGGGGACCTTCAATGCTGCAGAAATGTTTTGGTACCCTTCCCCAGATCTGTGCCTTGACACAATCCTTCTCGGAGCTCTATGGACAATTCCTACGACCTCATGGCTTGGTTTTTGTTCTGACATGCACTGTCAACTGTGGGACCTTATATAGACAGGTGTGTGCCTTTCCAAATCATGTCCAATCAATTGAATTTACCACAGGTGGACTCCAATCAAGTTGTAGAAACATCAGGGATGATCAATGGAAACAGGATGCACCTGAGCTCAATTTCAAGTCTCATAGCAAAGGGTCTGAGTAGTTATGTAAATAAGGTACTTCTGTTTTTTGTTTTTAATATATTTGCAAAAATTTATAAAAACCTATTTTCACTTTGTCATTATGGGGTATTGCTGAGGAAATTTTTTATTTAACCCAGTTTAGAAGAAGGCTGTAACGTACAAAATGTGTAAAAAGTCAAGGGGTCTGAATACTTTCCGAAGGCACTGTAAATGTGCCCATTTTGGGATCTGATAGTATTTCTGATTGGCTTAACGCACCACCACTAATGACCTGTGGAGCTTCACAAAGTAATGTTTTCTTCACCTCAAACAGCAAGCAAACAAAGTCTGTTTTAACAGCCATTGAAAAATTACAATAGTTCCTCATTGTATTTGAAATCGTTCCAGCTCTCTCCCTTTCCATAACCACCCAGCGTGAAAGGGAAAAATGTCATGCTCTGATCCAGTGGAAATAGGTTCCGGTACTCATTTTGGGTGCTGGTACTTGTTTATATTTAGGGGAAATAGGTTCCGGGTACTCATTTGGGTGGCTGGCACCTTGGTTTAATATTTGGAAACAGGAGCACCACACTTTACTTTTCAGCTAATATTCTTATAAGAGAGGAACAGGGAGCAACACCACAATAACTTTTCAGCTCAACATTCTATTTAAGAGGAACAGGAAGCACCACATATCTTTTCATCTAACATTCTATAAGAGGGAACAGGCGCACCACAAATACTTTCAAGCTAACATTCTATAAGAGGAAACAGGAGCACCACAATTACTTTTCTAGCTAACATTCTATAAGAGGAAACAGGAGCAGCACCACAAATACTTCTTCATCTAACATTCTATAAGGAGGAACAGGGCACCCACATGTACTTTTCAAGCTCATATTCTATAAGAGGAACAAGGAAGCTCAAAGACAGAGCAGTAGAAACATTTGAGGTACTCAGCTCCGGTGAGCTCTGCCCGGTCAACCACTGCTTCTTATCCCTTGCGCAAACAGCCTACAGCTACCGAGCTCACTGGCGTGGGAAACTGAGGGCCCAGAATATTTTATACAATGTAGCAACTTCGCTAGCCCAAGCTCTGGGCGGGACCCAAGTTAACAGTTGGATACGTTTCAAGTTCGTTGCGGACAGGCCATGGGATTTATATTGATTTCTTTTTAAAAATCAGGATGTTTCCTACCTGCAGGCTGCAATGTTTTTATTTGTTGGCTTTATGTAGGCTATTTTTACATAGTTGGCAATGGCAATAGAAGATACTTTTTAGGTTTGTATCATTTTCATTTAGATTTTGATTTAATTTAGATGAACCACATGACAATGATTTTTGAGATATGAAGACGTTATTATAAATGAAATGAAACTGTTTCACGAAAATGCGCATATGAAAACCATAACTGGCACGCAGATCGGTAGAAATGGCAGGATAAATTGGCATTCCACATGAGAAAGGTTGCCGACTCCTCGTGTAGCCTATTACCGGCAACTTCAGGAGAGTAACGGCAGAATCTATGAAAGCCGGCAGGAGCGGGAGGACAATAGTTGGGTTGACTTTTTGTTCTTTTTTCTGGTTATCTAGATCTCTGGCGCCCTCTTGAGGCATCAAACCGTAAGCTTAAAGCATCAGACAAGCTCAATGCACATAGTTGATTTTATAAAAACATAGGGTGTGTATAAATATGGAAAAATACACGTAGTCATGTTGCATTCAGGCCATTTTGTTCTTTAGAAGAGAGTCCCCCCTCTACTCTATTCCCGCTTCTCCATCAACCAGTGAAGTGGAGGAGGAGCAGGCCTAGGGGTGTGTGTGTGTGTGTGTGTTTGTGTGTTGGGCAAAGTTTCCCAAACTCTGTCCTGGGAACCCCAAGGTTTTTTTTTGCCCTAGAACTACACAGTTGATTCAAATAATCAAAGCTTGATGATTTGTTGATTATTTTAAATCACCTGTGTAGTGCTTGGACAAAAAAAAAAGAAAATTGTTCACCCCTTGGGAAACACTGGTGTAGGGTCTTATAGACTGAAGTGTGTGTGGCCACAGGGCCTTTGCAGACTAGGCTATTGATTGTACCCAGCTAGCCAGCAGCCACGAGTTCACACACACACGGGGGGGGGAGAGAGAGCTTAGCAGCAAACTGCTAAAATCCCCTATCGACCGACCGCTACCCAGAAAGAGAGAGAGAGCGAAACTGCAAGAAAGAAAGACCGAGCAAGCTCCAGCTCATTCCTACTACAGGAATACTCCCCTAAACGTGTCTCAGAAACACAACTGTACAGGGCCTCGTTTCCCAGATCCTTTGTTAGTAATGTTGCTGTTAAAAACCTTTGCACATCTACGAGTGATCCAGACCACTCGTAGAGCAGCCAAAGTGCATCGTTAGATGCTTTTTGCCTTAAACATAGAATCCGCTAAACATATAATCAAGCTGTTTAGGCTATTTGTCTGACTGCGACTGCTGATAACTTCAGAATGAAGTTGACTACAAATGCAAAGTTTCCAAAGTATTTGCAATTGTTACAAACAAGTGAAGGATAAATGATGCTTCAAATGAAAACCGAGATGACTGCATTAACAGATACATGGGCCTACATAGACAATTCTCAATCTTATTGAAATCAATTTCATGTTCAATCCAGTTCCATTTTGCGACTAGGCTACTGTCTAACTTCTGCCTCAATATATGGGGGATTGGAAGTGATGCAGACAATTACATTGATGGAAGTTACAATCTATCTCCAATATTAAAGCTGATCTACCCCCTAAAAAAAATGGAACAAATAAAAATAACAAATATAGTAAAAAAAATCAAAATAAATCTGCCTCAATGTGTTTCATGATGTGTGACAACAATAATGTGCCCTGTCTGTGATTTAGTGCATTATTATTGGTTAAGCACAGTAGGCCTCCTAAATAATCTATTTGCAGCCATAGGTGGTAATATCTCGAATCATTCGAATGATAAGGTAAGATTTGAATGGAGAAAGCTGACCCGAGAGCAGCGCTGCTTTTCTTTGGATCCACATGGCCTAACAAAAGCACTTAGCGAACGTTCTCTCTACGTGCTTGTTTGGAAAACACTTAAAAAGTTGGCAGGTAAATAGCGACGCAACTGATATGATCATTGTAATGCATAAGTTACATCTCAGCTGGGAAACAAGGCCCTGACCTCGGTTTTCTCCTCCGTCAAGAAAATATGGCGCCGGACAACGTCTTCGGGAAGATTTTAATTTACCGGCCATTTGAGAAATTTACCGGACCCATAGGCATTGGGTACGTAACCCATTAGGGCGTCCAACCACGGTGCTCAGAATGACAGAAATCACATTTAGATTATGGTAATTCATCTTACAAGAACATGCAACTCCTGTAATGAAGCAGTCAAAAAGTAATTTAAAAAATTTTTTGCCAAAATACAATTTGTGGGAAAACACCATTCTAAAACAGCGGTTCCACATCA